>CM046353.1:9527445-9850712 GCA_025403435.1 Artocarpus heterophyllus
TTTTAATATTAATGTCATTTAAAAAATTAATAAAAAATGATTAAAATTTTAAAGTCAAAACTGCTAATGTACACATGCAAATCAATCGTTGTAATTATGATAATTTTCATTGTCATTACCAACAAAACTCGATGATAATTAAGGAATATGAACATAAAAAAAATTGCAACTTTACGATAATAAATTAAAATTAAAAATTTGAAAAGAAGAATGTTTTGGGGCATTTCAATATTAAACACCACAACTAATAAAACGTTGTTCCATATAGAGGTGGTAATTTGGGTCATAATATGATAACACGATATGAAACCCTCATGAAGTTAAAAGGTGGGTTTATTATAAATGAGCTTAGGTCAATAATGGATTGATATGATTAACACAAAATAAATAGGTCGTGTTAGGTTTGACCATCTAATACAATTGAAATGAACTTACATGATTGACTATATGCATGATCTGAACTATGATATAAATGTTAAAATTGTAGGTAAACTTTGCCTTTTTTAATAGATAAATTGACTAATAAACCATCATATGTGTCATAACCTTGTTAAACAATTCATAATTATATAAATTATTATTCTCTATATTGATTTAAAATAACGGGCTAACACAATTAGCAAGGTTAATATATAGGTCGTGTTTATGTTGATATTCTCTAACACATTTAATAAATAAGTCGTGTTTGAATTGATGCTTTCTGACATGATTAATAACAAGCTAACACAACATAATCCATTAACACGAATTGTCACTCCTAATTCTATGCATGGGATTCATCTTTTGTTAGCATATAATTCTTAGCATGACCCGTGGCCCAATCTAATATTGTTCATTTGAAGAAATTGACAATTTTAATGCATAATATGCGAATATGACCAAGATTGCAGCTTGAACAAGATATCATGATATACTAAAAGGACAAAACAGATTATCAACTTTTTTAAAAAGATGGAATGGTGATATTGTAAAAAAGTAGAGTTTTAAGTTGAGGCTGTAATCAACATTTATCTTGTTGCTCACACATATTAAAAAATACTATTTTTGTGACACTGTTTTTCAATCTTATCATTTTTGTGAAAAAGTTTGAAATATGCTATTTTAGAGTATAAATACATAAATGAACATCACAAGTATTTTGGGTTAAGGCTAGAAAACAAGTATTACCTAAGTGTATTTTGGGCTTTTGGTCAGGAGAAGTGATATGAATCAAAGAAAGAAAACATAAGTTATAGATTGCAATAGTTATACTAAAGAAATAGTATACCACCTAATTTACTAAAAGGAATTTTAAAAGTACAAGCCTGGTTTTATTTTGAGTCTAAATCTTTGATCCAGCCGGTCTAGTTCTTAAAGCGGACTAGGACCAAGCTAGACCCAAATTGACTTTTCTAGTATAAATGAACATCAAGGTCCACACAATTTTAAAATATGCCTCCCTAAATATATATATATATACACACCACCGATCCACAACAATGAGCATCATCTGCAGCTCTGCTCACACACACACAAGCATAGCTTACAACTGTGAGACCAAGAAAGGGTACGATCTTCATTGTTGTGTGACATAATCCATGCTTCAAACCACTATCACTGCCGTGATTCTCATATTAGCACAAACGACAGACTAATGCGTATGCACTATATTGCAAATCTTGGTACAAATTTATCCATATGAGAAGTGAACTTTTGCCTCAGAAAACAAATAAAATATCATGGAGAATTGCTGATAAGATGGTTAACACTTAACAGAAATGAATACGGGCCACTATCAAGTATATTCCAACTTGTGATCGTTTCTTTCTCCTTTTTTGCGTCACGTCTGGACCATAACCTATGCACTTCACTTCTTTACTAGGACGGAAAAAATAGGTTTATTTCCAAACTAAAAGGAAGAACTAAGAATATTTGGGTTTTTATATATTTATGTATGTTGGCTCATTTTTTTTAAATTTAACAATGACCACAATAAAAACATATATACAAAATTTACATTCCTCTAAAGTCTAACATGCCTGATCAATTCAATCTTGGGTCATATTATTAATTTTTTATCCTTAAAAGCGCTAAATGTCATACCAAAACTCCAAGTCCGTGATACTGGGGCCCAAGTAAATTCCTTCAACTGCTCATCGGAATTTGTAGTCATCGTACTTGTATTCTTGTATATCTATTTTTTTTTATTTGAGTGGTTTACAGTATTTATTTTTAACTTAGAGACGAGAGATTAAAGTTTTTAACCTTTATACGGAATTAGACATGGTTTTATCGTTAGGCTGTACTAACAACCATGATGCTATGTAGTATAGAAGATTTAGTTGGACAATTGTGGCTAAGCAACTAAGGTAGAAATGAATTAGAAAGAGGAAGATGAGTAAATAGAACTGATGTAAACAAATCACCTATATAATTTACTCACTAAAATATATAGTACTGCACGACAATAATTTCTCATAATGATCCGACTATATTAGCGAGGCACAACGTTTGTCCTTAAAAACACCCGATAAAAAATCTTGAGAAATTGTGGGTCATTTCTTGTGCAATGATTATGTGTGACTTTTAAGGTGTTTTTACGTTTCCGTTTCAACTACATAGTTAGAATCGTTAGAGTCGAATATTCTCATATATTACAATGTAAAGAAAAATATGTTATAATATAAAGATCTCATATACTACAGTAAAATCTTTTCAACTTTTAATTCTAATTGTGTTACTAAACACATTGTTAGAATTAAAAGAAGTTCTCCTGAGGTTTTAAAAATTGGACCAATAGCTATATCTTTTCAAATGAGCCATATTAGTCAATGACGTATATATAATTTCTATTGTATAATTAGATTTAGGGGTAGATAGATTATACGGTTTTGTTTTATAGCGATTTGAGAAAAACCCAAACCATAATTGCCCAAAATTTAAGTGGTTTGGACGGATTTTTGACGGGTGATTGGGCAGCATAGTGGGCAGTTTGGTATTTGTACCTATCTTTTTTTACAGACTTTTACTAATGTCTTAACGTACTTTAAATAACTAATAAAAAGAGCTAAATGTAATCATTGATAAACAAGTATTTACGAACACAATTTGAATTTTGAACTAAGTACATGAATGTAAAATTAGAGGCCAAATATACCAAAAGTATAATCCTAGATACAATTTAACATTCAAACGTAGAAAGCTTACTAAGTAACAAAAAAAAAAAAAAATCCATATTCTAATTCTAATGTCCAAATTTTAGAATTAAAAATGCTAAAAATAATAAAAATCCGACCTTCAAGTTGATAATGTTACGTATAGAAAGAAAACTCAAAAGTCAACGTAAATTCATTTATTCTATAAGAATTAAACATTTTTATTACATATATAAAATATTTAGGCAGACGAAGCGGTTTGAAATCGTGGTCTTAAACTCTAATCCGCAACCGCTCGCCAAAAATAGCAGATTGAAACCGCGCCGTCTACCAAAAGAGCAGTTTTGGCATATAACTACTAGTATAGGGCGGTGCAGTACAGGGCAGGTAAGTTGACTGATTGTGGATATTTTTGTACAGACCTAATTAAATATACATCCAAGTTGTGAATATTTTGCATATGGCTCAAGATTAATCATTGAATAATTTTTATGTGATTATATAATACAAAATATGATAATTACTATGTAATTATGATTATCTTTAAAATATTTTAAATATAATTTAGGAATGTAGTGTAATTTTTATAACAAAAATTAGTCAACCAAGGGAGAAATGTTGTTGTTTTTGGTCTAAGATGATGGCCTGGGTTGACAATTTTTTTTGCTTTAAAACTTATTTTGTTAATATATTTTTTTTTTACTTAAACTAATGTTAGAATACAACTAAAAGATAGAGCGCTTTATAAGTATATTCAAAATTTTACCCATCAATAAGATTTGTTATAATTATTTAGAAAAGATTATATTTGTATTTGTCTCCCAAATTACGTCGTTTATGTCATTTTGTCTTTTGACTTTAAAAAGACATACCATTTATTCTCTCAAACTTTGTTTCATTAGTAAGTATTCTCATTTCATCTAACTTCCATAGTTTTTTAACAATTTGTTGTGGAATATTTTTTATATCCACTACCACCAAACTATGTCGCTTAAGTTATTTACTCTTTGATTTTTAAAATGGGTCACTATGTGTCTTTATTTGTTTATTAGCAAAACCTCCTTCCATCTAATTCCATTCAGTTTTAACGGTTGTTTGGATGAGTGGTGGGAACCGCTCAGTTATAAACAGTGTAAAGCTTTTACATGCTACAGTAACAATAAAAAAAATTGTTCCAGTGTAAAGCTCTCACATATTACAGTAAAATTAATTCTAATCAACGGTTCTTACCACCCTTCCAAACAACAATGTTGGGTCTGATTTGGTTAGGGCCAGATAAAATTAGAAGAACGAGGCCCAGTGAAGGCAAGGCCCAATGTTCATCGCGAAAAGATCAAACCCAAGTGTCATGATCGCTACATAAGGTAAGCTTGCGTTTGATGCGCTCGTTATCAACAGTCCATCTGTTTTCAATCGATGTGGTGGATTCAGGCGGTTTGAGCTAGACGAGAGTTGCCTTGTTGAATTGTTTATCTTTGCGGACGTTTTGATCGACATGTTTGACCAAGAGCTATAATTAACTGAATAAAGGCTAAGATCCATCAAGTTATGTAAAAGGCTGAGAGGGAAGTGGCTAGAAACCCCCGTCAAATAAGTAATAGACATGTATCCCATTTTATCAGGCACTACCGAGATCCACTTTCCATTAACCAAAGCCCACTATCTAAAAATGTCTACAAATATGGCCTGAAGGCATCAATTGAAGACATCCCTGACTCCCATACAAACCAAATATTGTTGCTAAATTCTCTCTAATAGTATCATAGAAGAAAGTTTCCATTTTTGGTCAATTTAAGCTTTTTTTTACGAAGGATTTATGTAATTTGTATCAAGTTCTACAAATAGTGAAGCATACCTAAATAGCAAACGTAGCTCAATTATGAGTGAACCACTATAAATTTCTTGTGTGATATTTTCGTTTAGTTTCTTTATTTATTTTCATTATCAGCTTATTGTTACTATTTCCGACTATTATCAAATATCTAACTTGATTTATGAGTTTGTTAAGACCTAATAACAATGATTAGAATGTCTAATCGCTTCTAATTAATCTTTTAATCCTGTTTTGACCCAATTTAGTTTAATTGTATATCCAATGTCTATACTTAATAAATTGATTTGTTTTTCTTGCAACTTTACAAGACCTCTACATCAAAGTAATCCACATGCCCATAATTTGCATGAATATTTTTTTACAACATGCTATTCAAATATAAATCCAAAACAAAAGGGGGCATTTAAAAAACAAAACCCTCCACAAAATTTATTAAATAATGTGTTATAGTTTTAAAAAACTTCAAGAGCTCATTTTTTTTTTAAGGATTTTGTAGGGTGAGGGGATTCTCTTTAAGATCTTTTCCTCGGTTGGAATGGGCTTAAAAAAAAAAAGAAAAGAAAACTTTTTCCTTGAACATTTTTTTTTCTTTAATCTATTTTTTTCTTAAATTGTTTTTCATGTTTAGGTTTTTTCTCCCAAAGTTAGAAGAAAAAGCCAAACAAAATTGGACGGAAAGGAGATTATTTGCTAACAAAAAATAATTGATGAGACATATGGTGAAATATTTTGAAAGTCGGGGAGGTAAATAACCTAAGTGATATAGTTTGAGAGGAACAATAAAAACATTATGCAAAAAAAGTCAAAAAACTAACAGAGTTGAATGAAAAATGACACTTATTAATGGAACAAAGTTTGAAAGGATTAATAGATCGTTTGGAAGAACGGTTTAAATCATCAGTTATAGCTATGAATAGTATAAAGCTCTCCTATATTACAGTAAAAAGTAAAGAGTAAAAAGTAAAAAGTGGATACAGTATAAAGTTCTCACATGCTACAGTTCTTAAATCATAATAGTTACTTCAAACCATTCTTCCAAAATACCTATTACTATATTTTAAAAATTGAATGACAATGACTAATTGACTGGATAGACGTGACAATAATCTTTTAGAAAATGGGTTAAGGAGATCAATAGCACAATTATGTTTATTAAATTAAAATATAATTTCAGTTAGTAAATATTCTACGCATGTGTTAAAATGATACCTTTAAAATAATTCTTATGTAATTATATAATACAAAATATGATCGCATAACTATATTGTTAAAGATATTTTTAAAATATTTTAAATATTATGTTAAAGTTTAATTTAATAACATTAATTTAGTCATGTATTATAATTTTTCTTAGAAAATAACAAAAATCTTTTGAATTAGTTAGAAGTCGAGCGCATAGAATGTATAACGATTTTCCCATTTGCAAAAGACGACCACCACGTAAAATATGCCGAGCCCCCTAATCAAGGAATTTAATATAAACCCAAGTCAACCCAAAGTCCACAACATGTAGTCCTCTTCCAAACAGGGACATCCAGAAACGAGACAAAAACGCTGACGTCACATCACCTAGAAAGGGACAGATCGGTCATTTGACACAAAAAAGTAGCGGCAAAAACAGAAGATGAGAACAAAATAAATAAAAGAAGCATCTTTCCCAAAATGCCCCTCAATTTGCAGTTAGGAAGGCAGGTAATACGAGAAACATCACTATCAAGGAAACGAAAAACCCAAAAAGCACAAAGGCACGAACGAAGGAAGACGAAGAAACCAACCGATTATGACAGTCCCAAACGACGCCGTGCCGGTTGACGACGAGCGTCCCGGCGAGTTGGAAATCGGCGGCGGAGAAGGAAGCGGTGGCGGAAGCGGCGGCGGCGGAGTCGGAGTTGGGAAGGTGAAGGGGCCTTGGTCCCCGGAGGAGGACGCGGTGCTGAGTCGGCTGGTGGGGAAGTTTGGGGCGAGGAATTGGAGCCTGATCGCTCGGGGGATTCCTGGTAGGTCCGGCAAGTCTTGCCGGCTCCGATGGTGTAATCAGCTCGATCCTTGTGTTAAGCGCAAGCCCTTCTCCGGTAACCGCCATTTCCCTTTCTGTAACCGTACTAGTCTAGTACTTTTTTTTTTTTTGGGATTTTTGTTGTTTTAAGAAGGTTTTAGAATGCGGGTTTGGCTGGGCTTGTCGGATTCTTTCGTGGGTGGTTTGAGTTTTGATTGTTTGCGAATTGTGGAAATCATAATATGCAGTGGGGAAAAGTCATTTAGGCAATTCATAGTGTCTTTTTTTCTTTTTTCTTTTTTGGTTGAAATGGACTATAATGCTTGTCCTTCATTGCTTCAATGCTTTTTGAATTATCAAGCTTTCGGAGTAGGGATGCTTGGCATTTGGCAATATCTGAAAGTCATGTTGTTCTTCCATTGATCATGATAGGTTAGGGTGATGCTAAAAGAGGGGATATTATAAGCTCTATGTTTTGTTGCTTTCTCACTAATTCAGTTGTTTCTTGTTGTTTGAAACTTTAAAGTGTTATCCATAATTTGACTTTTATAAGAAGTATGGTAGTGTCGATTTTCCGGTTGAAAATATTTGTCGGTGTGACATTTATATTATTGGTTTTTGTTCATCAAAAAAGTGAAAATCTGCGTAAAGAATTGGTCTTCACCATAAAACCTATCATGCCTTTTAACTATGGAATCGATCTTAGAAGAACGAGGAGGACAGCATTGGGAGAAGTTTATGCTGTATATTATCGACCTTCACAGAATGGAAGCTCTTCTCGAGTCCTTTTTACACCATGTTTTATCCTTTTTGCTTTTAGCCTTTTTTTTAATATTTGTTGCTGTTTGATTTAATTTTTGTTTTTGTTCATCAAAAAAGTGAACAATCGAGAAATGTGCGTTAAGAGTTGATCTTACCATGAAACCTATTATGTTCTTAACCATGAAATTGGCCGTAGAAGAATGCGAAAGACAGCGCCGAGAGAAGTTTATAATGTACTGGCCTTCGCAGAAAGGAAGCTCTTCTCGAGTCCTTTTTACTTTTTGTTTTGTCCTTTTTGCTTTTAACCTTTTCTATATTTGATATGCGCTGAGCAAAGTTTTCTTATATATGCAGACACATTTTGATTCCTCTTTGGCTGCTAGTTTTTAGTTATGTGCCTCTCACCTGCTCAAACTTGCATTTGTGGCCTTATTTTTGCCAGTTTAAGTTTTCCAATCACTCACTTGTATTTGAAGCTTGCCTTATTTTAATCAGCTCAAGTTTAGCTCATGTTTTTTTTGATAATTTGAAAGGATTGATCTTGTATTGCTAGAGACATAAGATTTACCTTCCACCAGAACCATGTTAAAATAAAAAGTTGTAGGCGGTTATTAATTGTCTATATCACACAAATGGATAAAAGGGGCGTATGTATGTGAATCTTGTTTATTGGTGTATCAGTGAGGCAAGTGCTGTTATGGTAAAGGTGCTCCAGATGTTTGAATTGTTGTTATTAAAATAGTTAATCATTTAGATTGTGATGGTGGTCTTATCTTTTAACGCTTTTTTCCTATACCATGTTGCATGATTGCAATTAACAATGTGCTCTTTTTAATGTTTGGTTGAATTCTCATTTTGAATCATGTTTTCCTTAGGGGTGGCAATTTGGGTCATGTTCGTGTTAACTCGAATTTTTGTGTCTAGTTCGAGTCAACCCATATGTCACCCGCTTGGTAAAAAGTTCACTTAGATTCGTATTGCCAAACTAATATGAGCAATATAAGTGTTGCTTTACTTACCTAATCAACTTATTTATATTTTACTTTGTGAACTTAGGTCATAAATATTATATATATATATATATATATTATTTTTTTTGAAGTAGTTTTGTTAAATTTGTTATTTTAAATTTATTTTTCTATATTTTTAATTAAAAAATTAATAAATCGAGTTATATCGAGTCAATTTTGTGTCAATCGGGTCATCGAGTTGGGTCAATTTCGAGTCATATTCTCTTGTTGAACCGAAATTTTCACCTCTAGTTCTCCTTGGTTATGTAAGTTTTCAATCTTTTGATGATCTATATATGAACTAATATCCCACATGGGTCAAATTTACTTATAGGGTGTTTGGCATGGTGGTGGGAACCATTGGTTAGAACCTTTTTACTGTAAGATATGAGAGTTTTACACTGTAGTAACTTGTTTCTTTTTACTATAGCATGTGAAAGCTTTACACTGTTCATAACTGAGTTAGTGGTGTAAACCACCCTTAGCCAAACACACGGTTAATCCTCTGTGGTTTTGTGGATTTTTTTTTAAGTTCATTTTTGCTTCTCCCTGCTCTCGGCAATGTAATTCTCTTGCTCATATTTCCATGCATGGATATAGTAACTCCATACTTTTCCGATCGCTTTTTCCAGGCTTTTGTTTGTTTTTGTTATTCAATGTGGTTTGTCGGAAGAAACTGATAGGACACTGATTTCTCACACACACTGATGAACAAGAAAGTTGTTCTTTATTGGGGAGAATGCATATGTACAAGAACTATACTCAGAAAACTAATCAACAATGCTCCAAACCCAGGTGGAGATTTGAGAGCCTGCCTACGTCTTTCCACTTGGTTTCCCAACATTATTGCCAATCAACCAAAAAGTCTTCTTCATCATCTAGTAACCTCTTATCTATAGCATTAACCCTTCTAAGACGCTCTGACTGCTAATGAAAACCTAACAACTACTAACTCCTTCCCTTAACCAACTAACGAGTCCACAAGTCCTATCAGAAACTTGGAGTTTTCATGGTTTTAGTTTCCAACATTTTATCATAACTATGATCCATTTATGCTGATATTTTCTGGAACTTGAATTTCTGCAGATGAAGAAGATCATATCATAGTTAGTGCCCATGCAATCCATGGAAACAAATGGGCAGCAATTGCAAGACTTCTGCCTGGTAGAACAGATAATGCAATTAAGAATCACTGGAACTCTACCCTAAAACGCAAGTGCACTGAACTAGGAGGGCTTAAACCAGCCCCTGGTGGCATGATGCTTGATAGTGGACTTGACATGACAAAGGCATATTCAGAAGAAACATTATCGGCCAGCAATATGAATTCGGTAAGGAATCCAGAAGGAGGAGAGATCTCGGTGGACAATAGACCTGCCCAGTATGAAAACCGAGCTCAAGTGGAGGGTCGCAATGCTGAAGAAGATCATCATAACCATGCTCCTATAGCAGAACATCACCCTACTGTTTCCCGGCCGGTGGCAAGATTTAGCGCATTTAGCATCTATAGTCCTTCAAGTGGCCCAACTAGTTCTTCTGTATTTTCAAGGACAGTCTCCACTCCTGGACCTTTGTGTCAAGCTTCCAAACTAGAACTTGGAGCCTGCAAACTCTTTGATGAATTCTGTAGTGAGCCGATGGTTCCTTTACGATGTGGTCATGGTTGCTGTGCAAATTCAAGTATAAGACAATTTCATAGCTCGTTGTTGGGACCCGAGTTTCTCGAATATGAGGAGTCACCCTCTTTCTCAAGCCACGAACTAATCTCTATTGCCACAGACTTGAACAATATAGCATGGATAAAGAGTGGCCTTGAGAACACTGGCTTCAGACCTCCAGACAGTGCAGCAATCCTCGAGATCGCTCGAGGGGCTGTAACTGCCTCGCGAGTTGGAACATTTGAACAGAAAGAAGGACCGAACAAGTTGATGGGAATGATGACAGACCCTCTGTCGTCCCAGATGCCTAGACAAAGTTTTGCTATGCCAGCTGAAGTTGAGGGCTTGGGCTGATAACTTCTGTCTTGTTTTCTTCCTTTCTTTGAGTTATTTCATGTCAGGGGAGAAAGGTATATAATTCAGTGAGTGAGTTGTCATGGTTATCGGCCTACATTACAAATGAGAATTCAATTTGCATAGATCTGAGGCATGTTTCTGAAACTATATTTAGACCTTGTTTTTTACCATAGAAATAAAACGTATTCATAATCCTTTTTATAAGGTTTATTTCATCAAACTTCTTGTATGCGTGCTTTCCAAAGTGGCCAAGTGGTATACTTCCCTAAAGCTTGTTTAAAACAATGTCAAAAAAATGGACTGCTGAAATTTCTAGGAAGTGACCTCTTATTTTTAGCCATATTTAGGCATTAATTACTGATTTTAAAACAGGACCTGCCAAAATAGAAGTGAAATTGAAGGTGATCAACTATGAGATGTTGACACTCCCACTAGAGTTCTTTAACATAAAGGTAAAACAAAACAGGCAATAACCTCATTCATGCCATTTCTCATAATGACCTGCTGGGTATAAGATTAGTGGGATTTAGGCCAGACCTGTCCCTCTCCAAAAACCACATTTGCCTCTTTCTCCCTTTCCTTTTTCCCAAATTTGGGGTGCGTTTGGGCAACCCCACCACAAGAATCTCATTGGACCAAAAAACCCCTTTCGAGACTGATGAAAGACAAAGCTGGTTCTATGATATATGAGGATCAAACAAGACATGTGGTCACATGAGGATCAAACAAGACAAGTGGAGCCTACGATTTTGCCCTGCTTGGGCTATCAGTGTCTCTTAAAGACCTATTTAATCTTTTATGTTTCACAACTAAGTTTATGATTACTTTCTATTAAATTGGTTGATCATTAGTTTGGACTCAACTTCTTCTGCAATGGTCTCCTTACCTACCTAAACCATAATTACAACTCACTATAATGAAAAACATTTGCATCACGGTCCATTATTAAGTGTCATTATCTTAATTTAAAGTGGTTGGCTTGCTCCCTGACCTATTTCTCAGCTCCTCTTTTAGTTATTTTCGCTGTAAAATCTATATGTTAAAAAAAAAATTCCTACAATGGAGAAGCTAAATTTCCTTCATTAGTAGAGCTTGTTTTATGCGATAAATTGTAATTTGCATAGTCTGATTTGTACGGTTTACGTTAAAAATTTAAAATACGTAATAAATAATTACTTTCAGCCATAAATTAAGGAGATGTTTGACAGTGGTAGAAACTACTCAGTTTTCACTATAATCTTAGTTATAAACAATGTAAAGCTCTCATATGCTACAATAACAATAAAAAAATATACTACAATATAAAACTCTTATATGATACAATAAAAATAATTTTTATCATTGATTCTCATCATTTTTCTAAATACCTTATAAATCAGTTCAAATTTTGTAATTTGAAAGCTAAAACATTCCACGTTGGAGTAAAATTCACTTTTCTACCGTGAAAACCGCCAGACTATAATAGCATCGAAAAGAATCTATGTACAATATAATAAACATGTTCTGACTGCTTCTGTGTCGGTCTCCGTGTAGTCTTATTTTGACTGAAAAAGTGGGACTTCAGGATTATGCCTTCGGAGCATTAGGGGTAAAACAAAATTTACTTACTTGGAAAAAAAAAAAAATCATGCACAATCATAGAAAAACAGCTGTTTCTAGCACATTTCTTTTGCTTTTGCTTTTTGTTTTTTCCACCCATCTTGATAAACACAAGTTGCTTAACATGAAAGCATTCTTTAAAACATGATGATGTAAAAATTACATTTGAAAAGTCAAAGCTACCCTCTAATTCATTTACGTATTTGATTAAAGTGATGGGCAAATTTGACCTTCCACAGTGCAATCACCTCGTCAACAAATCCAGAGATGCTCATATCATTGACACATCTAGAACAGTAGTAATGGAAAAAAGCAAAGCGGCAGTAAAGGAGACAAGAACAAATCTGCTTTTGCTACAAATGTTATCTGGTATGTCCGTGGAAGAAAAGATGTGGATTCCTTTTTATAATGGGGGCTTTTTATTGTACAAGAACTCTGGTAGATATTTATTAGGATCCTTTTGTGGTAGAATAGGTATTTTATCTTAATGGTAAAGTAAGTTACTTTAGATTAATTTTTTAATAGTATAATTACGAAAGTTTTCATGTTAAGAATTTATAACACATAATTTAAAGGTTTTTTCAATTATAAATCTAAACATTAAAAATTTTAATAGTTAAAACAACTTGTCGTATTGATAGAGTAAAAATAAATATTCTATTATAAACTGTCTGTTTGTTAAAATTAGATATAATTTAAACTACTTCAAAATGAACAAACATGTGAAACTCACATAACAAGGGATAAATTTCTTTGAAGTTTACTTTTTCAAAGGGTAATATAAATGTATTATTCTACATCCCAACTTTAGCCGTCGATTGATTAATAACGTGTTTGATAATGTCAATTTTAACTAAAATTTTTAATTGTTCTTACATTACTATAAGATTGAGAAAAAATGAGTTATAATTAAAGTCTTTACATATTACATTGTCTTTAATCAAAATTAGTTTAAACTATACTTTCTAAACCCCTGTAAAAAAACCACATTGAATCTTCTTAAATATTAGCTAATAACCTTTTTTTCTTTATGTAACTGACTTTATTTATTTTTATTATTATTATTTAATCCCTGAAAAACTGATAATTTGATTACCTTGAAATATACCTCTCAAGGGCAATGTTTTTCTTCCTCTTTTCCCAGTGGCTAAAAAAATAAAGAAAGGAGAAAATTCCTATTTTATTTTTTTAAGAAAAAAACAAAAAAAAGGTGGAGAGAGAGAACGAGAAACAATAATGATAAATCTCACTCGCAAACCCATAAACAAAAAAGATAATAAAATGGCATAAACCTTCTTTATGGAGGCCAAAAAGAAAAATACAAGCTTTACGCTTCTCTTACACCCTGCGACAATATACTATTTTCCTATTATTATTGCCATCAGATCTTTCTTTTCCGTGATCTTTCTCTCTCCTTCCCAGTTTGCTGTCTAGACACAGCCGGTCAAGAGAGAGAGAGATCACCAACCACATCAGTACTACAGTTCTCAGGTTCTCAAGAGTATAAGAACACAAAAAGATCACGTTATTTGTACATAGCTAGCTTACGAAGCCTGAAAGAAAGGAGGAGAGAGAAAAAAACTCTTTGGAGAGAGCTTTTTCTTCTTCTTTCTTCTCCTTCTTGGTCAACCTTGTTGTGGGCATTCATGATCTCAGCCTCACAGAGCCACCACCATTACATGAGGATTATTCTCTCTCTGGGTCCCACCATCACCAATGGCAGCCACAGAAAACAAACCCCCCCATGTCGTCCTTCTTGTTAACGATGTTCAAGTTGGTGGTCGCCGGAGCTCCGTCACGGGTGACGGCGGAGACCGCTTTTCGGACGAAGAGGAGGAGGTGGCGGTGGTGGAGCAGTGGAGGCGCCCGTTCGGAGCCGAGATTGTGGATAAGGGATCTCCTATGTCGGAGCACTCGGTGGAGGTGGATCTGGCTGAGGTGAAGGTTGTACATTTGGCGAAAGTGGAGAGGGATTGCAGGATTTGCCATCTGAGCTTGGATGCAGCCAATCATGAGTCTGGGATTCCCATTGAGTTGGGATGCTCTTGCAAGGATGATTTGGCTGCTGCCCACAAGCAGTGTGCTGAGGCTTGGTTCAAGATCAAGGGTAACAAGTAAGTCCCCAAATGTAAAATAGTCATCATATTAGTAACAAATATTGATTTTTTTTTATTACGTTTTTGGGACTGCCCATTTGTTATTTCTTGTCATATTTGGAGAATTGGTGTTTTGTAGGTTGTGATTAGAGTAAAGTTTTTATCTTTTGTTTTAGTGACCATTTGGTGAGTTGCTGAAAATTTGGTGGTTCAAATGGTTTTCTGAAGTGTTCCTAGTTGGATGCTAAAGCAGATTCTTCTACGGAAAAGATTTAGTTTATAATATATTCTTGAGAGTGCTATTGGCTTACTTTATTTAGGTTTAGTTGTGAGAAGGAACAAAGTTAGCGGGAATCTTATTTAGGGAGAAGAATAAAGTGAAGTTGGGTTGCTTATTGCAAAGGAACATGATAACGGGGAGGGCTTAAATTAGAATAGAATCTATATTACTTGGGAAGACTATTCAGTAAAGAGTAGTTGTAAATAGACCAGACTAAATAAAGAGAATCAAAACTTCAAGTACTCTTAAAAATAAATTAAAAAAAAAAAAGATGAATGTGCCACGATGTCTATCTTGCATTTCCAGCTTTGATGATTCTTCCTAATTCATTGCATGTTACAAATTAGTAAAAACTTGTGAAAAAAACTTGGAATCTTTCTCATCCAAACTTCCTTTTTATCTGTTGGACAAGCTTTTTTTTTTTTTTTTTGAGTCTTTTGTGATATATACTTTATTGAAGTGATAGTCCGCAATCTTTGCATGCATTTGCTTATAAAAGACGGTGGCTAAAGGAAGTTTGATTCTGGTTTTTCTGTTCGCTAATATTGCGGATCTGTGTATTCCCGAGTATATTACTCTCATGATGGATTTGCCTTCCTTTATATCCCTGTTCTATGATAAGGAGAGTGTCCTTAACAAGATGAAGTTCTGTGTAGAAGGACCGACCAAGTCATATGGTTGTTCAGTTGGTGATTGCCGTATCAAAAGGCTAAAAGCTCTAACTTAATGACCTGGGTCTATGGTGGGATTTAGTGGTGGAAAGTCTCAGCTTTTGCTTTGCATATTTCTTTTTCTTATCTAAATTTCTTTTTCTTATCTAAAAAGAAAAGAAAAATACGAAGAAAAGGGCCTAAGTCCCATCTTTGTTGGAGGTTAGGCTTCGTTCTTTTAAGTCCAATCATATCATCACTTTTATATGACTATGCTGACACGATAGTTCGGTTAATTTGTTAAGCATCTCTAGGTGTCTTCGCGGAAAAAAGACGTCAAGTTTCTTAACGACGCATGTTACTTTCCCTGTATTGTCGTCATGCTATAATATACATTCTACTGAAAATTGTTCCTTTAGGTGACAAATCTTATCTTAAACTGTCTTCTTATGTCAACTCTGCTCTTTTCATAGTTGTTTTTGTTTACTCTAGACAATGAAGACCAACCTTTCTTTCAGCCTCTAAAGTTTTAGACTTGTACGCATATTTTCCTCTAAGGTCCATGGTTTGTATTTTGAAAGTGGTGACTTCATGAAGAAACTTCAAAGTTCAAAAGCTTGACGTTGGTCGGAGAAATTCCTGATCGTTGATGTTTTGG
Organism: Artocarpus heterophyllus; assembly: GCA_025403435.1. Lineage (NCBI taxonomy): Eukaryota > Viridiplantae > Streptophyta > Magnoliopsida > Rosales > Moraceae > Artocarpus > Artocarpus heterophyllus. Next base: position 9,543,480 of record CM046353.1, read on the forward strand.
TTGCTCATTTCCTGTAATCCCAAATGGGCTTCCTTTCTTTTTAGGCCTTCACAAGGTTAGATTTTTGCGTCCGCTAAATGTTCTTAATTAGCTTTTCTATAAACACATAGCCTTTGTTGATGAAACTTTGCTCATATGGGAAATTTCGACTTCCATTTCTGTGTGTGTGTCTTCTGTCTTTTTGAATGGTAACTAACGTTTATAATGTCACATTATTTGAAAGGATTTTTGAGGCGTTAAATCAAAATAAAGATCATGGATATGACAGGGAGCTTAACTGGGATTTATGAAGTTGATATTTTGGACTTAATGATTTAAAAATCACAGCCTTGAAATCTGTACCCGGTAAATTTTTTATCGAGGCATTACTACCCTCTTCATGTGATTTGTCTTGGATGTAACTGGGACAAACCTCTCTCGTCTGTTTTCTAGGCTGTATAACTATATCATGTCCAAATGACATTTAGAATAGATCAAATATATTGCTCTTCATACTTCCCTTCTTGTGCTTTTATTTTAATTTTATTTTTGCAAAGTCTCTGTCTACTCTTAAGTAAATACATGAAACTTCAGACAAAAAAAAAAAAAGGAATGTGCAGTGGCTGGAAAGGGAGTTTTAGGACTTGGGGTTGGAAATTGGGATCCACATGTAATACTTAAATATGTAGAATAAGTTATGAGAAGGTGAAGTAATGTAGGCATGTGAATTCCAACTGAAGAGAGAGAGAGAGAGAGAGAGTCGGACAAAATTATCCGTTGGATAGCTAAACTATTGAGCAAAATAAGATTTTGTTAAAAGATTAGTTCAGAAGTCAATTAGTTGCTGCTGACTAATCTCTGTCATCTTTTTCTTCAAGATTTGGAAAGAAATGTCTCTAGATGTCTCGTGAGGCTGTAAGATGAACACATAGTACCTCATATTTCACTGTTTTACATGGCCACAATTCTAAACTTTACATTATGGTGAGAAAAAAAAATCACATCTGGGGCGATAAAATGTTAATCATTTAAATAACCTAAACAGAGATGCATCCAAACTTACAGGTCATGTCTGCGTCGGTAGACAGATATCAAGTAGCTGATCTTTTAAACATAATTGTCATTGCACAGCCTCTAGTGTATCATGACTTGTATAAGCTACCTTTTTTTTAGCCCCTTTTTATTAGGAGTAAAATATATTGGATTTATCTTGACGAATTCACGAATAATCTATTCCTCATGTACTCATTCATGGTTAAGCTCTTCGTAGAAAAAATGTCGTACAACAAAAATATGATAGAAAAATGAGAATCTGAACGAGGAGATATGAGCAATAACATACTTGATAATCAAGGTTTTGAGCTCTTAATTCTTATCTAACTTGCTTCAACTTGTGCAAGTTTTTTCTGATATCCTAGGGTCACCCTCAGAGTGTGCAAACGACCAAACTTTGTTAGTTACCAGTTCTCTCGAAAGATTAAGCTAGTAGGAGGTGAGCATACGATAGTTTTATATTCTAATTTGAAAACTTAACACCAGAAGAAACCCAAAACACATCTTGCCAGGTCGCTTTTGTGGAGATAGAGTCGGCTGACCGTTAGTGATAAACATGTCAAAGACATTAAAGGCCTAACATGTGATGACAATTTTAAAGGGGATAAAGAGTACAATTGCAGAAATACTTTGCACTTAGGACATCCTGTTTTGACTCCATGTTAGTTTACAAATTCTCTCAAAAGCTTAAGGTAGTAGGATGTGGGTCAACAATAGTTTTATATTCTAACAGTTTTACCTTAATTTGGTTGAATATGTGCAGTTATGTTTGGAGTTTTTCTCATGTTTTGAACATTGTTATACATTTACTGATCTTTCTAATATACATGACATGCAGAACCTGTGAAATCTGTGGGTCAACCGCACATAATGTTTCTGGTATTAATGAAGCCGAGGTGATGGAGCAGTGGAATGAATCAAATGACACTGCGACAACAACACCCGCGACTGCTCCTGTCCACCCAGCGGAGACCCGGAACTTCTGGCAGGGTCACCGGTTCCTGAACTTCCTGCTTGCTTGTATGGTCTTTGCATTTGTCATCTCTTGGCTCTTCCACTTCAATGTACCCTCATAAAGCCCTGAATGAGGAGGAATTTTTCTTGTGTGTCAATTGAGTTGAATAGAAGAGAAATTTTTTTTTTTTTTTTTGGAGGTACTGTCTTCGTAACCCTTTCTTCTTACTAGCTTGCTAGTTATTATCTCTCTTTATGATCCGCACGTTGTTTATATTATATAATTACGATTGTCATAGTTCTCAGGAGACTATTTGTGTAATGTGTGTCTTGAATTTCTTCTTGACAAGCCTAAGAGTCTTATGTACGATTGTGTAAGTTTTATATAGTTTTTCAAGTGTGCCTTTTAGTGTTGAATATAAGCCATTGCCAAGTGTTTACAAACTAGTTGAAGTTGTCTCGTTTTCTCTTGGCAAATGCCTCCATTGTTCTTTCGTTGCGCACAGTTTATGGACCTGCTTGCCTGTCTCTAGTCATGGAACGGATCTTACAAATGCAAGTTCAGAAAGAAATATATTTGGGTCAAAGTTTGGAGAAAAAGGGGGTCTTTTTCCGATAGGGATCCCATGGTAGCGTATGTTTTTCAAACCATAGAAGATGGTCAAAATTATTTTTTCTGCCAAATCCGACAGTTGAAATACATTTTTATTGTTTTTTTAGTTTCTACCGGAGGAATTGCCAAAAAATTTTGTGAAACATGGCCAAAGAAGTTATGTATTCTGAGTAGGGGTTTTCATGAAATATGTCAATTTATTCAATTCAATTCAATTTGACAGATTAAATTGGATTATGAAAAATACAGATTGGTTCTGATTGAAATTTTTCAATCTAATATGTACAGATTGAATTATAAATTGAGTATCTCTAATCTGTGAATTTGAATTATTTATGTATACGTGTGTGTATATATATACAAAATTTAAATAATATATAAACCTATGCTTTTAAAAAATTGCATACAAAGTTGATATGTTTAAAAAAAGAATAAATTGCTCCGGTCGTCCCTAATCTTTCACGAAAGTAAATATTTAGTCCTCAATTTTTTAATTTTTGATTTATTAGTCTACAAATTTTGATTTTAGTTATCGAGAAACCAATTTAACAGCCAAACAGTTAATTTTGGACAAAAAAAGTGACAATCTAGTCTCCAAAGTTATCAAAAAGGTAAGAAACTAATCCTCAAAGTTATAAAAAATGTGATAAATTGGTCCTCAAAATTAACGGTTAAACAGTTAAATTGGTCTTTTAGCAATTGAAATGAAAGATTAGGAACTAATAAATCAAAAACAAAAGGTCGGGGATCAAAATAACACTTTCCTGAAAGGTTGAGACTAGCGTGGCAATTTATCCTAAAAAATAACAAGCTTAGCATGGTTATAAAGATCAACATTATTTATTCATGACATTTACTTATGTGTAAAGTTTATTTAAATTTGTTAGTTGTAATGTTTATAATGCTACAATTTAATTTACTATTGAAGACATGTATTCTATTGGGTTGTAATATCTTTTTTTTTAAAAAAAATATTATGTTAATTAAATAATGTTAGATTTTGTTAAATAACGCTATGCTATTCTATGTTAATTTTAATTGCTAGTTTTTCTAATAAATTTAAAGGCTCAATCTGTGAATCTGTTGAATCCAATTTTGTAAAATCCGTGGTTTTCGGATTGGATTAGATTGAGGTCTTCACGGATTGATTTCGGATTGAAATATATGGATTGGATTACAATTGACCCATAATCTATGCCATGCGATCCGTGAACACCCCAAAGTATAAGAAAAGAAGATTACTGTTGTTCACCTATTGGTAATAAAATCCATAAAGGTGGCAATGTGCTAAAATGAATCCCATAACGATGTATAATGTGGCAATATAGGCCAAATATCTATGATGATTTAATGCCACTGCTGATGAATAATAGATTGCCTTCATCAAGAAACCAAAGAGCCATGATGAGTCTTTATGGTATCTTAACAAGATCCTAATTCTTTGATTTGCCCTAAAAGTTGCCATTCCAACTCTAGACAGTTTAACAAATACTTCAGTTAAAATAGTGACTCCAGACTCATGTTTCACGTTCTCATTGCCGTTCAATCCTTATTGGCAGTTACAGAGTTCCTTTTCTAAGTATTTACACTTTCAGTCACTACTACAAGTCTACAACTATTTACAGTTTAAGTGGTTTGGTAGACAAAAAGGCTTAAATTCTAGTCTCGTTCATAAGAAGTGCATGAAAATATTATTAGATTATCGGCTCAACGTTTTTCGGATAGGATTGAATTGACGTATTTTGTCTCATGACACAATTAGTTATGATTTAATGGGTACAATCTTTATTATAGACAGACTTATATTCAAGTTCAAAATATAGTTACCATTAATGTTTCTCCTAGCACTTTTTATTTATAAAAAAAAAGTGAATAAAACTATCATATAAAAAATATTATTCTTTTTTTTTTCATTTCACTTTTTTTTTTATAACTTTCATGCTAAAGAAATAACAAAAATAATCTACAAAATGAGTGCAATAATGCAAAGACTGTTATACTGCGAGCCAACCCACCATGATAGGGTGGTACGAAGGACAAAAAAGCAGGCATCATCAGGCACATGGGGGTCCCAAAATAGGAGAGAATCGGTGACAATAATAAAAACAAGACAAAGGAGGAGTTTGATGAATTGATCTATAAAATGGGATCAAAATTTACATCATAGATATTATGATTATTTATAATATGGTTGGGCTTTGGGGTCAGAATGGGTCAAATATATACACCAGTTGCTGCGACCAACGTGCCGTGATTGTCGATCACAATCTTAATGCGCCGCGAGCATACCCCGTGCCGGGCCCGTGGTGGGAGCTCACCATTTTCTCTCGTCTTTCCTTAAAATATCTTAAATCTAATGTCGATTTTCTTTTTACTTTTTATAAAAAAAAAAATAAATTACATTGTTGTATTTTAAACTATTAGCTTTCTGCATGATGTACTTTGAACTTTCAATCTTATTAAAATACATTATGAATTTTGAAATCATTGGTAATTGAGGTCCAATAGTTACTTTTAATTTCCTTCTAGTACTTTTTTTACACATGTTGAGCTTCAATTTTTTTTTCCCTTAAAGTGACGAGTTTTATCTTTAGAAAAGCTCAGGTGTGAAATCTTGAGACCAAAATCGTCTGTCTTTTAATACTCATTAGTTATTGGGGCTCAATTGCTAATGATTTTAAAATTTAAGGTGTATTTTATCAAGATTAAAAATTTGAGGTATATTATTAGTGCAACAATGCCATTTATTAAAAAAATAAATATATATTATGTTATGTCAGTTAGTTACTAACCAAATAATTTCTCAAGCAAAACTATTATTGCATTCCCTACTAAGTGGGTGGGGGGATCATTCATGTTTATATTTTGTCCAGGCCCCCAATCCCCATTATATACATGTGAAGGAAATTATATACATATTTTTCTAAAATTATAAATATATATGCACAGATCAGTATCCTGATTAGGGATACTTTTTTTTTGGAGTAAAGAGTGAGTTTTTGGCATTATTAATGTACCCTGCACGAGTGGTGGCGCGTGCTACATGCTCATGGATGGAGTCCTAAACCAATAGTTTTTGGTTCTTTTTTTTTTTTTTTTTGGAAAAAAGCCAATAGTGTTGTGAATCAAGTATGTGTGGATGCCACCTCTTGGTATTCCATGAGTTACATTCAAATATTTTATTACAAATTTATAATTCACATTTAGACCACATTATCACCCCATTAAATCCCTCTTAATATTGTGCATTATGTCTCTCTTAATTGTATATGAAACCTATGTAAGTTATGTCTATTACCATTACCTATAGTATGATAACTTGGCCTATAAATAGAAGTTGTATTAAGCTTGTAAGTTTTATCCCTCACAAGTAAAAGTATAGAAAGCTGTTTTGTCTCCAATTTTCTCTTGTCTTTCTCTATTGTTTTCTTTAGTCTTTTGTTACTTTGCTTTATTTCATAACACGTTATCAGCACGAGTCTCTTGTCTGTGAGCTTTTACAAATATTAATTGCTCTTTGGTTCAATCACTTCTCTTTTTGAAAGGTATATTGTGCATATATCTTCACTGATGTTTTTGTAGTATAGCCATTCTCTCTTATAATTCTAAGGACATATTTAGTTTATCTATTATTGAATATAGTTTTATATCAATTGTACACTCCTTCTTTGAGATTGGTATTTCTGTTGGCTTTTGATCATTTCATTAATTTTTTTTTCTCATGTAAAATTAATTCTAGCAATTTCACCATCCATCACGTTGTTGATATGTTATACATGGTGTAGTGTTAACTATTTGATGTATTACATTTGCTTTTAGGTTAGTAGTTGTATAATCCATCTTTGTTATCATTAAATTTTATATAATTAATTTTGTTTTATTACATTAACAAATTATTTCTTTTATCATCAATAACTATATAATTAAAAAAAATGAATTTATTGTATAAGTTTTCTTTTATCATTAATATGCTACTTTTTTCAATTAGTTTTAATGACATGATTTTCAATATAAATTTTATTACAATATTTTTTATTTTCTATACACGTGCATGATATTTGGTATTCTCATGTTGTAAATTTTTGTCCTTTTGTTAATTAATTAAGAATAAATTATTGTAATTCTTATTGACTTTATGTTATAGTATACTAGTTCCCACAATGTCGAATCTTACAAAGCTAGAGTTCGTTGCTCTTGATATTTCTGGCAATAATTATTTAGCATGGACTCTTGATGCTGAGATCCACCTTGATGCTATAAATCTTGGTAATACAATAAAAGAAGGGAATGACGCATCTTCACAGGATCACGCAAAGGCAATGATATTCCTTCGTCATCATCTCCATGAAGGATTGAAAATTGAATATTTGACGGTAAAAGATCCATATGTCCTTTGGAATAATTTAAAGGAAATGTATGACCACCAAAAGACTGTAATTCTTCTTAAAGCTCGCTATAATCAGATGCACCTACGACTTCAAGATTTTAAAACTGTGAGCGAGTATAATTCAACAATGTTTAAAATTACTTCTCAATTAAAATTATGCGGAGAAAGTGTTACTGATGAAGACATGTTAGAAAAAACATACTCTACTTTTCATGCCTCTAATGTGCTTTTGCAACAGCAATATCGAAAGCGAGGCTTTAAGAAATATTTAGAATTAATATCATGTCTTCTCGTTGCTGAACAAAATAATGAACTGTTGATGAAAAATCATCAATCTCGCCCAACTGGTTCAATGCCATTCCCTGAAGTGAATGCGGCATATGTTGAAGATCCTGAGCATGGTCTACATCGTGGACGTGGACGTGGACGTGGACGTGGGCGTGGTCGCGGTCGAGGTCGTGGTCGTGATCGTGGTCTTGGTCATGGTTATTATAACCAAAACTCCTCAAATTTCAAGAAAGTTGCATCTCACCATCAAAAATGGGAGAAGAATGAAGAGAAACAGGAAGGGTTTTTAGAATAAAGCCCCTAAGAACAATAAAAATACTTGTCATAGATGTGGCATGAAAGGACATTGGAGACGTATATGTTGCACATCTAAATATTTTGTTAATCTTTATTAAGCTTCCTTAAAGGAGAAAGAAAAAGGTGCATAGGCAAACTTTGTTGAGACAAACTTTACTGAACACCATGATCCCACAAATTTTACACACTTGGACGTTGCAGATTTCTTTGAGAATCAGATGGAAAATTTGAGAATTTAATTAGCGAGGGAAACATCAATATGGCTTGAAAAGATGTTCTCCCACCAATCTATCCTGTTTGTTTTTTTTTTTTTTTTGGTGTGACCATAAATTTTAGTATGTTTCGATTTTTTTTTATTTTTTATTTTTAGTTTGGTTGTAATTTGGGTGTGATTTTATTATGTTTTGTAATCTCCATATATTTTCTTATAAAAAAAAAGGATTGTGTTTAGTATATTATTTTCTTATCTCTTTGTTTTATTTTTCATGAAGAGACATGGATTTCAAAAATTATTCCACTGGTATTAAAGTTAATGATAAAGCCTTTTGCCTAGTGGATAGTGGAACAACACACACTATTCTCAAAGATAAAAAATATTTTTCCAATCTTATATTAGCTGAAGCTAATGTTAGTACAATATCTGGTGTTGCAAATTTCATTGAGGGCTTTGGTAGTGCTAATATATTATTACCTGGTGGCACAAAGTTTATGATTAACGACGTTATATATTCTAATAGATCAAAAAGAAATCTACTAAGTTTTAAAGATATACGTCATAATGGTTATCATATTGAGACAACAAATGAAAGAGACGTTGAATATCTTTATATTACGTCTAATGTCTCAGGAAGGAAACAAATATTGGAAAAGCTACCAGCATACTCTTCTAGATTGTATTATACATTTATAAATCCAATTGAATCCTATGTGGTGATGAACGAAGAATCCAAAGATTCAAGGAATTTTATTGTTTGGCACAACCGTTTAGGTCATCTGGGTTCAATAATGATGTGAAGGATTATAGAAAATTCAAATGGACATCCTTTAAAGAACCAAAAAATTCTTTTGTCTAAAGATTTTTCATGTGCTGCTTGTTTTCAAGGAAAACTAATTATAAGGCCATCCCCAATGAAAGTTACAATTGAATCTCCTACATTTTTAGAACGAATTCAAGGAGATATATGTGGACCTATTATTCCATCATGTGGACCATTTCAGTATTTTATGGTGCTAATAGATGCATCAACACGTTGGTCATATGTTTGTTTATTAGCTACCGCAATGTTGCATTTGCAAGACTCCTTGCTCAAATAATCCGATTACGAGCACAATTCCCAGATTATACAATCAAGAAAATTCGTCTAGATAATGGAGGAGAATTTACATCCCAAGCCTTTAATGATTACTGCATGTTAATTGGGATTACTATTGAGCATCTTGTTGCTCATGTGCACACTCAAAATGGATTAGCAGAATCCTTTATTAAAATGTTGAAATTAATTGCTAGGCCTTCGCTTATGAGAACAAAATTGCCTAGCTCCGCTTGGGGACATGCCATATTACATGCTGCAGCACTTATTCGCATAAGGCCTACTACATATCATAAATACTCCCCATTACAGCTTGTTTCTGGTAAAGAGCCAGATATTTTCCATCTGAGAATTTTTGGTTATGCAGTATATGTCCCTATTGCTTCACCACAGCATACTAATATGGGTCCTCAAAGGAGACTGGGAATTTATGTTGGATTTGAATTCCCATCAATAATTAAATATCTCGAACCCTTGACAGGTGACCTCTTTATGGCACGGTTTGTCGATTGTCAATTTGATGAGACAGTTTTCCTAGCATTAGGGGGAGATAAACAACAGCTGAAAAAACAAGAAATTTCATGGAATGCATTATCATTATCTCACTTTGATCCTCATACAAATCAATGTGACTTAGAAGTTCTAAAGATTATCCATTTGCAAAAGGTCACAAATCAGTTACCAGATGCATTTACCGATGTTAAGAAAGTGACAAAATCACATATACCAGCTGAAAATGCTCTTATTCGAATTGATTTGCCTACCGAAAAAAATATTAATATGGTAGCAAATGAATCTAAGGCACGCTAGAAGCATGGAAGACCCATCGGTTCTAAGGATAAAAATCCAAGAAAGAAAAAGGAGCTAAATAATAAGCAAGTTGGCATTTCCAATATTATTAATGTTCTTGAAGAGCCCAGTATAAAAACAGTTGACATAGCTGAAGAATTAACCCTAGAAGAGGTTCAAGTATTTGAACAAGATGTTAATGAAGAGATCTCAATAAGCTATGTCACTTCAGGAAAGAGATGGAACCGAAAGGAAATTGTTGTCGACAACATATTTGCATATGCAATAGCTTTTGATATTACAGAAGAAAACGAGGATCTTGAACCAAAGTCTGTTGAAGAATGTCAGCGTAGAAATGATTGGCCAAAATGGAAAGACTCAATCCAAGTAGAATTAAATTCACTTGAAAAACGTCAAGTTTTTGGGCCTGATGTCGAAACACCTGAAGGTGTAAAACCTGTAGGCTACAAGTGGGTATTTGTACGAAAGCGCAATGAAAAAAATGAAGTTGTCAGATATAAAGCACGACTTGTTGCATAAGGCTTTTCGCAGAGACATAGTATTGATTATGAAGAGACATATTCACCAGTGGTGGATGCAATTACATTTAGATTTTTGATTAGCCTGGCAGTTTCACCAGGCTTATCTGTATGGGTCACTTGATAGTGACATGAAAGTCCCTAAAGGCCTAAAAATGCCTGAAACATGCAATTCAAAACCCCGGGAAATGTATTCAATAAAATTACAAAGATCTTTGTATGGATTAAAGCAATCTGGACGTATGTGGTATAATCGTCTCAGTGAATACCTTTTAAAAGAATGATATATTAACAATCCAATTTGTCCATGTGTTTTTATTAAAAGGTATAAGTCTGGATTTGCTATTATTGCAGTTTATGTTGACGATTTGAATATCATTGAGACTCATGAAGAGCTTACAGATACGATAACATATTTGAAAAATGAATTTGAAATGAAGGACTTAGGAAAAACAAAATTCTGTCTCAGCTTGCAGATCGAGCATTTATCAGAAGGGATTTTTGTTCATCAGTCAACATATATTGAAAAGGTATTAAAGCGTTTCAATATGGATAAATCCCATCCAATGAGTTGTCTCATGGTTGTACGATCCCTTGATGTGAAAAATGATCCTTTTCGTCCTCAAGATAATGATGAAGAAATTCTAGGTCCAGAAGTACCATATCTTAGTACTATTGGTGCACTAATGTATCTTGTTAATTGCACATAACCTGACATATAATTATCTGTTAGTTTACTAGCGAGATATTGTTCTTCACCAACTCAAAGGCATTGGAATGGTGTCAAACAAATACTTCGTTATCTTTGTGGTACAACAGATATGGGTCTGTATTATACACAGGATTCCAAGTTGAAATTGATTGGATATACAGATGCAATATATTTGTCTGATCCACATAAAGCACGATCACAAACAGGTTATTTGTTTACATATAGTGGTACAACTATATCGTGGCGTTCAACAAAACAAACCCTAACTACCACATCTTCGAATCATGCTGAGATATTGGCAATTCACGAGGCAAGTCGAGAATGTGTATGGTTAAGATCCCTGGTGCAGCATATAAGAGAAACATGTAACCTTTCATTCAACAAAGAAAGTCCAACTGTGTTGTATGAAGATAATGCAGCCTGTATCGCTCAACTCAAAGGGGGTTACATAAAAGGAGACAGAACAAAGCACATTTCACCAAAATTCTTTTTCACATACGAGCTTCAAAATAAAGGAGAGATCGACGTACATTAAATTCGCTCCAGTGACAATTTGGCAGATTTGTTTACAAAGGCACTTCCTATAACAACATTTGAGAAGTTGGTACACAAAATTGGTATGCGTCGACTTAGAGATCTTTGAAAAAGAGATGTTGATATGAGGGGGAGACACTGCATATTGTACTCTTTTTCCCTTAGCCTAGGTTTTTGTCCCATTGGGTTTTCCTGGCAAGGTTTTTAATGAGGCAATCCTAAATGTAAAACATACAAGAATTATGTACTCTTTTTTCCTTCACTAAGATTTTTTCCCATTAGGTTTTTTCTTGGTAAGGTTTTTAATGAGGCATACTCTTTGTATGGTGGACATCCAAGGGGGAGTGTTGTGAATCAAGTATGTATGGATGCCACTTCTTGGTATTCCATGAGTTACATTCAAATATTTTATTACAAATTTATAATTCACATTTAGACCACATTATCACCCCATTAAATCTCTCTTAATATTGTGCATTATGTCTCTCTTAATTGTATATGAAACCTATGTAAGTTATGTCTATTACCATTACCTATAGTATGATAACTTGGCCTATAAATAGAAGTTGTAATAAGCTTGTAAGTTTTATCCCTCACAAGTAAAAGTATAAAAAGTTATTTTGTCTCCAATTTTCTCTTGTCTTTCTCTATTATTCTCTTTAGTCTTTTGTTATACTTTACTTTATTTCATAACAAATAGTTTAATATTGAGTATTTTATGGTGATTGCTGAGTCTCCACAACTAATTGAACCAAAATTTACATAATTATTGCAAAGTATGTATTCTGTGATTAACATAATACAATTTTGGGGTTCTTGACATCACAATTTTCATGACCATGGTTGCCCATATACAATTGAAAAAAAATTATGTGTGGGGCTTGGAGTTATATGTAGATGGTGAGTCATGCAAACGTGTGATGTTGCTATACGCCATATTTAGATTGCAGAAATTTTTTTTAAAAAAAGGAATTTTAAAAAATATTAAATTATGAAAAGAACAAAGTACATACATATATTTCCTTGATTATTTTGATGTCTATTGAGAACTTTTTGTCCCAAAAATTGAATTTCCAAACATGTCACATTCATATTACCTGGTAGTCATTTTCTAAAATCTAATTTCAAATTGTCTAATTTTCAACTCCCATGGCATTATCTTCAGAAGACTTTTTGAAAGCTTTGCTTAATCCAATTGGAAGATAAATAAACATACATCGAATGGTATTAGATTTCTGATAGTATAATGTGAACAGAAGGAAAGTGAGATATATCATACTAGAAGTTGTCAATAAAGTATGTAAATTGTGTTTAAGTTCAATGTTTCCGTTCTAAACTCCATAGTTTCCGTTTTGGCCAACACTATAGTTGCGGTTGAGGAGGCCAAAATATATAAAAATAAAAATAAAAGTACATATACATATGTCAATGATTAAGTTTCTAATAGGTACTTTTTTAATAAGAGCACATGATAAAAAATTGACTTTATTAATTATCATAAATATTGTCAGTTAACTATTTAGTTCATTACAACCGTCTGATTTGTATCACACGGTCAATAATAACAGTATCTATTAAAAAAAGTAACTATAAACATTCATATATATATATATATATTATGTATTATATAATAAAGCTCAGCAGCAACAACAAATAGTGTCTTATTGATATTGGATACCTTTTAACTTTTAACTATGAAAACATTAGATAAAAAACCTTCAAAAAGAAAATGCAAAAAAAAAATATATATATATATATATATATAGCAATGAAAAATCTTTGATAGAGATAAGCTAATTTCTTATCCATTAGATTGTCTGAGGCAAAGATTATTAATAGTATTGCCTCCTCAACTTTGTTTTGGACACAAAAATTGGTACAAAACGTCTACATTATTTTATATTTCTGAAGAACGTGCATAACATGATCATTGAAACAAATTAAGCACCTGACTCTGCATTTTTTGGCAATACGTGTCTGAACCCCACTGGACGTTAAATTAAATTATTAGACACATTACGTTAATCTAATATGGCCATAAAAACTGGCTATATTCCTCAAACAAAGAGGATTAATTTAATCAAATAGAAACAAAAGGATGGAGAACATACAGCTAATGTGGCTTAGACAAAAAAAAGAGAGATTGAGTGTGTTCGTTCCTAATTGAACAGGATGATTACAACCTCAATTAAAGGTGTCGGCCGCATGCTCCGGCAGCCGGAGAATCGTATCGGCCGACATTTTCAACAACAATGATAAGGTTGTCATCCGTTAAAAAATTTGTGTTTGTGAAATGTATTTCCGTTAGATATGCTGCTGGCAAATGCAGCAAAGTGCCATAGCTGGGGAGATTTATGCTCTTTTGCTTTTGCTTTTTGCTGTTTCTTTTCTTTTTTGGCCCTTTTCCTTTTTGGCGTATAATGAAGGGGACTTGTTTGCTGGTGGTGAAACTTGTATATCTTGGGGTGGTTGGGATTTCTTGACTTGCCGCCTAAAACTTGGGTTCAACTTGGCAATTGTTTTGATGCTTTGATTGACTAGTAGAGATTTATGAAGATGAAAGCAAAGGAAGTTAACTTAACAACTATAAAATTGACATGCTTCCTATTTTGAACTTCTAAACTTCACTTTTAGGCTAATTGGTAATGTTAGGAACTGATAAATAAATAATAATAACAATAATAATGATGATGATGATGATAATGATAATAATAATCATATTAAGGAAACAAAACCTTCACAAACACCAAGACGTCAGAGTAGTCATTTATATATTTCAGATCTCCATAGACCATACAGGATTTTTTTCAAAGGTACTTAAATAGAGAAATTTGGAAATGCATTCAAAGTATTAAATATAGTTCTAACCAAGTTTTACTACAATATTTTCGTCAATAAGATTTGAATTAAAAGTTGGTTGAACAACATTCCCAAATGCTATAATGCAGAACCTAAAAACATTTTTTCAAGAAGAATGCCAAAAAAGTCAGGAGAAATCTTACGACTCGGTTTACATCTAACTATTTATAATTTCAAAAAAATTATTTGTGAAAAAATGATTTCATAATTTATTTAAAATAAAAAGTTTGAAACTATAACATGTAATTTCTTTTTTAATCGGAAGAGGGAATTTGATCAATTTTACAATTTAAAATTAGAGATTATATGTAAGTTTACCGCTAGACTAAGCCTTCCAACGACATACTTTGTTCTTTTAAGCAATAATAAATGAACAAGAACCAAGAAACCACAATATGTTTTGCTTCACCAATAGATCAAATGGTCAGCTTCATTGGTTCCCTTTGGGCATGCGTTACCAAAACTTTTATTACGCATACCCTTTGGTCAATGACCCTAAAATTGTTCATTAGTTGCAAATTAAAGTCCTCTCTAAGACAATTAAGAAGTACTAATACTCTTCTCAATTAAATAAAAAATACTTAACCTATTTTTTCAAACATGCCCTTTAAGCCAAAGATCGAACGAGACTCATTTGGGGTACGTCTTACTCACCATCCCAATATATAAAAACAAATTAAAGTGTTTGCCAAACCAAGTTTTCCATAGAGAGAGAGAGAGAGAGAAAATTGACAAGAGGGCGTGCAAACACGACATGGACAAAGCGAACCACGTTAGAGCAAAAGGGCTAATTGGTCGGTTGGTTTTGTTCTCCAACTGCAGTCTTCACAACACATCTCTCTATGCATACTCTTGAATCCAAGACTTAGTAACTGGCCCCCTAATATTTTCCCCTTTATGCCATTTCCCAAAGCAAAGAAATACAATCATTTCTTCAATATCCTCTGCCAAAATCTTGTGTCTTGATTTCTACTTCTGATGAGGAAGCTTTGTCGGAATCTCGACCGCGAAGATGGGCTCGAAACCGTCCTGGAGGTCCCGATCCCGGAGGAGATGTTTGCTTCTTCCAACAAGAGCAACATCATGTCGTGGCAAAACATGAAGGCCTGGATGAGGTCGGCCGACCGATCGCAGAATCCTTCCAATATGGCTGCCCTCTTTGGAGGCAGTAACGCCGAGCTCCAGCTCTTGCTCGGCGTCGTCGGAGCTCCGCTCATCCCTATTCCAATCTCTTGCGACAACCAAATCATCACTCGCAACATCAAAGACCATCCAATTGTAAGTTTTCATGTTTTGCCACTACATAAAAAGAATATTTTGCCATTTATTGTATACAAGTTATTAATCTCAAAAAATTTTGCAGCTTTTTGTTTTTAATCAAGTATTTTTTTCTAAGTAGCACATAATTTTTATGTTGACAAATTGTATGAGTTTTCTTATGGTAAAAATTTTTGTGACATAAATTTAGGAGGCTTCAATGGCTAAATACATAGTGAAGCAGTACGTAGCGGCAATCGGGGGAGAAAAGGCGGTGAATTCGATCGAGAGCATGTACGCGATGGGGAAGGTGAAGATGGCGGCTTCGGACTTTTGTTCGGGAGAAAAAATTCTGAATGGCAACAAGGGGATGAAGGTGAAGAGCTTGGGATCACAAGGAGAGATGGGAGGGTTCGTGTTGTGGCAAAAGGGGCCCGAGTTGTGGTGCTTAGAACTGGTGGTTTCTGGATGCAAAATTAGCGCGGGGAGTGATGGTAAGGTGGCTTGGAGGCAAACCCCTTGGCACCACTCTCACGCCTCTCGTGGCCCACCTCGTCCTTTAAGGCGTTTCTTACAGGTATATTCACGTTTTTTTTCATGTTTAACATTTGTACATATCAAAATTGTCATGTAACATTGTAATTACACTAAAATTAAACTATGAAAACACTTTTAGGGATTCATAAGACGTTTTTTGTGTATCAAAATTTAATAGGGCGTGATTGAAGTCTCTACAAACAGTAAAGTGGGGACTTTCTGGCCGATTTTTATGGGCTGTGTCTTTTGCCTGTAATCTAGCCGGACAACCACTAAAGTTGATCAAGCGTATCTATTTGTTGGGAGCTCTCCCTTGACTTTTTTCTAGGACAACATAAGTTCCTAAAACCCACGTTTATCTCGAACCAACCCTTTTTTTTTTTACAACTATTTAGCCAGGATAAAAAATCATGATATAAGTGTGGCCCACTAAACCATGGTTCCCAGACCCCATTTTGTGGAATTTTATCCCTCTGCTCAAAACGTGCTTTCTTTAATCTAATTTTAGTTTATTCCTAACAAATACCAACTCTAGACTTGGCATGTTAGATACAAAAAAAGTCAACATTCTCAATGACAATATACAACTGAGAAGAAACAATAAACAAAGATCAAGTCAAGAATGTGTTATTTTTCCAACTAGAAACAAAAGATAAAGACATGTTTTACTTCTACATATGTATACAAAAACCATTGAATGAATAAGATAGTCCAAATCAGAAGCAAAGTTACACACGTATAAGGGCGGGCGACCACCCACTTGAACATTTTTTTCAATATTGTATATAAAAATTTTTAAAATATTAAATTCTACCCTATATAATTATTTTCTCCTTTTGAAATTATGTTCTGCCCTTGTAAAAGTTTCATATCTTCCTTCATTCAATTTTTTTTTTTTTGATAATGTCAGTTCTTCGTCCTCCAAATAATTTTTCTAGCTCCGCGATGGTTCCAAATCAATTTAGACAATAAAAATTCCTTGCTCCCTTTGTGAATCGAGTAAAATTAGGCTATAAGGAAAATCTAGTTGTACGTGTTGTAAAGCGTGGGATTGAGACCTGGTTTAACCGAAACAAACCACTTGTAAGAATACTATTGGTATCCAAATATATTACTTCTGTAGAAAATACGAGTCAAATTTACACATTAAATTGGTAAGATACACATTCAAATTAACATACGATCCAATTTACCTTTCTGTTTCTATTCTTAGGAAATGCTACTATAAATTATACATGCACCAAATCTAGGTATGTAGTGCTAGACACCACTGGTCACTACTTCTCGTAGTTCTATACCGAATGGCACTACTACAAAATTTAATTCGTGATCAAATCTGTTACCGATATTGTATGATATTTACTCATGTTGTAGAGTTTTGTACTTAACAGGGTCTTGATCCAAGGTCCATTGCAAATTTGTTCTCAGATTCTGTTTGCGTCGGCGAAAAGGCGATAAACGACAAGGATTGTTTCATCCTAAAGCTAGAAGCCGATCCATCAACCCTAAGGGCAAGAAGCAGCAACAATGTAGAGATAATACGACACACCGTTTGGGGCTACTTCAGCCAAAGAACAGGCCTATTGGTACAACTAGAGGACTCTCATCTCCTCAGGATAAAAGCGGCCTCCACAGACAACGACAGCATTTTGTGGGAAACGACAACGGAGTCCCTGATCCAAGACTACCGAACCGTGGACGGCGTCAACATTGCGCACGCCGGCAGGACCTCGGTATCGCTGTTTCGGTTTGGCGAGAACTCGCATAGCCATTCGAGGACGAGAATGGAGGAGGCTTGGGCAATAGAAGAAGTGGACTTCAACATAAAGGGTCTCTCCATGGACTGTTTCTTGCCTCCTGGCGATCTTAAGAAAGAGGATCAAGAAACTTGTGGTGGTTTGGTGCCCAATAGTACTACTACTAATGCCCTATTGCCCTTCAAAATCCGGTCGGCTTCTTTCCTCCGTAGCGCTTCGAAAGTGGCCGCCATTGATTTGGATGACCATGAAAACATAATCAGTACTAGCACTAGCACTGATGATGACGAAGAGGAAGAAGAAGAAGAAGAAGAAGAAGAATTGTGAAGTAGTTGGCACATTTTCTTGGTCACTCTAATTAATCTTGTACATACATAAATAGCGGCAAATTAAAATACATGATCTTTGCATTGTTTACATTGCACATGTTAGTATTGCTAGCAGATTGAGCTCTTCAGGAAATAGTTAATTAGCAAGATCATAACTTTTGTCATGTTGCATTGTACCACAGTGTATGTAATAATGTCCCAATTTTACAAATAATAATGCCAGAGGTTAATGCCAAGTGATATTTTCTATGGCAAGGGAATTTTTTTTTTCAATTGTTTATTGTAGTTGGATCTGTGTATATATTTGTTTTAACAATAGGTAACGACAATTTATTCGCCGAACAACTTTGATTATATACAAATTTGAGGAAAAAAAAATTATAATTCAATATATTCACCACTTTTTAAATCAAAGTTAAACGACGACTTGGAACTAAAAATTTCGAACAATAGCAGGACATTTAGAGCCTTACTCCCATAAGTTGCTTGAAGCTTCAAACTGTATATATATATATATGTATATAAAGGAAATCCGATCATGGCTTATATTGAAAAGTCCAAATGGATGGCACTGGAAATCCAGCGTGGAATTACATCAGTCCATGTACCTGAAAACAAGAAAGACCTTCCATGGGCTGTTTTAAGCTATCCCTTAATTTATTACTTGTAAATCAAAACGAGGGGTTGGTATATCTACAGATTTAGTCGGTTTAGGAGAAATTTTTAGACATTTTTTTCGAAATTAAAAAAAAAAATGATGAACACATTAGACATTTGAATAACAATACAGAACACACGTGATATTTCAACTAAACCTAAGGATATTTAGAGTATTTCTCTTCATTTCATTCCGTCGGTCATTGATTTTGGACCTTTTGGTGTCGTTTCTTTACTCTCTTTCTCTCCCTCTCTTTTCTTTTTCTTTTTTTTCTTTTTAAATTAATAATAATTTTGACCTTCTTGTTGGCATGTTATTTGATCAATCTCATTTTATCGGTTGTTACGTTAAATGTGTTTGTCAATTTTTTGCTCTCGTTTTCGCATGTGATTTTGTTTGTCGTCCATTTCTTTTCTTGTCGTCACCACATTTTTTAATTGTCCTTTTTTTAATTTTTTGGTTTCTTACTTTGCTGTCGTTTCTCACATTTATCTAATGCTTATTATACTCTCCCCTTGGAGTCCATTTTTGTCTTATAATACTTTGCTGTACTTTTCCCGACCGGTGGTCCTTTCTTGCTTCTAGTGTCGTTTACTATTTGTTGCCGTTTCACTATGTTGTCGTTCCTTATATTGTATTTTTATGTGTCGTTTCTCCTTTAGTCGCCTGTTACCTTCAGTGTCATTTTCACGATTGTTGTTTTCCACTTTATTGTAGTTTGTCACCCATGTGTTGCCTGTTGCTTTTTGTGTCGTTTTTTTTGTGGTGTCCCTTTTCTTTACCGTTTGTTGTTGTTGTTGTTTTTTTTTTTTTTTTTTTTTTTTTTTTTGTCTGATTTGTCGCTACAAATTCTATTCGCCTTTTTTTTTGGTTGTTTTCTTTATTTTCAAAGTTGCGTCACTTTTGCATTGTGTCCTCTCAGCGTCGATTCCTTAATTGTAGTCGTTTAGCCCCTAGGCGTCGTTTTACATCTGGGTGTCGTTGCTTGCTTCCGGTACACCTTTTCTTTTGGCCATGGTCTACTCTGTTGTCGTTTCTCATTTATTTGCTACGTGTTGTTTTTAGACTGTTGTTGCTTTATATCCCCCATCCGATGGGGAGATTTTGATGAAAGTGCTTCCCGAAAAACTTAATTGGAGGAATAACCCTTTTTTTTTTGCAACAAAAAATTGATGACATGTCTGGCTTTTTTATCCATCTCACCCCTCCAGGCAACGTGTATTCGGTATTGGAACCCATATTTTCCCATCTGGCCTTATAATAATATATCCCCCCTGAGAAGCCCTCATTCTTCCTTCTTGCTTCCTCCGCGCAGCCCATCTCCCATTTTTCACCCAGTTCCCCTAAAACCCACAACCAACAAAATCGAAAAATCCCTCTTCTTCAAATTCTTCCCAAAATCTTCTAATTTTCTTTGTATCTCCGGCGCGGCCGCCCACCCTCCCTCTTAACCTTTTCTCATTTCACCATTTTTTCAAATTTCTCTGTTTTGGATTTTTTATATGCTTCTCCTCCCGTGCCCACTCGCCCAGTTGTCTCTTGTGGCCCAACTCTCCCAGTTCTCTCGCGTCCAACTCTTCCAGTTCTTTCTCTCTCTTGTTCTCCCAGCTCTCTCTTTGCTTGAACTTTGTTTATCCGCTGAACGCCTCCAAGTTTGTCGGGACAGAAGCCTGCGAGTATCAACGCCGGCGACCCTTCACTGCTGTTCCATGCCGGAAGCCATGAGAAGTGCAATGAAGGTAACCTGTTATATATATGGTGTATTCTAAATCTCCAAACTGTCATGGACTGAAAATATGATTTTGTTGGTCTGTTTTAGGGTTGTTTTTTAAATCTCCAAATTGGAACTGTCATGAAAACAACTAATTTTATTTGTACAAGTAGAAGAAATCGTAGGAATCATCAGTTGGTTTCTATATAAAAACTAACAGATCAGCCAATGTGGGGCTTCAATGGGTTGAGACCTAAGATTGGGTACTCTTGAGGGGAGGGTGGAAGTCGGTTGCTGCCTCACAGAAAAATTGATTGTATTAGCAAAGTTGCATGATATATATTCGGCAAAGGCAAGTGCAAAGTGAGAGGGGGAAGATCTTAGGAAAATATAAATAACCATTAACAAATTGTTTTAGGCATTTTTTTTTTCATTCTCCAAACTAAGAACTGTGATGGAAAATATATTTTTCCATGAGAGAAGGGAAAGAACTGTCATGGTGATTTCTGTATGGGATTGTAATGTGAATTTTCAAGGTTTTGGTTTGTCTTGTGCTTTAAATTTTTTTTTTTTTTTGGTTTTTGGTGTAGAAGTATTCGTTTTGTATATAAAAGGAAATGCAACCAAATGAATTTTAATGAATGGGATTATGTTTGGTTCGATTGATATTATATCGGCGGTATAATTTTTTTGGGTTATCTTCTTACTGTATATCTCAATTTTTGTGTAAAACAAACATTGTTTTTAGGCGTTGTTGGTAGGAAGAAAAATGCGAAGAAGATGTTGATGAACTGATGATGTTGTTGGTGTTCAACTAAAATCAAGTAATATATCATCTAACATCTCTAGGTCACTGTATGTTCTTTGTTTCCCCTTAAATCTGTCTAACTTTAAAAAAGAAGAAAAATAAGAAATAACAAGTTTGGTGAGTGATGAGTTCACCTGTATTGCCAGTTTTTACTTAGAGTGGAAGCTTGCTTTGTTGTGTTGGAATAACTACGAAGTTTCTTTTTGTTAAAATACTTGCTTTGACATTTCACAGTTTTTATCACTATTCTTTACTAGTTGACTGCATGATAGTATCTCTTGTTCAACATATTGCAATTCTTCTTGCTTGCCTCTTAGTTGCACTTCTATTTCTTGTTTTGACTTGCATGTTATCCTTGTTGGTGAAGCCCGAAATAAAATGGTATCCTCTCTACTCTTATTTTCTCCCTTAAATACCTATCTATATATAAGGTGTCCTCATATAATCTTCAACTCTGCTGACAGATTTATATCAATAACACTTTATTTTCCTTTTCATATTCTTTTGCTTTTTGTGTGTTAGAACTTTATTTTTTAAAATCCCAGTAGGCATGTTAGACTTGTTCACTCTTAACTACTTCCGGCGCTTGACTTGCCGTCTGTTTATGCGACTGTTGGTTTTCGTTCTCTTAAAAGCTCAATCTTTATTTTTCATTCAAAAATATTATTTGAGAGAAGTTGATACAAAACTCTCTTTGCTGTCTGATTCTTTTTTGCTGTCTATCTCTTCCACAAATCCTTAACTTTCTTCTCTTTCACTTCTTCTACCAAGAAGTCAAAAGCCATTTGAAATTGCTTGAAGAGCTAAAGGCATTTTGGAATTCGTGCTTTGGTTGCTAGCTACCAAATAATGGTTAGTTAAGTTCTGAACTTTTTTTTTTCTTGCTTTTCTAAGATTGTTCCTACTGTTGTTGGTTTTTTATTTTATTTTTCCTTTTGTCGTATGATGGTGTTTGTATTATCTCGTAAGATAAACATCTTCTTATATACATGGAATGGGCCTATCTTTATTTAAATAGCTCTTTGGTGTTAATTCTGTTGTAATTGTTATGTAAATTTGTTTTCAAATTTTATAAAATTTGTTTTGTATATTGAACAGCGTTTGAGACTAGTTCTTGTGTTAAGAAGTGAGGAGCATTACGATTGCAAGGTGTCGAAGAAATCAAAATACGAGCAATATGCCAAGTTCATTTTAGACAATCGGGAAAAAAATATACATATAATTTCGTTTATTGAGGATTATAAAAATTAGACATACTTTTAAAAAGGAAAAGAAAAAGAAAAATCAACAATGAGATGGTTTAAACGAGGCAATTATGTGGAAGCTGACAAATTCAATCACTAAAATATATTTATTTGCCTGCGTAATTGTCAAATCTTATATTTGTATGCATTTGACGGATTAACATATCAACATCTTTGCATGCCTAAAGTAGCATATGCTTCTTTCTGTGTCCATTGAGCTTTAAAGAGTTATTGATACATGGTAAATATTTTGAGCATGGTTGTTTGCAAGAATTGTTTTTTGGAATAAGTTGTTTTTAACATAGTGATCACTAAGTTTCGACAACTCTTATTTTGTTAATATGTAAACAAATCATGATGATGAAAATAAAATGAGATAAATTTTTAGATGTGGTGATTTTTATGTAGGATTCTAATGTGAATTTTCAAGGTTTTCGTTTGTCTCTGTGTGTGCTAATAAATAAATAAATATATATATATATATATATATATATATATATTGGTGTAGAAGTTTTCGTTTTCTATATAAAAGGAAATGCAACCAATAAATTTTTTTACCATTGGGATTATGATCGCTTAGATTGATGTTAGATAGGAGGTATAATTTTTTTTGGGTTATCTTCTTGCTATATATCTCAATTTTTGTGTAAAAGAAACATGGTTTTAGGCCTTGTTGGTGGGAAGAAAAGTGTGAAGAAGATGTTGAACTGATGATGTTGTTGGTGTTCGACTACAATAAAGTAATATATTATCTAACATCTCTAACAAGGTTGTATGATGGTGTTTGTATTATCTCGTAAGATGAACATCTCCTTCTGATATACATGGAATGGGCCGATCTATATTTTAATTGATCTTTGGTGTTAATTCTGTTGTAAATATTATGTAAATTTATTTTTAAATTTTATTAAATTTGTTTTGTATATTGAACAGCCTCTAAGACTAGATCCCGTGTTAAGGAGTGAGGAGCATTACGATTGCAAGGTGTCGAAGAAATCAAAATACGAGCAATATGCGACGATCATTACAGACAATCTGGACCCAGATGATTTGCAATGGTTCAGAGGCACCCAATTTGGCCATGTGTTGGACGTGGCTCCAAATTTTCAACATTCTGGCCAGTTGCTGTGGTCATTGGTTCTTCGGATGGCAGCAGTTGACTCTGAGAATGAATTTTGGATGGTGGTTAATTGTGTTCCAATTAAGTACACATTAAAGGATTTTGCCTTGCTAACAGGGTTGTGTTGCAGTGATGAGTATCCTGTTATTGACGAAGCAAATGAAGATGACGGGGATGAGGAGGATGAGGATGATGCTACTCCACCCTTTGTGCATAGGCATTGGCCGGGTAACACAGAAATTTCCATCTATGATGTTATCAACAAGATGGAACAGAATTTTGAAGCTGTAGACCATTTAGAGAAGAGGAAGATGGCGTCATTGATTTTTGTCGTTGGTGTTTTGATGGCCAACGACAAAAATTTCATGAAAATCAAAGCACAGTTCCTAACTTTGATTGATAACATAGATGCTTTCTGTGCCTATCCTTGGGGTCGAGAGTCTTTTAAGTATTCAATTAAGCAGCTAAAAAAGGATATAAAGAGTAAGTGCGGCTCGAGTAATGCAACATTCACTTTCAATGGATTTTTATATCCATTTGAGGTAATTAAACATGAGTAATTTATACATTAGTTTGTATTTGATATTGCATTTATCGTTTTATATTTGATATAATATTTGATTCTAAATTTATTTTTGTTATAGGTATTTGCCTATGAATGCATCCCTGCGATAGCCAACAGATTGGCTAACCCCATCTCGACAGAAGATCCTGTGCCCCGAATGTGTTGTTGGAAGACAATAAAGTGGAGAGGTGCAACCAATCCTTCGAGGGTGGAGATAAGCAATTTAATAGAGCGGTCACAGGTCAGTGTCTACCTATTACTCATGTAATTATTTGTAATAAGTAAAACGAACATGGTCTTAACAAGACACTGTTTTAAAAATTGTTTTGCAGGATATTCGTAGCATGTTGTTTGCTACAAATGAGGAGATGAGAACCCCATGGATGGTCAATTATAGGCCTTTTGTGGGAAGAAATGTTGATCCAAGTGTAAGCCAGTTGAGCGAGATTCTTGATCGGGGAGAGCGTGTTGTTTTTGGCCATGAGCATCCGGAGCATGTTTCCCCCTTCGTTGATCAAGATGCACCCTCAACTTCCGAACATGAGGATGCTCCTCCGAGAGTAGTGCGACTTGAGAACGAGGTCCAAGCCATTAGGAAAGAGCAAGAAGCCATGAGAAGAGAAATGGCATTAGGGTTTGAGCAGATGAAACAACATATTTCTGACCAATTCAGACATTGGCCAGAAATGATGCTGTCAAGGGGACATTAAGAGCATCATTACAGTGAGGGTTATGATGGGTTTAGTATGCCTCAGCCGCACAGTACACCCTTGCATGAGGAAGGATTGCCAAACATATCTCCCTCACCTCGTCCTTGTCCGCGCACTACGGGTCAGCCTCATACTACGCCTTTGCCTGAAGATTCATCACCTATTGTTTCCTCTCCTCGCACTACGGCTGTGCCCGATATATGTCGTACACCATTCGTTCCTTCGTCGCCTCGCACAGCACCCTCGCCTCCTTCACCGCGTCCTATCTTCCTTATATCCATTCTCATGTGGCACATGAAAACATGTAGAGAAATCCCACAGGCACAATTTCTCTTTAAATATGATACATGGGGGTAGTGATCTACGATGGGGTGAATTTTTAACCAAAAAGACACCGAGGTCGACACGGGTCGACATGGGGTTGACTACCGTGTCGACCCCAGGTCGACCTATGTCGACCTCGGATTTAAAGTGACCCCCACTTGACGTGTCCATCTCCCATGTTGTATATGTACAATTTTTTATTTCATGTGTGAACTCTCATCCTCGCATGGGTTGAACATTAAACAATATAAGGAAGATAATGTTCCTTTGCCTATTTCCATTCTCATGTTGCACATGGAAACATGTAGAGAAATCCCACAGGCACATTTTCTCTTTAAATATGATACATGGGGGTAGTGATCTACGATGCGGTGAATTTTTAACCAAAAAGACACCGAGGTCGACACGGGTCGACATGGGCTCGACATGGGGTCGACTATCGTGTCGACCCCAGGTCGACCTCGGATTTAAAGTGACCCCCACTTGACGTGTTCATCTCCTATGTTGTATATGTACAATTTTTTATTTCATGTGTGAACTCTCATCCTCGCATGGGTTGAACATTAAACAATATAAGGAATATAGTGTTCCTTTGCCTATTTCCATTCTTATGTTGCACATGGAAACATGTAGAGAAATCCCACAGGCACATTTTCTCTTTAAATATGATACATGGGGGTAGTGATCTACGATGGGGTGAATTTTTAACCAAAAAGACACCGAGGTCGACACGGGTCGACATGGGGTCGACTACCGTGTCGACCCCAGGTCGACCCGAGGTCGACCTATGTCGACCTCGGATTTAAAGTGACCCCCACTTGACGTGTCCATCTCCCATGTTGTATATGTACAATTTTTTATTTCATGTGTGAACTCTCATCCTCGCATGGGTTGAACATTAAACAATATAAGGAAGATAGTGTTCCTTTGCCTATTTCTATTCTCATGTTGCACATGGAAACATGTAGAGAAATCCCACAGGCACAATTTCTCTTTAAATATGATACATGGGGGTAGTGATCTACGATGGGTGTCGACCCCATGTCGACCAGTGTCGACCTCGGATTTAAAGTGACCCCCACTTGACGTGTCCATCTCCCATGTTATATTTGTACAATTTTTAATTTCATGTGTGAACTCTCATACTCGTGATGGGTTGAACATGAAAGAAACTCGAAACCATGTGGACCCATGTCGACCCTATTCTTTTATACTTGTACATGTCACTCAATAGCCTTATAAGGAGGTCGATACCATGTAGACCCATATCGATCCCGTTAAATTTTTAAGTTTTGTAAATTTCGGCAGCATAACGACTTAATTTAGTCATTTTCTAAGGAAACCTGTATGGAACAATACAAAAAAGGACAATAATGATATTGAATGGAACAATTAACAATAACTTCATCGAAAACATAAAAAGTCATTATCTCTTAGCAACAATTTTTAATCAAGAAATTGGGGCATTCGTGCAAGTCTTTTGATAATGCCCGTATTGTCCGCATCTAGCGCATCTGTTTCTTCTCTGCTTGCTGCTCTCGCCTGTACTTGGAATTCTTTTCTGTTTTGTCCTACCGCATCTTCGCTTAACATTAGGTGGTAAAATGTGCATTTCCTTAACATCATCGGGAATCTCCCATTGGGACAAATCTGGTACAGGATAAAGTGTCTCTGCATATGCATTAACCAATGTATCCGTCTTGTAATAATGTGAGCATAATTCATAAACGGATGTTTCTGCCCTCCCGCAAGCTACAATTGCATGTTCACGTGGCATTTGATCTACGTCAAACACGCGACAAGTACAAGTTCTCAATCTGATGTTCACTGTTGCAGAAACCTCTCCACCTCCAACATAGTACTCATCAATATTTAGCTTATTCACTGTTAAAAATCCAGCTCTGTCATACCTGTCATGGAGTATTTTCTCATTCGTCGGTGTCAAAACTGAGGTATTAACAACAGCTTTGGTTCGCCTTTCGTTAAACCACATAGACATTTTTCCCAACACGAAATCTAACAAGGCAACAACGGGGTAATCTCTCACATCTTCGAGCATTCCATTCAATGATTCAGCAAGGTTTGAGGTCATAATATCGTATCTATTTCCTTTAAAATGAGCACGAGACCAGTTCTCAAAGCCAACCTGCTCTTGCAGGTATCTCCCAACGCGTGGATAATCAGAACAAAGATCCTTGAAAAACATATGGAACTCATCAATTCGATAAGCATTAGCAGCTTTAAAGAACAATGGTAGAACACCGCTAGAATGGAACGTAGCCTTGATGTTCTGCGCCACATGAAATGTGCAACAACCATGGCGTGCTAACTGATAAACTGTCTCAACAGCCTTCTTAATACTTCGATGCCGATCAAATATGAAAACTAAATCTTCGCAATCTTTCACAACTTCCTTCAACTTTGAAAAGAACCATGTCCAAGATGCATCATCTTCTTTGTCCACAATCCCCTAAGCGATGGGATAACAACAACGTTCACTGTCTTGAGCTGTGGCCACAACTAGCACGCCTTTGAATTTTCCCTTCAGAAACGTTCCATCAACAACTATTACTTTCCTCATGCAAACAAATCCTCGTATACAGGGTCCATGTGCCACAAAAAGATATTTAAATCTGTTTGAATCATCAACCTTAACGTGGGTAACAGTGCCGTGGTTTACATACTGGAGCATATGACAGTACGATGGAAGGATGACAAAACTTTCTTCGGCCGTACCCCTTATGAGGTTAATTGCATGCTGACGAGCCATCCAACCTTTGTAGTAACTAAAATCTGTTCCAAATTCGCTACGAACATAATTCCGTATTGACTTAGGCCGTGGATCTTGTGGTACACCTACAAATTGACTTTTGATGCACTCCCCAATAACAGAGTATGATGCTTGCCTGTGTTTTGATGAGCTTTTTTCTAGTGAACAAGAGTGAATTCTGACATACTTACGAACAATAAACATGTCTGACAATGACAACTTACATGCCCAAACACGCCATTTACAATTTGGATCCACACACTCCACTACAAGTAAATTTTTGCTTGATTTTTTTGTTAAGAACTCAAACCTTCCTTGTAAAGTTATAACATGAAGTTTTGTCCTTAACTCTCTCTTGCTTTTAAAGTGGTCACCAACTTGTAAATTAGACCCATCATTGAATGTAAACCTATTCAAAGCTGAGGATGATCCGACTTCTCTTTCATTTAAAATCATGAGTGGCTGTGGAGGAGGCAGTGGACCCATATCAATAGGAACTAAGGCATTATCGTCTAAAGTGGCATCAACAAAAAATTCATCATCAGGCGGATTTCTCTGAATTTCTTCTTCATTAGTAGGAGCTGAGGCAATCTCCTCTTGAAGTACAATATCCCTTCCAAAAGAATTCATATCTTCTTCTTCTTCCACCTGAACATGCAGAGGTATTGCGCTACCACTTAACTTAACTAACCCCATAAAAACTAACAGGTCCTCATCATCAAAAATTCTAATTGGCTTCATCTTATCAGACTGTTTTGGCAGCATGTAAGTTATCTTCAATGACTTATTTCCACATTCAATTCCAGCTTTCGTACAAATCTTGTTAATTAACACACTCCAATTAGGACTCTCCTCTTCTAACATTATTCCTCTCATTTCACTTTCCGCCTGACACCACACCCAACAAGTTTCCACCTCATTCCAATGTCCTCCAACGTCAAAATAAATTGGTAACGGAGCCATTTAGTTATCGAACTGCAAAACCAAAACAAATTATTCAATAATGACTTTTAGGAAAATCTTCAATGCTAGTTCAATCAAAAAGATGCTACTAACAATTCCAACCCAAACAAAACAAAGCAGCATTGCAAGATTAACAACTAATGCTATTCATAATTACATAGATATAGATTGATGTTAGTGATCAAATCTCTCTCCTCTGAGCTATATCTGTTATTTTTTTTTTCAAACAAGAATATCACAACCAATTAATCTCATAATCTACCTACCCAAAATGGTTCACCCACAAAAAATATAAAGCAAAATGCAGTGATCATAAATTAGAAATCTCATAATATATCAATAATCCAATATTTGACCTACCGCATGGATCAAATTCACACTGTACAAATTCTACTGTAAGTGACCAAGCCTTAAAACACAAATCCGTCTCTTTTAGCTTTTGAGAGTCTTTTTTTAAAAAAGGAAAGATAAAATATTATGCTATAGCACTAGTACTACATCATTATACATATCACTTTCAATTTGATCTCTTTATGATACCAAAACATTATACATCATTTCAAAAAAACAAAAAAACAAAACTAAACAAAAACAAAACAAAAATAGAAACAGAAACAAGAACAAAAACAAAACAAAACAAAAACAAAAACAAAAACAAAAACAAAAACGAAAAAGGACCAATGAACATTCACATAATCAAACAAGTAATGCAAACAAGTAATGCAAAATGCAAAATTTCATGTCTGATTAATAAAAAGAAAAAGGACCAATGAACATTCATAATTAGTGGCCTTTTATACAATCATGCATAAAAATTGCAACACTTACTTTGGTTTAAGGTCTGACTTAACACTAGCATAAAACAAGCTTTTTTCTAATATCTTCTCAACATCCACCTCTTTGAAAATTCAACCAAAGTTGTACCACAGAAAAACCATTTCTCAACAACATGACGAGGAAGCCCCACACTGTTAACCTGAAATAAGACAAACAAAGCCCTTACACTAAGGATGCGAGGACCAAAATAGTTATTCATGTATGGAGAGTGTGATTACAGTTTACTATACTACAACATCATGTACCAACATCCACAATATGACAAGAAAATTGCAATTTCAGTCAAACATTAAAATGAAATTACTGGCAAGCCAGTTTACCAGACAAGAGACAAGGACATAATTTTGTTTGGCTGACACATTGGGGAAATGTTGTTGTGCATGTGTTGGTGTCGAATCCAACAATTGATTTGGTTTGGCTGACACATAATTTGGGTAATTTAATTCTACTGACACAAATGATTTTAGTCAAACATTAAAATGAAATTACTGGTAAGGCAACTAAAACCAACAAAAGTAAGTACCTAAACCAATGGGTATGTATATTATATATATATATGAAGTTCCTTTTGGGTTTTACTTGCTTATTCTTTAAGACTTATGTTCCAACAGTGGTACACAAAGATTTGCATTTAATTAAAAGACCTGCCCTTTCATCAATATTTTCCAATAATTTCCCCGGCAATTTCTTTGCTGGAAACTGAAACAAATACCTATTGGTAGGTTTTTATTTTTAAATTCTCAAATCTATAGATAAATAATTTTTATTGGATTTAACAATTTCAAAACATGTACCATTTGTAGAGATTCCCATTAGAAAAATCCCTAATTTCCTATATTGTTCTATCACTTGTTTCCTTGAAAGAATAGGACATATGATTCCTTAAATCACTTTATGACTCAGAGTTGGAAGGAACTCAAGGCAATTAATTAATTCAACTTTCTTGGGGAGCACCTTCATCAAATTTCTACATTCACAACTCAGTTAATAAACAAACAAAAAAAAGGCCAGAGCAAGCTAAACTACCTGGCTATATTACCTGCACTAGAATTGACAAATAAATTTTCAAGAGGACTGTAAAACGTGCAACATTGCAATACTTAAGGTGCTCTTTTGATGGAAGAATAACAATGCTCTTTTATCAAATTTTCGCAGAATAAACATAAATACAGTTCATGAAGCTTACAAGGGGGCGCAGAAGCACGGAACCTAGCCTAACTTCGGTTCCCCTAACTTCTCTTTCTTTTCTTTTCTTTCTTTTTCTCCTTTTTTTCTTTCGTTTTTGCTTCGGTCAAAAACCAAGAGTTATGTTACAATTCACATATTCTCCATCTACCTTCATTTTCAAATTCCAAACCCAGTAAAAAATTTCTGTACATATCAAAAGTAAGAAGCAGATATACCTTGGCATATTGATTAAATAAAGCTTGTAGATCTTCAATTCCTCTAATTCAAGTTTTAGCAGAGCACTTTCCTTAAATTTTCCCTCGCGCTTCACATCATACTCAAAGGGCGACGAAGAGGGAGGCAAATTCTTCCCGACGAAGCAGAAGACGGTGGTCGACCACGAAGTTTGGTGGAGAAGATTTGAAGAATTGAAGAAGAGTTGAAGACAAAGGAAGAATTGGGGGAGAGCTGCTGCCTAAGCCCGCTTGCTGGCTGAAAAAATCCCTCCCGCTGGCTACACGCGACAGAAAAAGAAACAGGGA
The DNA here is from genome assembly GCA_025403435.1 of Artocarpus heterophyllus. Lineage (NCBI taxonomy): Eukaryota > Viridiplantae > Streptophyta > Magnoliopsida > Rosales > Moraceae > Artocarpus > Artocarpus heterophyllus. Next base: position 9,575,093 of record CM046353.1, read on the forward strand.
TGGCAAGGCGATTTGGGGGATTTTGAGAAAGAAAGGGTTTCTCGGGTTGGGATTTCTCTCGTTTCAGTTTTTCTTCAATTCTCTTCCTGATTTTTTTTTTTTTTCAATCAAAATCTTCCAAAATGTTCCCTCGGTCGGGTAGCTACTTAGCTGGCAAATTTTTTTTTTGCCCTCTGTGATGACATGACATCTTCCAAACCGTTTGGGTCATTTATCCAATTATAAGATTTTTTGGTTTACTTCCCAAAAAACACTTCTTCTTTAAGTCATTTAGCTAAACCCCCCCGGTATCGATGTGTTTTCAATTTTCCTTTTTGGTTGTTGTATTTTGTCACCTATTTATTCGTTCGCTTTTGTTGTTATTACTTTTTGCGAATCGGCTATTTTCATTTTCGTATACTTCATCGTTTGTCATCAATGTTTTTTTTTTTTTTTCCTTTTGCACTTCCGGTGTCGTTTCATTTTTTGTCGTTTCTTATATTAGGGATCGTTTTCCTGTGGTCGTCCTTTTTCACTTTGATGTCGTTTCTCTTACATTCTTGGTCTTTACGCATCGTTTTTGACTCGTTGACCGTTGCCCTTTTGTGGTTTATTGTTCGGCAGCGTATGTTTTCGTCGTTTTCACTTATTTATGGCTTGTTATATAAACAAATGGTAGTTTCGGTTATTTTTCTGTTGTGTTTGTTTTAACATCGTCTAAGAGAGAGGACACAGAAGATTTACAAGAGAAAAGGGAAAATAAGAATGACAAATAAAGCCTTTCTTTTTTGGAAGTAAATAGGCATCAAACCTTCTATATCTATTTTCCGTTATTATAATAGAAGAGGCAATCTTCTTGTTCATTTTTGTTCTTTAACCAAGACATCAAAGGGTTCAAATTAATCAATTCTTTTTTAAACTTAAAGACAACGGCTAGAATTTCTCCACTTGGCTTATACATTATCTTACACCTTACACCTTAATGGTTACTCAACCTAATACTTTTTCTCTTTTATAAAAACTTTTGTTACTTCAATATTTATTTATGCTTTTTTTGTTTTATTTTAACTTCATATATAATAAACCCTTTTTTTTTCTTTTTCTCTTTTATAATATCTATTTATACTTTTTTGTAATAAACCTTTTCATACATTGCTAATACACATGTAAAGACCACTATACAATAGGTGCTTAACTTCATTCATAAATAAATATTAATAGTATTGAAATAATATTTGTAGGTATTATACGTATAGAAATACAATAAATAAATAAATCAATATTTATATATATTACTTTGCAAATCAATAAAAATTAATTAGAAAAATAGTAGTTGAATTAAAACAACTAATTGTCTTATTAATTTTACAATGATAAATACTTAAAAAATTGTTTTAGTATTAAAACATTATTAACAAATAAATAATTTAAGATGTTTCGTTTTCAATATGTATATTAGATTAAAAACAAATTAATGATTCAAATTAATTATATGTGTGTGTGTTTCGTTTTCAAGGCATCTAATGATTCAAATTAATGGTCATTTTTTTTTCAATTTAAATATAATGGTTAGGAGTTTTCTATTTGGCTTATACATTATCTTACACCTTACACTTCAATGGTTATTCAACCTAACACTTTATTGTTTTCACAAAAACTTTTGTTACTTCAATATTTAGTTATATTTGTATTTTTTTTTGTTTTAACTTCATATATAATATTTGTTTGCATATTTTGCTAATAAACATGTAAAAATCACTACATACAATAAGTACTTAACTTATTTTTTGAAATATAATAAAGTCATGTTATGTAGTATTTTTTAAATGTGAAATAAAATTGTTACATTTCATGCATAAATATTAATAATATGAAATAATATTTATATATACTTTGCAATATTATACAAATTAATTAGAAAAATAATAGTTGAATTAAAACAACTAATTGTGTATTCAATTTTACATTAATAAATAATTAGACAATTTTATTTTACACTAAAATATTGTCAACATAGTTATAATTTAAGTTTTTTTTTTGCAACAATAATCTATATAAGATAATAACAAATTTACTAGGGGGACCTGCATGCTAGTGTTTTAAAAAAAGGCTATATACTTCTTTAAGTTTTTTTTAAAAAATATTTTTTACTTTAATTTCTGAAAAAAAGAATACACAAGTTTATGGCCCCATATAAAACGGTACCTTACACTGTTGCTAAAGATAAGCATCTCCATTTGTCAGGGAAAAAAAAAAAAAAAAAAAAGATCCGTTCATGATTCTAATACTCCTTAATTTCCACTCAATAAAATTCTGCCATAGGGAGAAGTAAAAAACCTTGACTAATAAACCTCTCCTTTTAACAGTTAAATTAGCTGATATTTTGTTAATATTTCTATTGTGATACGAGTTTGAGTAGATTTAATGACCACATTTGCCTTGCAATAAGAAGTTACCTAATTAATGTAATCCCCTATTAGTATTTGGTAAACTTGCCATAACTGCTTCCACACGTGTAAGCGTGCCAAGCGGAAGAATCTGCAAAGTGGAAACGTCGAAGAAGAATATTTATCGCCCACTCTCCCAGTACAAATTCCTCTCATCTGCTTTCCAATAAAATTCAGCTCAAAACATTTTCCCATAAAAAGAAAAGAGGAAGAAGAAGAAATGTCGATGATTCCATACTTCTTCGGTCGGCGACCGAACACCTTCGACCCTCCGGGCCCGTTCCCTCTGGGTGCATGGGACCCATTCGCGGGCTGGCCCAGGCCCACGTTCGGGATCGGGCCCCACTTCCCTCCCGAGACGGCGTCGTTCGCGGGGGTGGAGGTGGACTGGAAGGACACGCCGACGGCGCACGTGTACAGAGTGGAGGTGCCAGGGCTGAAGGAGGAGGAGGTGAAGGTGACGGTGGAGGACGGCGGGTTCCTCCACATCAGGGGAGAGAGGCGGCGCCACGAGGAGGAGAGCGCCGACGGCTGGCACCGCATGGAGCATAGCAGCGGCAGCTTCTCGCGGCGGTTCCGCCTGACGGAGAACGCCAAGGTCGACCAGTTCTCGGCTGTCATGAACGGCGGGGTGCTCACCGTCACCGTTCCGAAGGCGGAGCAGCTTAAAAAGACCACCACCAGGACCATTGAGATTTCTGATAAGTAATTAGCTAGTGTTTAGTGTTTAATTATATGTTATTTGGTGTATTTTAATTGTTAACGAGTCTTATGGTTTGATTATCCTATACTTATAAAAAATTATGAAGGTATTTTGTGTGGTATATCTGTATATGATCAGACTCGGATGTGTGGATCAGTAAAAGAAGTGTGCTCATAATTTCATAATATTGAAGGTGTGCTTTGATATATGATTGAGTACTGTTCCCGTCTGGTGGGACCCACCTCTTGTTTGTGACGGATCTGAACGTCGTCGGGTGTATTAACATTTTCCTATTTGTTTTTGTATGTGTTTCTGCACGATGTTTGCTTCTTTTTGAACCGACTGAATTAAGTTTTGACCATTTTGACTTTAATATGGTGTTAAGCACATGGATTTTGGTAGGAACACTGCAAGATTATTTTATAGTATTTTTAAAATTGGTAAAAATAATTATATTTTAAAAAATAAATTTTTTTTATAAATTGTGTTGAGGGTATTTTTGAAAATTTCACCTCAAAAAATATATAAAAATATTTCTAAAAATTTTTAAAATAATATCAAACTGGCTACTATTGTGTGAGAGTTTTATACGTTTTTCTTTTCTTTCTTTTTTTTTTTTTTTTAACTGATAAGTATTGAGTGTGGTGGTGGAGGAGATGAGAATATTAGGCTGTGGGGTCGATTATGGGAAGGTATATAATGAGTGTGGGATAATGGTATAGGATATGTTCTTGATAGGAACAGCTTGGGAGAGATTCTTGCAGGGGCCAAAGAAAAAAATTTTAAGTGCAATTTACGGGGGAAGAAATACCCTCTTTTTGTCCTGTTCAAAAATGAAAACGGAAAAGAAGAACAACTCGTGAGCACTTTCCTTTTGCCCCTTATCGTTTTTACCCTATCGGATACCTGTCGTGACCATGACACTACAAACTTACCACTTGTTTCCCAAATAATAAGTCATGTTATCCCCAAAAAGGAAAAAAAAAAAGGACGAGTTGAAGTACCATACAGACCTTAAAGAGGCATCTAACTACAAATTTATCATGTAGCAAGTCATACCATTTAACCTAAGTAGAAGTGGCATCTAATAACCTCTCAGAATTGGCTAAATTAATAAGGTGCATGCAAAAATGACGTCATGCTAAAGACCAAGCTTTCCAGTTCACCATCTCATTCACTAGTTTCAGGAAGCGAAAATGGGGGTTTTTTTTTTTTTTTTGATTATAATAACTAGGAAGCTAAAGGAGTTCCACCGCACTTGTAAGCACCGTTTTGCAGCCACAAGAGAGCCCATAAGTCGACAAGTTTTGTACGTAAGTACCGTTCTGCAACCACAAGAGGGCCCTTACGTCGAGAAGTTTGGTACGTGTAGTTTAGAACTTCTTAGTTAAAACTATGCATTTTAAACTTTATAGTTTAAGTAGTGATTTTAAATCGATATTTAGATTGTAAACATTTAAAATAAGAATAAAATATTACATTAAATTTAAAAACAAAAACTGATATTTTAAAAACTATGATTTATAAAAAAAATTAAGAATGAGAATGATTTTTACAATAAAAAATTGTTTAAACTATGTGAACTTAAAGAGTGAGATAAAGTTTAGATTTTAATAGCTAACTAGCTTAAAACTGTCTCTATAGTTTAAACTCGCCTCATTTATTACTCAACTAAATGTCATTATAAACCGCCTAATAGTTTAAATAACTCTAAATCTATACACCAAACGCCGTATAATCAATAAAGTCAGTTCAAACTATAGACGTAATTTTAAACTAGATAAAACTATTAAAATCTAAACTTTACCCCTTTAAATTTACATAGTTTGAACTATATTATACAGTAAAAACTATTCTAATTCTTATCTTCTTTTTATAAAGAGTAATTTTTCAAATAACAGTTTTCATATTTTAAACTTTTAAATTTAGTATGACGTTTTATTTTTATTTTATTCTTGTTTTATACTTAAATTTAATGTGATGTTTTATTCTTGTTTTAAAACCACTATTTTAAACTATAAGTTTAAAACCCAGGGGAAAAAAACCGTAGCAAATCGACTTTAACCAAAAAGTACACCAAGGTTCCCAAACAATGACACGTCCTGCAATCTAAACCTTACGGCATCGCATGTAGCTCAAGCAAGTTGACAAGAATGGCTGCATTTTAAATGACCCTGCCACCTCTCAATATTGAGGAACTGACACCTCACAAACCCAAAAATGGTAGACTTGACGAGTCACCAAACTCATAAGTAATGGCATGGCATTTAGCTCAATTCGCCAAGTCGATGCGGTCGAAGAGTTTAGGTCGGTCGGTTGGTTGGGTTTTTTTTTTTTTTTCGAAGATGACAGTAAATTTCCAAGTAGATAGTTTTGCAGCAGGTGAATGGGACTCGAACTACAATTACTTGGGGGAACGTTTCGCAAGCCTGCAAATTATAATTCTTTGATGCTATTTTTTTCCTTCACAGCCAGCAAAACACACCATCTCAATCACAAGATGAGTCAATAACATCAGGAGTCAACGTTGCCTCATCTAATAAACCAAAAAGTTAATAAGCAGCAAAGTTGATGCTATGTTTGATAAAATGATCATTGAACTACAAAACTTAATAGGAATTAAAAAAAAAAAAAAAACTATTCATATATTAATTTACAACCTCATATACATTGTACCGTACGTAGTATTATTCACACATACCCTTAACATGTACACATAGTACGGTGTCATACACATATTGTTGATACACCACAAAACCACGATTCTCATACTTCTTCACACGGTGCACCATGCTTACAAAACCAAAAGGAAAAAACATAGCTTACATACACACACACAAAAACCAGAAGACGTAACTTGCAACTTAAGTTTGCTCATTGTTGTTATTTCAGCCAGATATCTCAATAGACTTAACCTCAGGCTTCTTCTCCTCCTCCTTGGGCACCACCACCGTGAGCACCCCATTCTCCATGGTCGCCCTCATCTGGTCCGTCCTGGAGTTCTCCGGCAGCCGGAACTTCCTCATGAACCTCCCGACGCTCCGCTCAACGCGGTGCCACTTGTCGTCCTTCTCCTCCTGCTCCCTGATCCTCTCGCCGCTTATCTTCAACACCCTCCCGTCCTCCACCTCCACCTTGACCTCCTCCTTCTTCAGCCCCGGCAGGTCAGCCTTTATTATGTGGGCCTCCGGCGTCTCCTTCCAGTCGATTCGGGTGTTGACGATCGCCGACGTCGTCTCCTGCCCCAGCGACGGCACGTTCGCCACGGTGGTGGTGAAGGGGAAGCCCTCCAATGGGTCCCATATGTCCAGCGAGAAAGGGTCGAAGACGTTGCTCCGTCGTCCACCGAACAAGCTCAGAGCCATTCTTTTTGCAATTAAAGGGTTTTACCCCTTTTTTTTTGCCGGTTGAGAAATGGTTTTGGTGATATTTCAATCGAGACAGAAATCGAGGAGTGTTTGTATATATATGGTATTAAAGAGAGAAGATTCAGACGCTTTATGGGCATCATCATTCGGATCAAGAGAGTTCCGGAGAGCTTTCATCGTAATCCTTTGCCATGCAAGTGTCCTTACATTCTGAGCCTTACTCTTCCTCTATTGACAACGTGTCCCTGCCTAAGTCCAAGCGAAAACCAGCTCAGCCCAATTCACAATACCGAGTCCCGAGCTTTGTCTTTTGCTCAATGAACATCCCACCATTTCTTTATTATTATTTTTTTTTTTGAGGGGAGGGGGAAGACGACATGTTACGAGAGCAATGCGTGGTGTGAAATCCGGATGTGGATGATTTGATTTGACGCTCAAGTAAAGGTGGCAATTCGGGTCCACGGATCAGGTTTGGGTCGGGTTGAGCTTCTTATATAAATAGCCAACACACAACCCGAACCTGACCCATGACCTGACGGGTCAAAAAAACTCAAACTGGACACGACCTGATGTGTAGACGGGTTGACCCAACCCGATCCGTGCAACCTGCTAATATACTACTTTGTACATGTTCGTGTTAATACGACACATTGACCCGCTAAACCCGATAGACATGCAACATGATAGACCCAACAATAAGCCTATAAAATAAACAATAACCCAACAAAACAAAACCATCAAAAAAGTTAACAAAACTTTGTATAAGTTTAACAAAAACAAATATGCTAGAAATTAGAATCATGTCAAGTTAGATATACAATAAATGTTAGACTATTTTGACATATTAAAATTAATTTCAGGTTATATGAGTTACATTAAGGTCACAAGAGTTCAATTTAAATTACACAGGTTGATTAACAATTTTTAGGTTAATTTTCAGGTCAACCTTATTTTGACACATTTTTAGCAGGTTATTTCGGGTTGATTTCGTGTTGATTTGGGTTGACCAGAACCCAACCCTTTTTTTTTTGCGGGTCAGACGGGTTCGACCTAATTCCAACCTGAGGCCTATTTTTTCAACCCTAACCCACATTTTTCGTGTCAGATTTGTGTCGTGTTATCGTGTCGTAACCTAAATTGTCGGCCGTATGCTCAAGTTATAATAAGGTGTCAATTTTTGCACGTAAATATTCAAATATAAATACCGTACAAACAAAGAAGGGACAAGAGAATAGAACGCAGAGAATCCCACCAGTTGTCACATATCCCCTTTGTTTGTCGTTTTCTTGAATTATAAGTAAGTTATGCATTTTTCACTAAAAAAGGAACCAAAAAAAAAGTAAAAGCTAAAGGTTATTTTATTTTATTTTTGTTATTTAAAAAAATGCATTTCATACTCAGGGCTTTATTCCATATATCCACACAAATGTGCGAAACAATACATGACAAACTCAAATGTGTTAAAAAATTAGATATTTGGATCATTTAATAATTTTTTTTTTGTTTTACCTTACTGCAAGATCAATAAATATAATGGAACAAAAATCTGTGAAAAACAAAAGTACTTTATCTGTCCAATGGCCCGCACTTGAATTCATTGCGCGCATGTGGATTGCAAGCTACCACATGGTTTTTAATTTTGATTTTTTGGGCAACTTAGAATTAACAGTGATTCCAACCTGGCAAATCACAGAAGTAGGGAATGTGTATCCTAAATTTTTTATGGTTGCGTTTCTCCCAAAAACCAAAAAAAAAAAGACCTTAATTTTTTTATCATCAAAATTTATAAAATTATACAAACATAATTTAACGATAAATTTATTTTGACTCTGCCATAAGTTTAAATAATTTGGAGTTGCATTTTTTAAAATCACTCTAATAATTACATTGACGCGTAAGTTTACGTCCTACTTGAGCACATGCTTATTCGATCATAGAAGTCTATTTTTTTTATTTTGAAAATTTACTTTTTTGCTGAATTTTTTAAAAATTTACTTGATAAGAACTGTTTTGAGTCTTTAATACTTCTACACCGAACTTAATGGTTCAAACTTCAACGTACTAAGGACGGTTACAGGTAAAAGAATCTCTTCTGCGTGAATGCCAACTAGGCCATGGTAAAATCAATGTGTTATTGGTTCAAAATAATGTCAGAAAATTCACTCTGACTTGGAAAAGAATAGATACAAAAGGATTAAAAAAAAAAAAGAGGAAACAAAGATGCACGGGTACCATCAATAAAGCAACTGACACCAGGCTGCTTTGCTGCTTATCTCGCTTTATAGATAAAAGAGTTTGAATTCTTCATTTTAGATTTACCCTAAATAAAATTAGGCGTAATTTTATCATTCGATTATATTTACAGCAACTTCTCTTTTAAGTGATATTTATTATCTACTTCGTAACAATTACAATAAGATACTCTACATAACTTTTGAACCGACTTGTGTCTTCTTATTTATTTTCTCTTTTACATTCTTTAATAATCCCATACAATATCAATTAAAATATCATATAAATTATAATATTATAATATTATAATAAAAATTATGAAGATTTTTGTAAAATGATTACAAAATTTATATAAATGAAAAAAACAAATTTTATTTACCTATTCCCGCTATGCTTTCTTATATCCCAAACAACTCCACAAGTGCTTGAGATTGAATTCATTTATTCTCTCTTTTGTTTTTTTTTTTTTTTCAACAACTCCCTCGGTTCCTTCTTAAGTTTGTATTTCACAAAGTCCCTCCATTGATCCAAATTAGTAAAAGGGTAGTTTTTAATCACTTTTGTTGGGAGCTTGAAAATATTGGGGTTCTTTTCTTGGCTTTCAATGAAAGCTTTCTTTAGGTTGTGTTGAAAGTTGCGCACTATCTTAGCGGTACCTGTCATCAACTTCTTTCTCATAGTCTCGAGAACTATGAAGGAGACAACAATACCTTGGCAAATACGTTCCACATTGTCTGTATTTTTCTTATCTCTCCAATCCTTTGTTGTTATGAGAACATGCTCTCGAACTAAAATTTCAATATAACTTTGGAGCTTATTCCCCTCTTTTCTAATACTTTGATCTTTTTCATCGAATTAAACTTGTATTTTTATACCTTTCTATCTCAACCTTGACACAAGTTTCATCAAAGTTGCTCTTCTTTTTCATCTACGTACAAATTAAATGGCTCCCTTTTCTGCAGCTTATAACCATCTTCTTGTCTGATCATTTCCTCCCCCATATCAATGAATTTGTTTTCTGACATTTTGAATTCTTAAGCAATGATATTTATTAAAATCATTAAATTAATAATAACACTAAAGCTAACATATAAAACTAAAACTAACATGCAAAAACCAACATATAAAACTAAAATATAATAGCACTGTAACGCCCCTATATGGGGGTTAACAGTTTTTAATGAGATAAAATAAAAATAAATAATAAAAGTAAAACCTTAAAAATAAAATTTGCCCGGGACTTAAATGAAAACTCTCAACTCAAAAATAAAAATATAAACGATAAATAAACCACAGTTTTAAATGTAGCACCTTAAATTTAATAATATAAACTGTTGTCATCATCATTTTAACCCTCAACACATTGTAATACAGTCACAGAAAGTAACAATTGATGCTTACATTATCATGAAGAACATTCTCAACGATTGAAGCAGTCCCAATGTAATATAGCTACATCACTTCCTCAACTATATTTCTCGTAGCCACCTCACACTTAGTGAGTCCTGAAAAGATATAAACATAAGGGAATGAGCAACACTATGCTCAGTAGAGAAAGCCATTACTCACCTTTAGGTTTTTATCATTACCACATTAAAATCTGCATGGTCAGTAAGTCACATCATATTTCAGATTATGAGGTTTATTATGATCACATCTTATGGATACCGTAGTTAATCATTACCAAGTGTCATAATTACACATTTATACAAATATTACCAATCATCATTGTTCCTAGGTATCCATGTTAAATTGAGTATCACTCAACTCATCGAAACCCAAATGGGCGCACTTGATCACCCTATAAACATTCCAAGGGTGTTCCGGTGAGGGGACATCAAGCCCCGAGTCCTCACCAAATCAATTCCTGTACAGTGTGTTCTGGGACTTTCAACCCAAGGAAGCGTCATCACCTTCCCCCTATTTTACCTTTTAGGGTATTCATGCCCAAGGACGTAACCGTCGCCCTTTTCATGTCTCACAATTTCTCTATATTAAATCATTATTAATAGAGTTAATTTTCCTAACCATGCTTCTCAATTTATAACATGTGTCAATTCATTATGTTCCTCGCCGTACAATACAAGACGAGTCCATGTCATAGTTTCATATGTGATACACATATAATATCAGTTCAACATAGATATATATATATTGCGGCAAAACAATCAATTTTAATTCTATAAAAACCTCACAAAAGATGAGTAATAGAATCCCTACCTTTCAAGCTTATCAACAGTCTCTTAATCCTGGAATCAATTAACGTTAGCTCCATACTCCCTTGATCCTAAGGCGTGCATAAGGACAATTAAAACTAAAGCACAACATACAACTACATTCATAAAATTTATTTTAATTTAATCTTAGAATTTCAAGAAATAACCACTGCCCATAGAGGTATTATAAAGTTTAACAATATAAATTTTCTGTCTAGGGCATATACACTTAGACTTCATACATATGCTCCAAAATAGCAACAAACATATACTTAGGTTTAAGAACGCAAATTTGAATAATCCTTTAGTATAAAAGAAAATTTATAAATGAAAGACTAAATTTGTTCATAAGATTCTAACCTCGGATTATGGTTAGTTGGAAGCTTGAAATGGCTTCAAAACAGGTTCCTTTACTTCGGTATGACTGAAATTCTTGCTCAAATGGAGGTGATGGTGGCTGATTTTTATGGCTGCCTTGAAGAAGTTCTCTAAGTATTTTGCTTCAGCAAAGAAATGAGAAGAAGAGTGTGGGAACCGTGGAAGAGAAAGGAAGAAAAGATGAAGTCTTTGAAGAGAAGTGATGGAAACAATTATAGAGGAGACATGTTGAAGCATGTCACGGAGGAAATAAAGAAAATGAGGGTCAAGAGTAGTTGGAAAAGATATCCTTATGTCTCATCTAAAGACTTTAACACACATAATGCCAATATGACATTTTTGAGATTTATTAGAAGTTCTAAGGCTTTTTAGTAATCATACTAAATAAATATAGGAGAATTTTAGAAAATTTAAAAATAGATAAAAATAAATATTATAAAATAAATTTAAATGAAGCAATTTTTTTTATACATTAAAAATTAATTTAATTACCTCAATACCCGTTAGGAGAATAACGGGTGTCACAGCTCTACCCCCCTAAAGAAATTTCGTCCTCGAAATTTCAATTCTAGTAATACTAGTAAAAATTATGATTCCACTATGATTCCAATTCTGAGTCTAAACCGTTAATGTTCTGTCCTCCAAATTTAAGTTTCGTAACTCCACTTATTTACTTGCATAATAAATCTTACTCTAAATTCTAAATCCCTCAATGAGAGTATTTCTGACAAGTTTCAACTTGTAACACCGTATAATAGTCTAAGAATCTGATCAGGCATACATATTGACCATACCATGATTCCAGTCCTTCATTGTCCATGGACTGTGATTTACAATCACATTTAAGGAGATTGCCAGAGAAATTTTATATACTTCATCTTTAGGTTCCTTTTCCTTTTTGAGTAAGGAAAAGTCAAATATATTTGATTTCATACCTCAACTAATAAACTAGAACATAATCATAAAACATATATCACAAACACTTTTATTCAAAACTATACATTAAACTTACTCATAGAGATATTAAACGGAATCTCAGAGTTGCAAACATACCCGACATATTTTTCATTAAACAGCTATCCTCATGACACAAACATTCAATCCAAATAATATACTCATATTTCATATGGAATATCCCCATAACTGACTCTGGTACTTCCACATAATATTAACAGAATATTACACATTACAAACATAATACGGATACGTTTCGAGAGTACAAGGCACTCCGTATACCAGCTATCCATATCATGCATGCTTAGAGGATACAAAAACATCGATAAACAAAAGATCGGACCTTAAGAAGGATGCGTTTCGAGAGCATCAAGTACTCCGTATCCAGCCATCCCGGCATTAGGCTCAATGAATCTAAAAGATTGAACAACAACGTACCACAAGAAACACAGAATACAAGGCAAACGGTTATTCGTAACACACGAAATACGGACACACATGCATACATGCCAAAGATAAAACAAAAAGATTACAGATGGAGATTCAAATCAATTGGCCGCTCCCGGCTTTCCTTTTCCCATTCAAGCTTGGATGTTGCAGTGTCGGATTCTGGATGTATGATTTGCATTTTATCTATCAATTCCTCAGCTGTTGAAGCAGTAACAAAGATTTGTCTCTCCGATTCTGTAGTGATGTTTTCTTCCACAGCGTAATCTAGAAATTTCAAAAGACCGTCATAAAAACCCTTTACATTCAGCAGTCCCAAAGGTTTGGAATAAAAGCCCAACAATTGCCCACAAGCAACTATAAATATTTCCTCAAGAGTACCTAGACCACCAGGTAATGCTATAAAAGCATCAGAATTATAGATTATGTCTTTAAAATTTTTAGGGATACTCCTGACTCCTTCTCCCTTACCTATGGCTTCCTTACAAAGGTTTCCTTCAACTGGAATATGAGGCCAAATTCTTACATCAGTAGCGTCGCTAGACCTAGCTGCTAGTGCCATATTTACCATCATTTTTATACTACCACCCCCATAGATTATGTTAATCTTCTTGCGTGCTAGGACTTGCCCTAAGTGATTTGCAGCTTCTAAATAAGCTTTATCTTTTCCAAGGCTGGAACCACAAAAGACACAGACATTCTTTATTTTCTTCGTGGACTGGGAGGTAGACATATTTGGTTTATAGAAGTGGTTGCTTAATGTCTGCTCCACTTAGACTTCGGGTTCTACATGAGATTTTAAAGATGAGAAATATACAAAAAGGGCTAAAGAGATAGACGAGTAGGTAATGAAAAGGTAATCCAAAGATTTAAACAAAATCTTGTGCGGATAAGAAAGTAAGATAAGGTGATTGATAGTTTACAGAAAATCTGATTCACTTTTTGAAAAAGATTAGACTCTAATTGTATAACTTTTGACAATTGAGAACAATTCGACAAAAGACCCTCATGACACAACTGTAGACTTTTTGACAAATATACACCAAGTCTAGAAATTTAATATAAACGACAAATACTGTAGAACTTTTGAAATTTGAGACACAAATCTTGAAATATCTGGATAAGCTTTTCAAAATTCAAACATATTACTGTACCGTATGTAACGTGTCTGATAAGATAATATATTTTATTATATATATATTTAAGAAAATCATAAATTAAATAAGATATTAACACTTACTGTATCAATCTAATAATCACAATTATTTCAAACACAAAAGCAAATATTCTGAGTAAAAGAAAAACACAAACTGTTGAACATCAGCTAAAACTGCTTCAAATAAGTAAAGACTAAATAACCTTTATAGATGCGATGACTTATTCCCCATCCAGTTTTCTTATGGCTTGACAAACAGGATCTAGAAATACCATATTCCTGAGGCGTTGTCTTTCTGTATAAAATTTAGGCCAGAGTTTAAAAATAGCTCCTTGAACATATCCACTAGGGTGACCGTGGAGAGGAGGATGGATGCTATCCAAGTTCTCCTTTGAAAGTCCATCCCTACAAAACCTTATTTTATCCTCTCTATTCGTAGACATATAACCAGGTGAAGTACATTTACCGTTACAATTTTGTCTTCCACATTTGTTACAAGTGACCACGATGGCACGAGCTCTTCTTTTCATTGCACTACGACTGGTACCTGTTCCTGGTAAACCGACATCTTGACTAAAGTCACTCGGACGGATTTTCCCCTCTATTAACATTCTCACATCACAAGGGATACCAAAACGCATAAGAATCCACAACCGAGTAATTCTAGCCTTGTATTTCTTTCTGAGAATCTTTTGGGAGAGTGATGGGAAATACTTTCTCAGGTGTTGGTACTTTGGGTCCATGATGAGATGAAAGAAGAGTAAATAGAAAGGAAAAATTAAGATAGTAAATTGCAGAATCCTAGAATTCCTTCTTCTTTTAGAGGAAAAGAAGAATTTTTTAATGAAAAAGAAGAGGATTTGCGATTTAGAGAGAAAATAACAAATTAAGAGAGAAAAAGTGAACTCGGAGAAATAAGCTCCTATGCACAGTAAACGTATATGTAAACAATGATTAAACCACTGTATATGACACGTATAGAAACCACGTGGGAGAGACAGTGTGAATCAAACTGATTTAAGATTTAAACTAGGCCCAAATGTTCTAAGTGAAAATGATCAGGTTGTTTCGGGCCTTGACACATTTGGAACGAGTTAAATAACAAACATAAAATTGAAAACCAATTTGTATAAATCTTAAACCCAATTTAAAGCCCACTATAGATAAAGTTAATTATGAACAACAAATCTAATTTAACGACAACAAGGATCTTCCTGAATGATCCAGCAACTCAAATAATTTTGTTTTAATCAAAACCTTATTGAACAATGCATACACCCATATGTTATTCTTAATACTCAACATCTATCAATGGATTCGTCATCATTGCTACCAAGGGTTTAGAATGTGACTAACCTTGAAATCAATACGATTTACGTCTTTCAACGTAGACCATATCAACGAACAAAGACACTAGATGTTACTACTTAAGAACATCTACAATCCCCACAATTCTACTCATACAATATATAATTTCCTCATATAACAAAACCTTAGGTAACCAAAAGATTCACTGATACACTTAAATACAATGTTCGTAACGAAATATTCCAATTTTGATATTCATGCATTCTAGACTTTACACAGTCTCAACAGACCAAAAGTCTAACATTTATCTCTCTCAAGATTCAATACCATGATTCCCAACTTATATCATATTCCTCAAATAAATAGAACTTTTAAGAAAAGTTATTGACACTTATGTGCTCCATCGAATCCACACATAATCATTACTTAGGTTTGAATCAATTACGAAAAATTTGGCATATCTATGTCAAACTTTAAAATCAATAAATCAAGCCTTATATTTCTTATTGTTTTTCACGAGACAAAAGGCTATTAAATCCTCGTATCTACACGAATTTCTCATCGTTTATACGAATTATATATGCTTATAGATCCAAATATTATACGAATCTCTCATAAGCATTCTACTTATAAACTCATTCCATATAATTATCATTCCCTCATAACTATTAATACTTTCCTTCTATGTAATTATTGTACTCATATAACCATTAGTATTTTCATTCTATGGCATTTCCATGTTACATCCTTCTAGACTGTATAAATCAATGTGAAGGTTCATTTTGATGATGACAATGAAAATTCAGCTTCAAAACCATCTCAAAAATATATTTTTAAAGTGGTGCTACACTCCCTAGGTTAACCGAACCTAGGCTCTGATACCAAAAATTCTGTAACGCCCCTATATGGGGGTTAACAGTTTTTAATGAGATAAAATAAAAATAAATAATAAAAGTAAAACCTTAAAAATAAAATTTGCCCGGGACTTAAATGAAAACTCTCAACTCAAAAATAAAAATATAAACGATAAATAAACCACAGTTTTAAATGTAGCACCTTAAATTTAATAATATAAACTGTTGTCATCATCATTTTAACCCTCAACACATTGTAATACAGTCACAGAAAGTAACAATTGATGCTTACATTATCATGAAGAACATTCTCAACGATTGAAGCAGTCCCAATGTAATATAGCTACATCACTTCCTCAACTATATTTCTCGTAGCCACCTCACACTTAGTGAGTCCTGAAAAGATATAAACATAAGGGAATGAGCAACACTATGCTCAGTAGAGAAAGCCATTACTCACCTTTAGGTTTTTATCATTACCACATTAAAATCTGCATGGTCAGTAAGTCACATCATATTCAGATTATGAGGTTTATTATGATCACATCTTATGGATACCGTAGTTAATCATTACCAAGTGTCATAATTACACATTTATACAAATATTACCAATCATCATTGTTCCTAGGTATCCATGTTAAATTGAGTATCACTCAACTCATCGAAACCCAAATGGGCGCACTTGATCACCCTATAAACATTCCAAGGGTGTTCCGGTGAGGGGACATCAAGCCCCGAGTCCTCACCAAATCAATTCCTGTACAGTGTGTTCTGGGACTTTCAACCCAAGGAAGCGTCATCACCTTCCCCCTATTTTACCTTTTAGGGTATTCATGCCCAAGGACGTAACCGTCGCCCTTTTCATGTCTCACAATTTCTCTATATTAAATCATTATTAATAGAGTTAATTTTCCTAACCATGCTTCTCAATTTATAACATGTGTCAATTCATTATGTTCCTCGCCGTACAATACAAGACGAGTCCATGTCATAGTTTCATATGTGATACACATATAATATCAGTTCAACATAGATATATATATATTGCGGCAAAACAATCAATTTTAATTCTATAAAAACCTCACAAAAGATGAGTAATAGAATCCCTACCTTTCAAGCTTATCAACAGTCTCTTAATCCTGGAATCAATTAACGTTAGCTCCATACTCCCTTGATCCTAAGGCGTGCATAAGGACAATTAAAACTAAAGCACAACATACAACTACATTCATAAAATTTATTTTAATTTAATCTTAGAATTTCAAGAAATAACCACTGCCCATAGAGGTATTATAAAGTTTAACAATATAAATTTTCTGTCTAGGGCATATACACTTAGACTTCATACATATGCTCCAAAATAGCAACAAACATATACTTAGGTTTAAGAACGCAAATTTGAATAATCCTTTAGTATAAAAGAAAATTTATAAATGAAAGACTAAATTTGTTCATAAGATTCTAACCTCGGATTATGGTTAGTTGGAAGCTTGAAATGGCTTCAAAACAGGTTCCTTTACTTCGGTATGACTGAAATTCTTGCTCAAATGGAGGTGATGGTGGCTGATTTTTATGGCTGCCTTGAAGAAGTTCTCTAAGTATTTTGCTTCAGCAAAGAAATGAGAAGAAGAGTGTGGGAACCGTGGAAGAGAAAGGAAGAAAAGATGAAGTCTTTGAAGAGAAGTGATGGAAACAATTATAGAGGAGACATGTTGAAGCATGTCACGGAGGAAATAAAGAAAATGAGGGTCAAGAGTAGTTGGAAAAGATATCCTTATGTCTCATCTAAAGACTTTAACACACATAATGCCAATATGACATTTTTGAGATTTATTAGAAGTTCTAAGGCTTTTTAGTAATCATACTAAATAAATATAGGAGAATTTTAGAAAATTTAAAAATAGATAAAAATAAATATTATAAAATAAATTTAAATGAAGCAATTTTTTTTATACATTAAAAATTAATTTAATTACCTCAATACCCGTTAGGAGAATAACGGGTGTCACAAGCACTAAAACTAACATATGAAACTTAAACTAACATATAAAAACCAACATATAAAACACTAAAAATAAGATATAAAACTTAAACTAATGTATAAAAACTAATAACATTTAAATTAAAACTTATAAAACTAAAACTAACACAAAAATTAAAACTAATAGCCTTAAAGTAACAAAGAAACAATTTACCAAAAAAAAAATTAAAACTAACATACTAAATTCACAAACCCTAAGCAATTCCCTAAGTAAATTCAACAACTAAGTTGCAACCACTTTCAAATTATTTCTAATTACAGCAATTCCATACACAAATCCTAAATATAAAAACCAAATTATTGAATAAACAACCAATGAACAAAGTCTATTAAATGAATAACAATAAAAAGAAAACAAACTACAAATTAATACAAAATAAACTATAATTACCAACAGTGGTGACGAAGGTGAAAACGAACGGCGATGATGGATGGCGAGGAAATGACAACGACAACTACAAAGGCAACGAGATTCTATGGCTATGGTGGCGAAGAGGCGGAGCAGAGGATGACGACTACATTTGAAATATGACAACGGTGGTACTAAGCATGAGAGAGGACAACAAGAGAGAGATGGAGGATGACAACGGCACTCAAACGCAATGAGGATGAGGAGGACAATAGTGGCGTTCAGAGAGAAAGATTATGGGAGTTGAGAAAGAGGCATTGTTAGGTTTTGATTTTCGAATAGGCATGATTAATGAAGCACATTAAATAATTGTTTCTCCAAAACCGTCGTCATAAGTAAGGCATTAGACGATGGTTTTAAAAATCATCCTCTAAAGTTAGTGACATTTATTAATAATTAACGCAGCGTCATTTATGATGATGATTTTTAAAAAACTGTCGTCTATGTAGTGTCGCCTAAGTGACTAATTCTAGTAGTAGAAGAAATGCTTTGTTTTTGGACTAAAGAAAAAGAATTGCATGATTACCATAACCCTATGGTCCCAGATAATATTCGGTTTGGAGCAACGACCTCACAGCAACGATGTGACAATTATAACATTAATGTGGCCGCTCATTTTTTGTGGTGGAAAATACAAACTCTTTATTATTAATTTATTCACCGAAAAAAAAAAAAAAAAACAGAGAACGCATGCAAGCAATGGCGCTCGAATCATGCACATGTAACACTTGGCATCAGCGCAACATAAATAAATCATTCATCTTTTTTTTTTTTTTTATAGAAATGTTAAATTCAACCTAATGTCCAAAAGTATTTATTTCCCCTTAAATTGTACTAATTTCACCATAAATATGTGACCCCACTTTGTTGCAAGGGTGGAGATCTCACTATCAATTTTAAAGGCAGTCTTGAAATTATTTATTATTCTTGTTTTTCTCCCCTAAAAAAAGAAGAATATATATGTACCTCACGATATATATTTTCCTAAACATGTATAGTAGCTAGTTGTGTAATACCGCAAATATACTGATCTTCACAATTCAAGATAACATTGGCGCACTAATCAAGTAGGCCACAACTAGTCATGATTCCTCGAGTTCTAATCTTTCCACTCTCGGCACAAGGCCATGTCAACTCCATGCTCAAGCTCGCCGAGCTTCTCGCTCTCGCCGGCCTCCACGTGACCTTCCTCAACAGCGAGCACATCCACGACCGCCTTATTCGCCATAGCGACGTGCAATCTCGTTTCTCGCGCTACCCCGGGTTCCTTTTTCGGACAATCTCCGACGGTCTTCCGGAGGACCACCCGCGCTCAGGTGACCGGACTATGGAGATGGTTTACTTGATGAACGAAAAGACGAAACCGTTTTTCAAAGAGATGTTGGTTTCGGGGGAGTTAGGATCGGAGAGTAGCCCCAGGGTGACTTGCATCATAGCTGATGGAATCTTAGGGGGGTTCACAACTGATGTCTCCGAGGAACTTGGTATTCCGATAATTCATTTTCGGACCATCAGCTCTTGCTCCTTCTGGTCTTACTTTTTCCTTACCAAGCTCTTTGACACTGGCGAGCTTCCTATTAAAGGTATAAAATTCATCGAATTTTTACCATCGATGTTCTATTTGACATATTTATCAATATCGTATATACATCATGAATTAGACAGTTTGCCACACTATTATTTTCATTACTGGGTCTTGATAATTAAAGTAAAAGAAAACCCTTAAGGAGATATAAGGGAAAAAAAGTTGATGTCCATGTAAAATCCTCAAAAGAACTCTTGGATTGCTCTAGTGGTTGTTTAGCCAGGAAAAAAGGAACGAAAAAAAAAATCTTGATGTCGTCCTCAATTTCTGTAATCAGTGTGGTCCTCTTGTAATTAATTAAGCGTTGTCATTATTATACTAATTGGCGAAAAAAATTTGTCCAATTAAGTTGGTGTTTTGGTAGCATTAGCAGGGCGACTTTATTGTCTCTATATGTCTAGGATCTATGAACTTGATTTATAATTCATGATAAGACACCTCCAAAATTACGTTTCAATTAGGAAAAGAAGACATGGACAGGCTAATAAGAGGCGTGCCCGGCATGGAAAGCTTTTTGCGGTGTCGTGACTTGCCGAGTTTCTTCCGAGTGAGCGACACATCGGACCACTTGCTCCACTTGGTTTCTCAACAGACCCACCAGAACCGTAGAGCCCAAGCATTGATACTCAACACATTTGATGATCTTGAAGGTCCTATTATCTCCCATATCCAAACAAAGTGCCCCAAAATCTACACAATTGGACCTCTCCACGCCCACCTAAATTTCAGGCTCTCCACAAAAATTAAGGATTTGAATTCAATTTCTCAATCTCCAAACAGTCTCTTTGATGTGGACAAAAGCTGGATGGATTGGCTTGACTCTCAGCCTCCCAAGTCTGTGATCTACGTGAGTTTTGGCAGCATTGCGGTTATGACAAAGGAAGATTTATTAGAGTTTTGGCACGGTTTGGTGAACAGCAACAAGCGGTTCTTGTGGGTCATACGGCCGGACTTGGTGGCAGAAAAAGGCGGCGACGGTGAGATACCGGAGGAGCTATCGGAGGCGACTAGGGAGAGAGGGTACATGGTGGGGTGGGTCCCACAAGAGGAGGTGCTCGCCCACCAAGCTGTGGGTGGGTTTTTGACGCACAGTGGGTGGAATTCTACTTTGGAGAGTATAGTGGCTGGGGTTCCTATGATATGTTGGCCTTATTTTGCTGATCAACAAATTAATAGCAGATTTATTTGTAAAGTGTGGAACCTTGGGATTGACATGAAGGATGTTTGTGATAGAAAAGTTGTGGGCAAGATGATCAATGATCTGATGGTGGAGAGGAGCGAGGAGTTTGCGAGATCAACGGCTAAGATGGCTAAACTGGCTAGAGAGAGTGTAAGTGAAGGTGGGTCATCTTATTGTAATTTGGACCGATTGGTACGCGACATAAGGTTGATGATGAGCGAGTAAAAATCCGCCAGAACATTAATTAGAAAGGGACATATCTGTGTTATTGCATAATAAAGAGACAAAATTGTAGTCGTATTACCCTTAATAGAATTGTTTTCATCAAATTTGGAAGTAAAAGCTTTTATTGAGTTCTGCATTTCTTGATTAATCAAAAGGCAACTTACAAGAATGCTATTCAAATACACCACTTTATTAAAAATATCCCTAACAAATCACAAATTAAAACTGCCCTTTATTAGAAATTAGAGATTTATTAAAAGACTAAATTATCATATTTCTCGCAATGGAACCCGCCAGGTTCCATCCTAAAACCTGCCAAATTTTGTCGTGAAACTTGAAACCTGTGACGACCCGTCTTTTCGGGCAATCATTTTACTTTCTTAAACATCATTTCATAAATGGTAATCTTACTTACTTAGTAAGAAAAGTACTGAAATAATTTTTTTTTAACATTCTTTAAACGTTCTTTAAAACTGATGCGACCTCTGTCGCCATTCAAGTTGAGACCTCGCTCAACACTTGCCCTTAAAATCATTTCAAATCGTTTCTTAAAACTTGATAAGAAACATTTATTAAATCATAGCTTAAAACTTTACTTTATAATTACATAAAACAGTTCGTAAACTGTATCTTAAAACTTTGAAAACACAACATTAAACAATGGAAAACCTTTTCTTTGCGTAACGGAAGCAAAACCACGGTGGTATCAATACCCAAATCTTCGCATCTGTCTTTCGCAGCATCCAGCTCTTCTAACGGGTCCTACTGGTCACCATAAATTACCTACAGCATGAAGAAACTTTTAACGAGCTTTCGCTCAGTAAGTTCAAACATATTCTCACAAATCATTAAATCATGCTTTAAAACTTTTCTCATAAAAACCTTTCTCTTAAAACATTTTTCAAAAATGTTTTCCATAAACATTTATGAAAACGTTTTTCCTAAACGTTTTCCATAAAACATTTCTGAAACGTTTTACAGAAACGTTTTTCGTAAAACATTTCTTAAACGTTTTTCTTAAAACGTCGTACGTAAACCTTTTCTTGAAAACATGAAAATGTTTTTCATAAATATTTATCATAAAACATTTCTCTGAATGTTTTCCATAACATAACATATAAATATTTCATAAAAAGACATTCAAGCAATATCAGAATGCATGACTCCATTTATGCTCAATTATTAACTTCAATTATGAGCATTTTATGAACATTCTTATCTTACTTTAACTTTCTATCTTTGTTCCTTAACTTTCCTCATCTTACTTTAGTGTTCGTACCAACTCATTAATCATGAGATCATAAACATGATGCTTCCCTTGTGGAAGACTTGAGACCATCAAACATTGAGGTCTTGTACCTCATATCTAGGAGGTCAAACTTTAACTTTACTTTTATTACCTCATAACAAAGAGGCTGTTACGACCCTTTCTTTTTATTCATACGTTACCTTCTTATTAACTTGAGTGAGCGTTTCAAATGCAATCACATCATATGCAAACACACTTGCAATTCATAGCTTGTACTATAAAACACATTGCCTAACAATGCAACATATTGCTTAACAAATACATCATAAAACGCCAACACATTTTGCAAATCATAACTTGTATTCTAACACTTATTGCATAACAAATGCAACATATAACGAAATCACATTTTACAAATTATAACTTTTATTCTAAAACTTATTGCACAATTAATGCAATTTATTGCATAACCAATGCATCATATAACTTATAACTTATAACTTAAACTATAAAACATTTTGCATTGTCATAATGCAAAACATACTTTCAATACTTTGAAAATCATAACTTAAACTTTTAAAAAACGTTATGCATATCAATATCCAAATAAACCTTTAACATAACGGTTGCAAATTCATTGCAATTCTTTTTCTTGAACTTCAAAACTTTTTGCACAGTAAATGCAAACATACTTTCAAAGAAACTTGCATAATAATTGCAAACTCATTTACAAATTATATAAATAAGCATTTAAAAATCATTTATTTCATGCTGTAGGTGAGATTTGAACTTACCCGAACTATGCTCTAGCGTTCTTTATTCCGTTCCTTTTTCTTCCATTGGTCGGCTTCTGTGTCCTGATCAAACGACAGCCGACTTATTAATTAACTTTTTTTATTATCAATCCACTTGATTGATAATAAAACGTAAACATTAACCATTCTTTCCTTTTAACTTGACTAGTATACTATCGTTTACCTTTGTCTTTACTTAACCTTATAAACCATCGGTTTACCTTTCCTTCACTTAGGTTTGTAACCCACCGGGTTACTTTTCCTTTTAAGCTCGTAACCCATCGGTTTGCCTCTCGTTTACTTAAACATCCCTTATTAAATCTATGGTCTCACATGACGGTTACGTTACTTAACGTATTACAGAACATTTTTCGTCTAATAATATTATGCTAAATTGGAGTGTTCGACTCCGTTCTAGCCGTTTCCTTAATAACGATGATTTTACCCTTAACGGGTTTTTCGACACCCTTGTAACGTTTTAAAACCCATTCTCACATAAAACAATGTAACAATAACTAATCATGCATTTCATAAATTTTCATGAAAGCATCTAAAATAATTTATTTTAAAACGGTTCATACTGTAGACAAGATTCCTACTTACTTGAACTCCAAGCTAAGCAGGTCCAGTTGTACCTCGCTGTATCTACAGTATGCGAAGCATCCTCTACAATGCTCCTCGAACGACCATGAATTGCTAAGAATGCTTCCTGGAGATCATACGTTACTGGAACTGCCATTCTGGACTCTATTACTGCTGCTTGAATCACCTCGATCCGCATGTAGTCGGTATCGAATGATTTTCATCGGAGTGTACTTAGCTTAAACGGAGGTCACCATTACATTCAGAACGTCAAAACGAGTCGAGAGGCGATCTCGGATCCTCGATCGGAGGTCCGGATTACAAAATCCCAATTTGACGTTGACCGACCGTTGACCGACGTTGACCGCCATTGACTGGCAGCGATTGGCTCCGTTGGGGGCTGAGCTCAAGCCTACCCCCCCTAATTTGACCCTCCTGAGTTGATTGGTAGTGGTCAATTTCATCGAATTAGGCCTCCATCTATGCTAATCGAAGTCGCCATCAACGGTAGGAGAGGGCAACTCCGATCTCGATCGTCCGGCGACGGTAGCCCAAAATTGGCTTGGGGGATTTGTTCCCCAGGTCACTATGAGCATTTCCCCTATGGTGGGGTAGCTCAACACTGCATGGAACAGCGGCCCAAAGCTCCTCGCGGCGGCGTACAAAGGCGAAGGTCGTTCTCCGGCATGGGGTGGCAGAACGGTGCAATTGACCGAGGGGTCTTGCTCGCCATCGCCCTCTGGTCCTTTTGGCACCGGCGGTGTGTCACACCACCATCGGAGACGAAGGGTCCAGCGGTGGCGCCACGACGACGAAAGGGCTACTCCGTCGAAGCTTTTTCAGCCAAAATTGAGCTGGGAAATTGGTACCATCTTGTTCCTCTCCTCATGCTGAGTCCATAGACACCAAGATCACGTCGATTGGTGGTCGGACGGTGGAGAAATCACGTCGGGAAGAAATGGGTTTCATCGCCACTTTGGGCGGCGCGTGAGACTTCCTCCGGCGGCGTTTTGGGTGACAAGGCATCTCGTTGGACTCAGCTCAGTGAGAGCTTTCCATTGGCGCGGGAGGTGTCAAAAACAGACATCGAAATCTCGAACTAGATTTAAGGAGAGAGAGAGAGTCTAGAGAGAGAAAGTAAAGAGAGAAAGAGCCAATTTTTTTTTGTGATATTTTTCCTTTTTTTCTGCACTCTTATATATAAAAAAAAATGTGATTCACACAGTCTAATTCTTACACCGCTTGACCTTAAACAGTCCAATTCTTATATTGCTTTGCTCTAATACTGCATAATTTCTTGAAATATTATACAATATTCTCCTTAAATTGTACTTTTTGTCTTAATATAATCCTCAATTTAATGCATTTTTAATGCATTAAAAATCTCGAGTGTTACAAAACCCACCAGGTTTTGTTATGGAACCTACTGCAACCTATCTACGATCATCGAAGCATAGTGCCAGACTGTAACATGCTACGTTCCAACTTGAAACACACCATATTCCAAAATATTTTTTTGAAACAAAGAAGCACCAACCACCACCGGTTGCCAATGCAGGTGCCGGGTTGTAACCTGCTAGGTTTCAACTTGAACATGTATGCCCTAAGGAGTAAAAATGTAATATATTTTTGGAGACATTTTTATCAATAAAGAATTTATTTATTATTTATATACCAAATGTTGTCCTCTTTATGTTCATATTTGTTGAATGATGTTAAGCAAACAATAATCTGAAACTGTCAGTCTAAACTTTTAAGAATTAGGCATATGATGGACGAATTATGTAGAAGACGAATTATTGGGATAAGATAATTTCTGTCTGTTTATCGGTTGAATTAATTTTTTAATTAATTCAACATAAACTTGTTGAATTATCAAGAATACTTATTTTCCTAAAGATTATCTAGATAGGACGGTTTTAATCAGATAACTTTTCTATTAAATTATTTGAATTAAAATTGAGGCTCTATCCCAAGAATCTCAAGTAGGAAATAAATATTCGTAGGGATCGTTTATCATAAGTTTAGCAAGTCGATCTTTAAGTTCGATAGGCCAATCTGCCAGTTCGACCTGCTGACTAAGCGATAAATAAATCACGCATTTTCAAGTAGATTTTATCATATATTTTTCTTGATTTGATTCTGATTCAAATTTTCGAGGCCTTATATGATAAGCACTTACTCTTGGGCCCAACCTCTATATAAAGGGGAGTGAGACTCATTGTTATTTAGATTAGTTGAGAAATCTAGAGTAAGACTCTGTCAGTGAGACTCTGTGACTCCCCGAAAAGCTATTGTTCACAAATCACGAACCATAGCTTTGGGTTTTTCTTTATTGATTGGAAGAAGAGTTATTAGGGAAGGCCGAACGAAGTGCTCCCACACGCACTCCGATCATGGATAGAGAATAGCAAAGAATACCAGTTGGTTGATACTCTTTTGGAACGTTATACTCTTCACGGATTGCGGGAGCTTTTTTACATTAACGAAGTAATTAAGATCTAGTTAATTTATGTATATAGCGTGTCAAACTTATGTTTTAGAAAATACTCTGATATAAAAAATTTTTAAATTCTGGTGCATACTGTTTTTCTAATAAGAAATTGTAGATTTATTAAAAGTCCAAATTATCATTCTTCCCGAAATGGAACCCATTAGGTTCTGTTCCAAAACCTGCTAAATTCTATAGTGAAACTTAAAATCTACCAGGTTCTGTCATGGAACCTACTGGAACTTGTCTCCGGTCGCCAAAGCGTAGTGTCAGATTGTAATATGCTAGGTTCCAACTTAAAACCCACCATATTCCAAAATAATTTTTTGAAACAAAAAAGCGCCAACCACCACTGATTGCCAGTGAGAGTGCCAGGTTGTAACATGTTAGGTTTCAACTTAAAACCTACCAAATTCTAACTTTTTTTTTTAACAAAGAAACATCAATTGCCTCCAGTCATTGGTGCAAGTAACCTATAAGGTTCCAACATATATTTTTTGAACCTATCAGATTCCGTTTTAGAACCTACCAAAACTCAGCCTCGAACTAATTAAAACCTACCAGGTTCTAACACAGAACTGCTAGATTTCATCCAAAAAATTCACTAAAACCACCAGATTCTGTCTTGGAACTCACTAAACACAAAACCCACTAGGTTCCAACACGAAACTTACTAGATTCCAATATTTTTTTTATAGTTTTTTTAACGTTCAAAAACATATCTCAATAATACTCTCCATAATCAGATCCCAATAATAATATCTATAATAACAAAAAAAAAAAAAAAATACCAGATTATCTTCAAATTAATTTTACAAACCAAAAACCACACTAAGCAAACTTTGGCTTCCTCTCACGGCAAACAAGAAAAAGTCCCAAAAATTACACAAAAACAAAGCAAGCAATTTTTAACGGTCAATCGTCTGACAATAAGACGTCTCACAACAGCTTTAATGCATCGGACGTCTCACAACAGCTTTAATGCATAGCCACATAAGAAATTATCTGATAAGAATAAACAAGAAGCAAACTATAGTTATCAACTTTATCTCACATGTTCAATTAAAAAAAAAGACCTCTTACGACACAGCAACAATTAATCAAGCAAACCACCATTGTAATAACAAAATGAAGCATAATATCTTGTCACCGGCAGGAATAAAAGAGTTGCTTGAAAAACAATTTTTATGCAAAACAATAATATAACATACCTTAAATATTGATATATCATATTATAATATAACAATATAATAAAAAAGGTAGCATTAAAACAACTACAAATGTCTTCACCATAATATATGGCTAATAATCTGAAAAAAAAAAAATTTGAAGGTTAATAATATAACATACCTGTTTGTCGTCATCTTTAGGATTTATATGCTTTTCTTTCATACTGAAAGAACATAAAAAAAAGAATGAGATCTTTAAAATGCGATCAGATCTCAACAATCTCTTGCACCTGAGGATTCAACCACAGATAGCAACTCCTTGGTGCGAGTCTGGTGTAAATCTGGTCCGATCTTGTTCTCCAGCAAATCGCAATTACCATTCTCTCATAGGCCAACATCGACGAAGAGGTGTGGATGGAGATTGACCATTGGATGACGGCTAGATCCTCACAGTGAGCTTTGTCGACACTCCTACAAATCGTGACGAGCTTCGCCAACACTCCTACAGATTGTAACGATCTTCACTGGCATTCTTATAGATTGTGACGAGCTTTGCCAGCCGTGATGGAGGATCTACCACCGGAAATCCTAGCATTGATCTCCTACAACAATCAGTTGAAGAGAAAAAGGAAGATGAAGAAAAGAGAAGAAAGGACGAACGAAGAGGAGAGAGAAAGAGAAAGGGGGCGGAGGGGGAAGAGAGAGAAGGAGGCGCGAGGAGGAAGCGAAAGAGTGAGAAAGGAGACATAAAAAGAGGAGAGAGAAAGGGATTTTAAATGATGTAGGGGTTTGATTTACGTTTAAAGATAATCAGATGAAATAATGGATAAAATAATAATTATGTAATTAAATTTAAAATTTTTTTAAAAAAATACAGTTTTAAAAAGTTAAAAAAATGACATTTTAATAAGATGTATTTACAAGAGACATTTTGTATAATTGTCTCGTAGTCTAACTATATATATAAGAATTTAAAAGTTCAGTTGGTTTCAATCCAGAACGTCCATTCTATTTGAAACGCTCGTTTGGGGCTTCTTAGTTTGCTCTCTTTTTTTTTTTTTTTTTTGGAAATTATAACAAATATACCAAATATTTAACAGGTTGAAAGTAAATAACACATTTCAATCTTTAAAAATTAATAGGCCATCTCTAATTTTGATAATAACATTATCTATTTTTATTCTCCTTATTCTTCTTTCCCTCTTTCTTCTCTCTCTTCCTTTTCTGTTCTCTTTCTTACTACCTTCATCTATCTCTTTCTGCACTCAATCATTGCGATGTTGTCTTTTTCGGCACTGATGGGATCTCTTCATGGCCATGAAAGTCACCATTTTTGTCGTATAAAGCTCGCCGTCGTTTGAAGGTCGCCGTCCTCCATTTCTGTCGATCATTTGATTCTTGGTCCACTTTCCATCATCGTTTGAAGCTCGTTGACACCGTCCTCCATTTCTTCCATCGTTCCAATTTCTTTTTTTTTTTTAACATTGTTGTCCTCCATTTCCATCGTCGTTCGGAGCTCACCGACTTTGTGCTCCATTTCCATCGTGTTCGGAGCTCGTCTTTCATGCTAATCACCAATGCAAAGCCCGCCGTCGTTTGGAGTTCGTCATTTCCAATCCGACAAGAGAGTAACGCCAACAATCTGAGAAAGAGCAAGAGAGCAAATCGAGAGAGGGAGGGAAAGAGAAAAACAGATTTTGAGGTGGTTATTTTCAGTATTTTATTTGAGAATAAATGCACATTTATGGGTATGTGGTCTATTAATTTTAATTCTTAAAATTTTGACCTATTAATTTTAATTTTCTTTTAATATTGCCTAAATTCTTTTTCTCCTTTTCTTTGAAACCTTTTTTTCCTTAAATATTTTTTTTTCAATTTTCCCTTTTTATAGCATTTTTTTGCTTTTTCAACTTTTTTTTTTTTTTGCTTATCTTCTTAAATATTCTATCTTTTTCATTTTATCCTTCTTTTTAGTATTTCTCTTATAATTTTATATTAAATTGTATGCCATTGAAATACTTTCTTCTACCTAAACTATCCCTATTAAATCATTATCCTCAAATATGTTGTGCTTAATTTTTCTCACACAAAACTCTAAAACATTTTTTTATATCAAATGTGGTTTTTATAAATAATTTTTTTATTTACCTAATTGCTCAACTTAAATAATGTTCTCTCCAATAATCAATCACTAAAGAAATTAATAGTGTTTGAAAATACGGATTTGCACCAAAAAGTTTTTATCAAAGCAAATTTTGTTACGGCTTTTTTCTGGTAAAATTTAAATTGTTATAGTTTTTCCATTCAAACCTCTACTTTGAACCCTGTACAAGAACAAATCTTAAAACTTCTTTGAATTGGATAAGCAAGGGCATATGCACTGCTTTTGAACTAGTAATTTTCTGTGTCTTAAACCAAAACAGACACCCGCGCACATATACAATATGATCTTTTACCGATAATTTCCATTTATTTACTATTTTTTTGGGAAAAACTAGAAATTATTTCAAATTGGACCTGCTGAGCATTGTAAGTGGGCTGTGAAGAATATTCACATGGACTGTATGCTTTTGAAATCTAATTTCCAAGACTTGTTTACAGCTGGGTTCCTCGAGTTGCGGACTTTGCGGCTCACAACATTGCAAAGTGGTCTCTTGTATCTAGTTGTTCTGGTTTGATTGGCTCTTGTGTTGCTAGTTGGGTTTGATTTTGGCTTTTTCTCTGTTCTTTCTCCTGCCTGGTGTTTTGGCAGTTTCTGTGTGTAGCCTTCGGGCCTTTTCTCATTTCTAGCCGAAAAAAAAGCGCAAACACCGCAGAGAGTTATCACTTCGTTTTCGCACATGCGCACAATTGCAATATCTATTACTAGTAATCTCATAAATGGCTCTTCAAGTTTGCTTTCAATCCTACTTAGTTTCCGAAATTTAAAAGGTCTTATTTTGATTCTTAATAAATTATTTTGTTCTAGTTTAATTTATCTGTTAGTTAGGTGTAATTATGTAACAGATTAGTTTTAAAATATCTAACTTTAATCCTTAATTTATTATAATAGAGAGACTAAAAGTGAAACAAAATAAAAAAAAATAAGGATTAAAATGAGATGTTTTAAAAAATTTTCGTTAAATATTTAACACTAAACAAATAAAAAGATCAAAATTAAAACAAATTAATAAATTAACATCAAATGAGACTTTTAAATCACTAGGGATTAAAATAAGATTGAGAGTAAACCTAAAAAACTGTACGTGGGATTAACCCTCTTTTATTTAGAATAGACGATTGAATTTATAAAGTGATTATATATCATTACTAGCCAGCGCATGGAACTTTTGTAACATTCGCACTATTTTTTTTTTTCATAAAGTGGTGGAAGTAATGCTTAGTAAGAATTATTAAAAATAATTAGGGTAAATTTTTGGACAAAAAATTAAAAAAAAAAAAAGAGATTTTAATAGAGGCATATCAAAGAAAAATTGCTTAGGATACGTATGAGAAAATAGCTAGTACTTGAGAGTGAGTCAAAAAAAAAAAAACCATGTAGGTGAGATAAGCATTTGTAAGGATCCTTTGAAAAATAATATTTTTAGATCTGCAAGAAAAGTTTAAATATTTAAGGATAAAAGTACAAAAATCTACATCTGAATCAAAATATTTCAGATAAAAGGCGTGTTCCGATGAAATATTACACATGCACGGATTAGTATAATATATGCAAACTTTTTGAACTATAAATAAATAAATAAAAAAAATTCCCACAAGATCACATAGGTTTCATTTCTCAACGACATTAAGTCTTTGTTTCTTTCCAATTTGAACAAGCCCGGACCACATCTACCCTAGACTACAAATTATTCACAAAAAATAATAGTCCACAACAATGTCAAACCATTAACTTAAAAAAAAAAAAAGAAGTGAAAACAGACACACACACACACAACACAATGTCAAAGCATTGGCCAAAGGAAAAATTCTTTCATTGGAAAGAAATCAACTTGATCAGCATAAAGGAAAACTGTAAAATAATTACACGAATCTCAACCTCCACATCTTTTTCTCTTGACGACCCAGGGTTTTAGTTAATGACCTTGTGGAGCTCTGTTCAGGGATTTTGAGTTCGTTGGATAGGAAATTGAAGGCCGAGATTAGGAATGACGCAATGTCAGAGTTGTGTCCAAAAAGTCCTAGAGCAAGGGCTTCTTGGCCTTGGCGGCGTTTTTGTAATTGAGCAATCCTATTTAACCTAATAGGATTATAATATTGCTATTAACAAAATAATGGGACTAAGTCTTAAAAGTATATTACATACTAAACTAAGATCTATAGTATTATTGTGAGTAGTGGGTTTATAACCCCGTAGGGACGGAATGGATTTTTCTTTGTAATTGTACATTTTTATATATTTTGACACACCGACATTTCCTTTTAGAGGTCTGACTATCTTAAAATTTATAAAATATATAATTTATTAACTGATTTGAGCATAAAATAAATGAAAGAAACTAACCAAAATAGAACTCAGAATTAATCACAAGCAAGGTGATTATTTTGATGAGAAAGCTGAGTTTTGAGGCTTAAAAAATCTAAAAGCGTACAATATAGTTGAAATAAAGAGGAAATAAAACAGAAAGAGAAAGGGAAAAGGTGGGGGAATATATGTTTTAAAGAATATAAAGGACAAATAAAATCAAGAAGAAAAAAAAAAGGGCGAGGGGGGTGGGGGGGTTTGGGGAGAACTGGAGAAAGAAAAGAAAAGAAAAGAAGATAAACCATTAAAAAAGAAAGGTAAAGCACTGTTTAAAAGAGAAAATAGACAAAAAAGAAAGGGAAAAGAATGGGTTAGAAAGGAAAAAAAAAGGAAAAAAAATTAAGGAGATAAAATAAAAAACTTAAATTAAAAAAACAACCCATCAAACGGCACATAAATGCTAATGACAAGAAACAATAAAACCAACATTATTAGCCATTTTATACATGTAGAACATGTTCAAGTGCAAATATAATATATATATATATGCTTTGTTTAAAAAATTTATTGAAACTAAAAAGTTTTAATTGTTGTAATATAAAACTCTCATACATGGTAAAAAAAACAAAAGTTTTTTTTTTCAAACACATTCATGTATAGCTGGAATTTCGTCTTCGCACATGCACTATTGCAATATCGAAATGTTTGTTGCATAGAATAGAAAATTGAATTAATAAAGTGACTATTACTAGCCAGCGCATGAACCTGTTGTAACACGTGCGCACCTTTTTTTTTCCCCCTCATGTGAGCGTATTTAGCTGGTTTTTTTTTTTCTCAGCCGTAAGCTTTATGTACTCTAGCAAACTGTCAAAATTACAGTATGATGACCCACCTTCACTTATACTCTCTTTCGCTAACCTAGCCATCTCAGCCGTTGATCTCAAGAACTCTTCTCTCCTCTCCACCATCAGATCATTCACCATTTTCTCCACAATTTTCCTATCGCAAACACCTTTCATGTCAATGCCAAGCTTCCACACTTCACTGACAAACCTGCTAGTAATATGCTGATCTGCAAAATAAGGCCAACATATCATTGGAATCCCAGCCACTACACTCTCCAGAGTAGAATTCCACCCACCATGAGTCAAAAACCCACCCACGGCCTGGTGGGCCAGCACCTCCTCCTGCGGGACCCACCCTACCAAGCATCCTCTCTGCCTCGTCGCCTCCTGAAGCTCCGCTGTGACATCATTGTCTCCGCTGCCGACGCCGGTCACCATGTCCGGCCGTATTACCCACAAGAACCTCATGTTGCTGTCAACAAGACCGTGCCAAAACTCCATTAGATCTTCTCTCGTCAAGGTCGTGATGCTTCCAAAACTGACGTAGATCACAGACTTGGGAGGCTGAGAATCGAGCCAGTCCATGCAGTTTCTGTCCACTTCAAAAATACTGTTGGAAACTTGTCCGGATTTTGAGTGGTTCTTAATCTTGGCCAACCTGTGTTTGAGATAAGCGTGGAGAGGTCCGATAGGGTAAGTTTTTGGGCACAAAGATCGTATGTTTGAGAGTATAGGCCCATCGAGTTCTTCAAAGGTGTTGATTATAATCCCCTGCGCTCTACAGCTTTCACGAGTCTGTCGAGGGATTAAATCGAGTCTTGGGTCACTTAAGTCGCTCACTTGGCAGAAACTAGGCAAGTCACGGCACCTTAAGAAGCTCTCCATGCCAGGTACGCTCGTTATCAGCCTATCCATATCTTCATCACCTTTTTAACATACCCAAATTCTCATTAAAGAAAAAAGAGAGAAAGAAGAAGAAAGGGGTTCATACAAGCTTTAACATGAATTGATTCAGCTTTTTACCTCTAAGGGGAAGCTCCCCGGATTTAATCATATTGTCAACACAAAAGAGGATCCAATTGCAGCAAGCACTTGCTGGTTGAAAATGGATTATGGGAATGTGAAGTTCAATGGCTAAATCAGTAGCGAAGCCACCAAAAGCTCCATCAACTATAATGCAAGTCACGGAACCCAATGCACCGGAAACCAACAGCTCTTTCAGCACTGGCTTGGCAGTCGCAATTATCGAATAAATGACCTCCGTTGATCTGCTACTTGAGCGCGGGTGGTCCTCTGGCAGGCCGTCGGAGATGGTTCTTAGTAGGAAGCCGGGGTAGGCAGCGAACCGGGATTCGACGTCGGCATGACGGAGGAGGCGATTGTGGACGTGATCGGTGTTGAGGAAGGTGACGTGGATGCCGGCGAGGCTGAGAATCTCGGCGAGAGTGAGCATGGGGGTTACATGTCCCTGCATCGGCATGGGGAAAACGAGGACTCTTGGAGGGAGTACTACTTGTGGCTTTTGGTTCTCCATCTGCAATGAAAAGAGTACTGGGTGTAAATTGTAATATTGAATCAATAAGGAATCAAAGTACTGCCTAACTATTAAATGTCCAAAGAAAAAAAAAAAAAAGGTAATCAAAATCGAGAACGCACTTATTAGCAATCAAGGCACATAGGGCCAGGCAGACGGTTTTTTTTTTAAGTACTTTCACTGACAGACCGAAGATTTAAGTCAATTTTAAGGGGGGGGGGGGGGGGGGGGGGAGGGAACGTTTGCAAAGTTGCTATATGGTTTTTACATCTGGCACTTATAAAAGTGCTGAATGGATCAGACAGTAAATCATATGACCCCTCAAGTTTTTTTTTTTTGGTACTCTGGATCCTTAGGCTGACAAGTTTAGGATTTAATGCCGCTATTTTAGGGAGAAATACAATAAATCTACTGTTTAGAAAGGTGGTGAAAATATTTGGTTAGAACCATTTTTATTGTAACATATGAGAGCATTATACTATAGCAATTTTTTTATTATTACTGTAACATATGAAAGCTTTACACTATTTATAACTGAGTTTGGTTTCCACTACTCAACCAAATAGCCGGTAAGAGTGTATGAGAGTTGTTTATTTTAAGAATAAGTTGGATTCAACCAATTATTTTATGTTTTGGTATAATTAGGAAAGAAAAGGTGCATTCTTTTTTAAAAAATAATAAGTAAAAAATAAATATTTTATTTAAAATGTTTGTCCTTAAGACTATACTTTTTTTTTGCCTGAAAATGCTAATGTTGGTACTTTAATTACTTTTTTGATTACTTTAATAGATTAATTATATAACTGTACTTCATAGTTTTAACTATTTTTTAATTTGTCATTTTGTTTTTAAAAACTACAAAAGTGTTTCTTAAATTTAAAAAACTTAAATCAATTTTATCCTTATGAGTGAAAAAAATTAGACAAACTAACATGACTATCCTTAAACAATTATGGAAAAAATTTAATACATCTAAAAATATAACAAAATCTTAAAACACAACATCAATTTTTTTAAAAAAAAGACCTTTAGTCTTATGACATTTTAAATGTTAGAATAATTTGTAAAATTGTCACGTGTCATTCGGGAAACATTTTAAAAAGTCTATTTGCATGTCAAAAATTTAGATATTGATTTATGTTTTTCTTATACCATTTCATTTATTAAAAATTATTTAGATTGGATATATTTAAGAAGACTTACCTCTATAGAAATAAATTAGAGAAAAGAATTATATGAAAAAATAATAATTAAAAGAGTTGAGTAAAAAAAATTTAAAGAGAAACCTGAGAACAAAAATGTTCTGATGGATTAATTAATTAGGAACACATTTGTAAGAATTACTCGTAGAAGTGATGACACACATGAAAAAGTTGAGTTTTGATTTGTCGTCAACATAAATTGAAATGGATAATACTTGGAAAAACTTTGATCAGCCATCAACAGAGAATGACATAATAAATGCTTAGCTCTTATTTTACAAGTTATTATAGTTAAATAATTTTAAAATCACATTTATTTGCTAAATCAACTTTGGTTGTAATTTAGACGTGAACTAACACAATAAATGCTTAGTAATTCTGATTTACTGTCATTAGAAGATTGCATATATCATTGTTATACTTTTTAATAAATATTTTTAGAAAAACTGATTATAATTAAGTCAAACTCCAAAGTGGATCCTTCAAATCTTGAGAATTTCATAAATTTGTTTTTCTCTTAAATTAAACTCACATTTCTCTTTAAAATTTGTTAATTTTCATGTAAATTTGATAATTCTCAAAAATCATAAAAATGAAAAAATTACCATTATCATAAAAATGAAAAAAAAAAGTACAAAAGTCAAAATATTGTAGGTAAATTGTAAATAACCAACTTTAATTTTCTAACTCGGTAAAAAAATCAATCACATAAAATAAAAAGTACTTGCATGTGAGATTAATAAATGTAAGGTATGTATACACACACACATGAGTAAATACCTTGTCTAGTCGTCTGATGGACTTATGGCCTAACGTAGACCGAAAGATCTTTGTGTTTTCAAGTATAACAACGGAGATCTTAATATCTATCTTTTGATAGAGAAAGGGTAATAAAAACAAGGGTTCCTAAATATTGAGATAGTTGCTCAGTTTGCACATTAATGTAGGGAATTTTTTTAAAAAATTTTGATATGAAGAGTAATTGAGGAATATAAAAGATTTTAATACGAAATTAAAAGAGATAATTTTAAATTTTTAAATTAATATTTTTATTTTGAGGTGCCTGTAAGAATGTTAGGGATGTAAATAGAATTTTTTTATATAAAAATTGGTTAAGTCCGCAATGCAAATGCTAATGAAAAAATCTCTTAATAAAATTAGAGATGGCAAGCAATGATAATAATAATAATAATAATAAAAGCAATTCCAAAACTGAAAATACTTTTTTTTTAGTTTAGGTAGGAATTCAAACTCTTCATCTTATGGTAGAGTTGACTATGACTTTAAATTTAGGAGTCTTGAGACGAGCCCAAAGACGCACCGGACTCTGGCCGACCTGTAAACCACTCTTGAGGCGCGGAAGAAGTTCAGAAGGAGAAGAGAGAAAAACCCTAGCGGAGGTTATAGAAATGTGCTAAAAGTTATGTCATAGTTCATCTTTGAACTAAAGGTGTCAGAATTAACCCCTATATTAAATAAATAAATGAAAAGCATTAAATATGAATATTTGTATCATTTTTATCCCCAAACTAAACAAAAATAAAAAATAAAAAATCAAAGTTAATCCTTTTGTCAAAAAAAATGGATGAAAAATAAATATGCACAGTTTATGACCTTTCGGTTTCTTTACACACACACATACACGCATGTGTGTGTGAGTTTTCTTTCAAGAAAAAGAAGTTTAGTTATATTAAATTTCTTTTAAATTATTATTAATTTTTAATATAATTGTGGAAATCTTCTTGTTTGTTGAATAAACAGACAGAAAACATTAAATATTAGTAGTTTAAGCCTCATCCTAGATTTTTTTAAACATCCATTTTGTTTCTTTTTGTCAATTAAAATGTGACTTTTTTTAGAAAAAAAATTTTGTTAATTTTGATTTTGTTTTTGTAACGCCCCTATATGGGGGTTAACAGTTTTTAATGAGATAAAATAAAAATAAATAATAAAAGTAAAACCTTAAAGATTAAAATTTGCCCGGGACTTAAATGAAAACTCTCAACTCAAAAATAAAAATATAAACGACAAATAAACCACAGTTTTAATGTAGCACCTTAAATTTAATAATATAAACTGTTGTCATCATCATTTTAACCCTCAGCACATTGTAATACAGTCACAGAAAGTAACAATTGATGCTTACATTATCATGAAGAACATTCTCAACAATTGAAGCAGTCCCAATGTAATATAGCTACATCACTTCCTCAACTATATTTCTCGTAGCCACCTCACACTTAGTGAGTCCTGAAAAGATATAAACATAAGGGAATGAGCAACACTATGCTCAGTAGAGAAAGCCATTACTCACCTCTATCATTACCACATTAAAATCTGCATGGTTAGTAAGTCACATCATATTTCAGATTATGAGGTTTATTATGATCACATCTTATGGATACCGTAGTTAATCATTACCAAGTGTCATAATTACACATTTATACAAATATTACCAATCATCATTGTTCCTAGGTATCCATGTTAAATTGAGTATCACTCAACTCATCGAAACCCAAATGGGCGCACTTGATCACCCTATAAACATTCCAAGGGTGTTCCGGTGAGGGGACATCAAGCCCCGAGTCCTCACCAAATCGATTCCTGTACAGTGTGTTCTGGGACTTTCAACCCAAGGAAGCGTCATCGCCTTCCCCCTATTTTACCTTTTAGGGTATTCATGCCCAAGGACGTAACCGTCGCCCTCTTCATGTCTTACAATTTCTCTATATTGAATCATTATTAATAGAGTTAGTTTTCCTAACCATGCTTCTCAATTTATAACATGTGTCAATTCATTATGTTCCTCGCCGTACAATACAAGACGAGTCCATGTCATAGTTTCATATGTGATACTCATATAATATTAGTTCAACATAGATATATATATATTGCGGCAAAACAATCAATTTTAATTCTATAAAAACCTCACAAAAGATGAGTAATAGAATCCCTACCTTTTAAGCTTATCAACAGTCTCTTAATCCTGGAATCAATTAACGTTAGCTCCATACTCCCTTGATCCTAAGGCGTGCATAAGGACAATTAAAACTAAAGCACAACATACAACTACATTCATAAAATTTATTTTAATTTAATCTTAGAATTTCAAGAAATAACCACTGCCCATAGAGGTATTATAAAGTTTAACAATATAAATTTTCTGTCTAGGGCATATACACTTAGACTTCATACATATGCTCCAAAATAGCAACAAACATATACTTAGGTTTAAGAACGCAAATTTGAATAATCCTTTAGTATAAAAGAAAATTTATAAATGAAAGACTAAATTTGTTCATAAGATTCTAACCTCGGATTATGGTTAGTTGGAAGCTTGAAATGGCTTCAAAACAGGTTCCTTTACTTCGGTATGACTGAAATTCTTGCTCAAATGGAGGTGATGGTGGCTGATTTTTATGGCTGCCTTGAAGAAGTTCTCTAAGTATTTTGCTTCAGCAAAGAAATGAGAAGAAGAGTGTGGGAACCGTGGAAGAGAAAGGAAGAAAAGATGAAGTCTTTGAAGAGAAGTGATAGAAACAATTATAGAGGAGACATGTTGAAGCATGTCACGGAGGAAATAAAGAAAATGAGGGTCAAGAGTAGTTGGAAAAGATATCCTTATGTCTCATCTAAAGACTTTAACACACATAATGCCAATATGACATTTTTGAGATTTATTAGAAGTTCTAAGGCTTTTTAGTAATCATACTAAATAAATATAGGAGAATTTTAGAAAACTTAAAATAGATAAAAATAAATATTATAAAATAAATTTAAATGAAGCAATTTTTTTTTATACATTAAAAATTAATTTAATTACCTCAATACCCGTTAGGAGAATAACGGGTGTCACAGCTCTACCCCCCTTAAAGAAATTTCGTCCTCGAAATTTCAATTCTAGCAATACTAGTAAAAATTATGATTCCACTATGATTCCAAATCTGAGTCTAAACCGTTAATGTTGTTTGTCCTCCAAATTTAAGTTATCGTATCTCCACTTATTTACTTGCATAATAAATCTTACTCCTAAATCCCTCAATGAGAGTATTTCTGACAAGTTTCAACTTGTAACACCGTATAATAGTCTAAGAATCTGATCAGGCATACATATTTACCATACCATGATTCCAGTCCTTCATTGTCCATGGACTGTGATTTACAATCACATTTAAGGAGATTGCCGGAGAAATTTTATATACTTCATCTTTAGGTTCCTTTTCCGTTCCTTTTCCTTTTTGAGTAAGGAAAAGTCAAATATATTTGATTTCATACCTCAACTAATAAACTAAAACATAATCATAAAACATATATCACAAACACTTTTATTCAAAACTATACATTAAACTTACTCATAGAGATATTAAACGGAATCTCAGAGTTGCAAACATACCTGACATATTTTTCATTAAACAGCTATCCTCATGACACAAACATTCAACCCAAATAATATACTCATATTTCATATGGAATATCCCCATAACTGACTCTGGTACTTCCACATAATATTAACAGAATATTACACATTACAAACATGATACGGATACGTTTCGAGAGTACAAGACACTCCGTATACCAGCTATCCATATCATGCATGCTTAGAGGATACAAAAACATCGATAAACAAAAGATCGGACCTTAAGAAGGATGCGTTTCGAGAGCATCAAGTACTCCGTATCCAGTCATCCCGGCATTAGGCTCAATGAATATAAAAGATTTAACAACGACGTACCACAAGAAACACAGAATACAAGGTAAACGGTTATTCGTAACAAACGAAATACGGACACACATGCCTACATGCCAAAGATAAAACAAAAAGATTACAGATGGAGATTCAAATCAATTGGCCGCTCCCGGCTTTCCCTTTCCCATTCAAGCTTGGATGTTGCAGTGTCGGATTCTGGATGTATGATTTGCATTTTATCTATCAATTCCTCAGCTGTTGAAGCAGTGACAAAGATTTGTCTCTCCGATTCTGTAGTGATGTTTTCTTCCACAGCGTAATCTAGAAATTTCAAAAGACCGTCATAAAAACCCTTTACGTTCAGCAGTCCCAAAGGTTTGGAATAAAAGCCCAACAATTGCCCACAAGCAACTATAAATATTTCCTCAAGAGTACCTAGACCACCAGGTAATGCTATAAAAGCATCAGAATTATAGATTATGTCTTTAAAATTTATAGGGATACTCCTGACTCCTTCTCCCTTACCTATGGCTTCCTTACAAAGGTTTCCTTCAACTGGAATATGAGGCCAAATTCTTACATCAGTAGCGTCGCTAGACCTAGCTGCTAGTGCCATATTTACCATCATTTTTATACTACCACCCCCATAGATTATGTTAATCTTCTTGCGTGCTAGGACTTGCCCTAAGTGATTTGCAGCTTCTAAATAAGCTTTATCTTTTCCAAGGCTGGAACCACAAAAGACACAGACATTCTTTATTTTCTTCGTGGACTGGGAGGTAGACATATTTGGTTTATAGAAGTGGTTGCTTAATGTCTGCTCCACTTAGACTTCGGGTTCTACATGAGATTTTAAAGATGAGAAATATACAAAAAGGGCTAAAGAGATAGACGAGTAGGTAATGAAAAGGTAATCCAAAGATTTAAACAAAATCTTGTGCGGATAAGAAAGTAAGATAAGGTGATTGATAGTTTACAGAAAATCTAATTCACTTTTTGAAAAAGATTAGACTCTAATTGTATAACTTTTGACAATTGAGAACAATTCGACAGAAGACCCTCATGACACAACTGTAAACTTTTTGACAAATATACACCAAGTCTAGAAATTTAATATAAACGACAAATACTATAGAACTTTTGAAATTTGAGACACAAATCTTGAAATATCTGGATAAGTTTTTCAAAATTCAAACATATTACTGTACCGTATGTAACGTGTCTGATAAGATAATATATTTTATTATATATATATTTAAGAAAATCATAAATTAAATAAGATATTAACACTTACTGTATCAATCTAATAATCACAATTATTTCAAACACAAAAGCAAATATTCTGAGTAAAAGAAAAACACAAACTGTTGAACATCAGCTAAAACTGCTTCAAATAAGTAAAGACTAAATAACCTTTATAGAGCGATGACTTATTCCCCATCCAGTTTTCTTATGGCTTGGCAAACAGGATCTAGAAATACCATATTCCTGAGGCGTTGTCTTTCTGTATAAAATTTAGGCCAGAGTTTAAAAATAGCTCCTTGAACATATCCACTAGGGTGACCGTGGAGAGGAGGATGGATGCTATCCAAGTTCTCCTTTGAAAGTCCATTCCTACAAAACCTTATTTTATCCTCTCTATTCGTAGACATATAACCAGGTGAAGTACATTTACCGTTACAATTTTGTCTTCCACATTTGTTACAAGCGACCACGATGGCACGAGCTCTTCTTTTCATTGCACTACGACTGGTACCCGTTCCTGGTAAACCGACATCTTGACTAAAGTCACTCGGACGGATCTTCCCCTCTATCAACATTCTCACATCACAAGGGATGCCAAAACGCATAAGAATCCACAACCGAGTAATTCTAGCCTTGTATTTCTTTCTGAGAATCTTTTGGGAGAGTGATGGGAAATACTTTCTCAGGTGTTGGTACTTTGGGTCCATGATGAGATGAAAGAAGAGTAAATAGAAAGAAAAAATTAAGATAGTAAATTGCAGAATCCTAGAATTCCTTCTTCTTTTAGAGGAAAAGAAGAATTTCTAATGAAAAAGAAGAGGATTTGCGATTTAGAGAGAAAATAACAAATTAAGAGAGAAAAAGTGAACTCGGAGAAATAAGCTCCTATGCACAGTAAACGTATATATAAACAATGATTAAACCACTGTATATGACACGTATAGAAACCACGTGGGAGAGACAGTGTGAATCAAACTGATTTAGGATTTGAACTAGGCCCAAATGTTCTTAGTTGAAAATGGTCAGGTTGTTTCGGGCCTTAACACATTTAGAACGAGTTAAATAACAAACATAAAATTGAAAACCAATTCGTATGAATCTTAAACCCAATTCAAAGCCCACTATAGATAAAGTTAACTATAAACAACAAATCTAATTTAACGACCACAAGGATCTTCCTGAATGATATTTAAAATCATTTCATAACAACATAATCTTCCAGCAACTCAAATAATTTTGTTTTAATCAAAACCTTATTGAACAATACATACACATATATGTTATTCATAATACTTAACATCTATCAATGGATTCATCATCATTACTACCAAGGGTTTAGAATGCGACTAACCTTGAAATCAATACGATTTACGTCTTCCAACATAGACCATATCAATGAACAAAGACACTTGATGTTACTACTTAAGAACATCTACAATCCCCACAATTCTACTCATACAATATATAATTTCCTCATATAACAAAACCTTAGGTAACCAAAAGATTCACTGATACACTTAAATACAATGTACGTAACGAAATATTCCAATTTTGAGATTCATGCATTCTAGACTTTACACAGTCTCAATAGACCAAAAGTCTAACATTTATCTCTCTCAAGATTCAATACCATGATTCCCAACTTATATCATATTCCTCAAATATATAGAACTTTTAAGAAAAGACATTGACACTTATGTGCTCCATCGAATCCACACATAATCATTACTTAGGTTTGAATCAATTACGAAAAATTTGGCATATCTATGTCAAACTTTAAAATCAATAAATCAAGCCTTATATTTCTTATTGTTTTTCACGAGACAAAAGGCTTTTAAATCCTCTTATCTATACGAATTTCTCATCGTTTATACGAATTAGATATGCTTATAGATCCAAATATTATACGAATCTCTCATAAGCAATCTACTTATAAACTCATTCCATATAATTATCATTCCCTTATAACTATTAATACTTTCCTTCTATATAATTATTGTACTCATATAACTATTGATATTTTCATTCTATGGCCTTTCCATGTTACATCCTTCTAGACTGTATAAATCAATGTGAAGGTTCATTTTGATGATGACAATGAAAATTCAGCTTCAAAACCATCTCAAAAATATATTTTTTTTTAAAGTGGTGCTACACTCCCTAGGTTAACGGAACCTAGGCTCTGATACCAAAAATTCTGTAACGCCCCTATATGGGGGTTAACAGTTTTTAATGAGATAAAATAAAAATAAATAATAAAAGTAAAACCTTAAAGATTAAAATTTGCCCGGGACTTAAATGAAAACT
Source organism: Artocarpus heterophyllus (assembly GCA_025403435.1). Taxonomy (NCBI): domain Eukaryota; kingdom Viridiplantae; phylum Streptophyta; class Magnoliopsida; order Rosales; family Moraceae; genus Artocarpus; species Artocarpus heterophyllus. Next base: position 9,619,145 of record CM046353.1, read on the forward strand.
CTCAACTCAAAAATAAAATATAAACGACAAATAAACCACAGTTTTAATGTAGCACCTTAAATTTAATAATATAAACTGTTGTCATCATCATTTTAACCCTCAGCACATTGTAATACAGTCACAGAAAGTAACAATTGATGCTTACATTATCATGAAGAACATTCTCAACAATTGAAGCAGTCCCAATGTAATATAGCTACATCACTTCCTCAACTATATTTCTCGTAGCCACCTCACACTTAGTGAGTCCTGAAAAGATATAAACATAAGGGAATGAGCAACACTATGCTCAGTAGAGAAAGCCATTACTCACCTCTATCATTACCACATTAAAATCTGCATGGTTAGTAAGTCACATCATATTTCAGATTATGAGGTTTATTATGATCACATCTTATGGATACCGTAGTTAATCATTACCAAGTGTCATAATTACACATTTATACAAATATTACCAATCATCATTGTTCCTAGGTATCCATGTTAAATTGAGTATCACTCAACTCATCGAAACCCAAATGGGCGCACTTGATCACCCTATAAACATTCCAAGGGTGTTCCGGTGAGGGGACATCAAGCCCCGAGTCCTCACCAAATCGATTCCTGTACAGTGTGTTCTGGGACTTTCAACCCAAGGAAGCGTCATCGCCTTCCCCCTATTTTACCTTTTAGGGTATTCATGCCCAAGGACGTAACCGTCGCCCTCTTCATGTCTTACAATTTCTCTATATTGAATCATTATTAATAGAGTTAGTTTTCCTAACCATGCTTCTCAATTTATAACATGTGTCAATTCATTATGTTCCTCGCCGTACAATACAAGACGAGTCCATGTCATAGTTTCATATGTGATACTCATATAATATTAGTTCAACATAGATATATATATATTGCGGCAAAACAATCAATTTTAATTCTATAAAAACCTCACAAAAGATGAGTAATAGAATCCCTACCTTTTAAGCTTATCAACAGTCTCTTAATCCTGGAATCAATTAACGTTAGCTCCATACTCCCTTGATCCTAAGGCGTGCATAAGGACAATTAAAACTAAAGCACAACATACAACTACATTCATAAAATTTATTTTAATTTAATCTTAGAATTTCAAGAAATAACCACTGCCCATAGAGGTATTATAAAGTTTAACAATATAAATTTTCTGTCTAGGGCATATACACTTAGACTTCATACATATGCTCCAAAATAGCAACAAACATATACTTAGGTTTAAGAACGCAAATTTGAATAATCCTTTAGTATAAAAGAAAATTTATAAATGAAAGACTAAATTTGTTCATAAGATTCTAACCTCGGATTATGGTTAGTTGGAAGCTTGAAATGGCTTCAAAACAGGTTCCTTTACTTCGGTATGACTGAAATTCTTGCTCAAATGGAGGTGATGGTGGCTGATTTTTATGGCTGCCTTGAAGAAGTTCTCTAAGTATTTTGCTTCAGCAAAGAAATGAGAAGAAGAGTGTGGGAACCGTGGAAGAGAAAGGAAGAAAAGATGAAGTCTTTGAAGAGAAGTGATAGAAACAATTATAGAGGAGACATGTTGAAGCATGTCACGGAGGAAATAAAGAAAATGAGGGTCAAGAGTAGTTGGAAAAGATATCCTTATGTCTCATCTAAAGACTTTAACACACATAATGCCAATATGACATTTTTGAGATTTATTAGAAGTTCTAAGGCTTTTTAGTAATCATACTAAATAAATATAGGAGAATTTTAGAAAACTTAAAAATAGATAAAAATAAATATTATAAAATAAATTTAAATGAAGCAATTTTTTTTATACATTAAAAATTAATTTAATTACCTCAATACCCGTTAGGAGAATAACGGGTGTCACAGTTTTAAACTTCTCTTACAATTGTTTAAAATTTCATTTTTTAAAAAACATTTTAATCAAATTTTTTTAGGACAAAAACAACACTTGTTTATAAAATTGGGACTATGATAGAGGTTGTAGTTAAGGGTGTATATCTAACTTTGAAGTTAGAGAAAAGACTATAATAAGCATAGGGGCCAAGTCGAGGTCAGGATAGGTTGTGGTTAATTCAGGTCCTAGTCTCATCCCCATCCTACGACCCTTTTTTTTTGGCCTCCACCTCCAATTTCAACATTGACCTTAAGACCAAGTCTTAGGCTTTACTTTCAAACAATTTTTTCTTATTAATTTATTAAAAAACATAAAACAAAAACAAGACTATTAAGAATGCACATTTTTTTTGTTTAAAAAAGCAAAAAAAAAAAAAAAAAAAAAAAAAAACCTTAAACATGTGATTTAGAATTGGCCTTAAGCCACTAAAAAAAAAAAACCCTTAAAATATAAAGTAATTCAAACGATGACCATCACACCAGCTGACAACAGATTCTAATCTTTGGGCAGCATGTGCACATTTTTTTTTTTTTTTTTCATAGCAAAGCATACGTTTTCCCATTTCTATCTTTTTGCTATTAAAATATGCCAACATATTTTGCCCTTTCAAGGTACACAAGCGATCTGCGTTAAACTGCATTACTGACCTCTTTTTTATTTCAAAGGAAAATTGATCGATGGTTTAAAGGAATTGCTCTGTTCACACAAGGGGTAAGCTTGCAATAGGGAGGGTCTAATAAAGCTAACTTCCCTTGCAAAGTCAAACTTTTTATCTTGCTTGATTTTAATGAGACGCTCCTCCCACTTATTGCTATCTTGCAAAGAAGGGTATTTATGATTGTGCTTTTTCCGTAAAGAATTGGACGCAATAATTTTATATTAAAGGCAATAAGAAATACTGAAGAAAAATAAAGCAAAATAACAACATCTAAAATCTACAGTGGTTCACTTTTGATATAAGACCTAAATATACTACTCTCATGCAAAAATAATTTACTGTGAAAAACAAAAAAGTTTACGAGAGACCATACAATACTTTGTCCTTTCTATAAATAATTCATAAATGGGAATGATCCCCTTTTATAATGAAAACTAAGATAACCATTTATAAGTATGAAATTTCTAAATTATCCTAAATAAAACAAGCTTCATATAATTTTTTGAGTTCATGTGACCTGAACGAGGCATAACGTCCAAATTCTAACAACTACGTAGCATCAGTTTGGGAGAAATACTCTACAGAATATTAAATTTAGAGAGTATTTTGTCACAATTAAAAATTTAAGGGATGACTGGCTAAATCCTAAAAATTCAAGAGAAAAAAAAAAACCAAATAAGGTTTCTTTTGACCAAATCAAGCTTGTTTCAAGTCCATTTTAAGGCATCAATAGAATCAAATTAGTGGAATTTTCACCGATACATCATTTTAAAACTTACATTTTATAAATAAAAAAAGTTAAGTAAGAAAGGTAATTAAATATCATAAACAAATAGGCTGAATAAAATCAAATGTGGTTTTTGAGAGAAGCGTTGAAGTTGTACGGTTTCAACCTTGCGTTGTAGCATTTGAGTGTTTTACATTATAACAAAATTTTATTTTATATTGTAGCATAGGAGAACATTATATCATTTGTAGTCGAAACTATGTAGTTAAAACGACAACATAAACATCCTAAAAAAAATATTTAAGAGAGACATTTGGGAAAAAAAAAAAAAGTACTACTATTTGACATATGATTAGATGAACTAAATAAAGCAATTCATGAAGAGAGAAAGGGAAGCACATGCCTCCAGTCGTCGTCCTCACGTAGATTCGTCATGCGGCAATTCTATTGACCAAGTCATTACGAAATGAATGCAATTTCAGAGTTAGAAGAGAAGATGCACATTTTAAATTGTAAAATTTGGAGGCAATAAGGCCCAAAAATTTGGGAAAAAAAATTATATGAAGCTTGGGCAGAGAAAATTACATTTTGAATTTCGCACGTCGCGACAAATATCTGTCTGGTGGAAATGTGAATTTTCTCCAACAAGAAAAAAATTATTTTCTTTCTCAATCATATGCCAGCTGTTACAGTCTATCCTTTGTATGCCTCCTTTTAAACTAAGTGTTATTTTCTTCCATCTTGTCTTAAGAAATTCCTTCAACTCTCATTATTCTTTTATAAATTAGTCAATCACATTTTTAACGAACAATACGCCACATATTTATCGTTATGTGGACTAACAAATATTGATGTAGAATTTATTATAATGATTTCAACATTTTCTATTTATAAAATATTTTAAATAATTTATAAAGTATACATTCGACATTTTCAGTTTCAACTAAAATTTTCTACAATAAAAACCTTTCACATGCTACAGCACTAGAAAAATAAATTAGTATATAACTTTTACATGCTATAGTAGTTTTAACTAAAATGTTTGAACTAATGCTCCGAAACACCTTATTAGTATCTTAAAATTTTCAAAATTCATCAAAATTTCTCAAAGAAAAATACCTTTACATTTTTTGGGTAAAATTCCTTTCACTTTCATTCTATTGGAAATTAGCAAATGACCATTTTGATCAATAATTAATACGTCATATTGCCATCCTTCATGATCATGTGGTCTAACAAATGTTGACGAATAAAAAGGACAAGAAGACGTGCACAGGATATTCAGAACCGTGCCTGGCCTGGAAAGCTTCCAAAGGTGCCGAGGCCTGCCAAGTTTCTGCCAAGTATGCGACGCAACAAAATCACATCTGTGAGCTAATTGTCCGAGAAACCCAACAAACTCAACACCTTTGAAGACCTCAAAAGCCCTATAATCTCCCACATGCAAACCATATGCCCCAAAATTTACACCATTGAAACTCTCCATGCCCACTTGAATTTCCTTTTGCCAAATGTTTTTTTGCAGCAATCTTTTAATGATGTACTTCCATTTAAAACTTTATTTTCTTGATTTGTTTATATTAAAATAATTTTTATGCGTGTCCATCCTTATTTTCCTGTTTCTTTTTTTCTTTTTACTAACAACTCATGTATAATTAAATTCTCCTTGACTATCCTTATTAAATTTTTTTTTTAAATGTGTAAAAAAAAAATCCTTACAAATATATATTTTGTTGTGAAATAGAACGTACAAAATTGCTTCCACAACAGCTACGAACTCGAGTAATCATTAAAATAATACTCTCCAAGAAATATATTACTTCAAATAGATGGCAATCCACTTGGAAACTTAGGGTGTTTGACATGCTGGTGGGAACCATTGGTTAAAATTGTTTTTATTGTAGTATGTGAGAACTTGATACTATAGCAACTTTCTTCTTTTTATTGTAGCATATGAGAGCTTTACATTGTTCATAAGTGAGTTAGTGGTGTAAACTACCCTACACCAAACACACGGTTAAATATGTATACATTTCGTCAAGAGTGGAGCCACACATGAATGAGAATGAGTTGCCACCCTCTAAATTTTTTTCCTTATAATTAATTTGTATGCAAAATTCTATAAAAATTATATTTTGTCTCCCTAAAATTAATTTCGTCCCGCTATAAAAATTTTACCCCTTATTTTATTCGTTCAATCACACCTCTACCTCCTCACTAATTTGTTTGGCTCCGTCCTGACACGAAGATCATCTTTCAAGTCAACTAGAGTTAGGAATTAATAAGCACATAGCTAAACCAAGTTTCATGAATCTAAATCGTAACAAACAAATGATGAGCTAGGAATATATCGTCTAGAGAGAACACCTTTTCTCTTAATTAGAAGTGGAAAAGCAGCAAAAACGACAAAAGATGACGCACCCCTAGTTCTTAAAACGACCCTGGGAAGCTTAAGGCTGTCGGCAACGGCTTGAGTGAAGTGAAGAATATTGGCAAGATCAAGCATTGGGTTTATATGGCCTTGCAAGGGCAGTGGAAACGGTACCAATCTACGCCCGTTCCTTTGCTCCATCATGATCTCTTAACTCCACACCTTATGACCTTTTTTGCTTTAGATAGACATATAGAGAGAGAGGATTTTTTCTTTGGCACTTTTGGTCTCTAGTCTTTTTCTTTTATTGCATACTAGTATATGCCCTTTTTTTTCTTACCATTTAAGTCCCTAATCTCTTTTTTTATTTACTCCTCCGCTTGGTTTCTATATCCAAATACTCCTTCAAAGACCAAGTACAGATCTGTTGTCTCATTTTCTAGTCCTCTTGGTTGTCCTTCTCACTATTTATTTGACATATCATTTAAACCTAACAACTTAAACATATAAATGGAACCTAAATATTAAAAGTAATTAAGTAATTCACTTATATGTTAAAATTTAATTAGAGAGATATTCAATAGGACAACAAAATAGGACAGCAGATCTTGATTTTAGAACACGCAAAAATACTAATTAGAATTGAGAAGGCACTCATGGTAGAAAACAAAAATTGGTTCCCACTTCTAATTATACTAAGTATTCCTTAACGCAACTCCAACAAATTAATTAGGCAATTAAGATTAGAAAATTAGGTGCACATGTTTGCCTTGCTGCACTGCCTCGATTCTACCTTCATATTACACACTTTCCTATTGTCTCTGCTCACGGGATTAATAACAAGATGAATTTCCAATGAAAGTACTAAATAAAAAATGTGTTGAGAGGACAAAAGAGTTAGGTTGATAATCATTTACCAATTTTTGAACGATAATGAGTCTCACAAGGGAGTTTCAGCGTTTCTTTAACCCGGTTAAAAGCGGTTTCACAATTTTATTTTTTTTTTGCACGTTTTTTAAGGCTTTATTTGCTTAATACGTGCATGGGGAGGTGTTAGCCGGTACACCTTCATACGTGAATTGCCTCTTTTATCCTTCACTTCTGATTTAATGACATTGATTGCTGGCTTTTCTACCCTTTTATAACAAACCCTGTTTTTTAAACTCATAATCCATGTTTATGATATCAAAAAATCATGTGTTTCTTTAATGATTAATTATAATGTGCATTTATAGATATTATAATGTGGCTTTTTACTTAAAATCCATGTTTATGTAATGTAAGATTTTCACATGCTTTCTGTTATTTCTACATAAAAGTGTTGTTATATTATTAAATCAAATGACAAATTCACAGCATAGATATGTAACGCTTCTCTTATTAAAGATGACAAGTCTTACACTTTTCTATAGAAGAAAATTTTGTTTATTATTTTTTTCTTATTAAAATAAAATCAATTAACTCTAAAAAATCTAAGTACTTCTTTGTTAGTGAAAATTTTGATAGTTCCATAATAAATAAATCATTGTTCAAAGATACTTTTTAATGAAAATCTGAAAATATTATCTTTAAAATAAAAATAAAAGGATCAATATTAATTTTGAAACAAACACTTTGCTATAAGTCAAGTGAATTTTGCACACGCAAAGTGCGCAGTTCCAACTAGTTGTCTTAACAAAAGAAGGAGACGACATTCTATGGTTTCAACAAAAAGAAAAAAACCATGGGGAAATTATTTTGAATTTGATGGCTTATTGATTGGATTTCTTTCTATTTTGATGCTGAGTTTTTTTAATTCCTATTTTGGCACAGCTTTTTTTTTTTTCCTTGCTGAGTAATTTTTGTACAATTTAATTAATCCGTTTGGCTTTTTACTTGCTACTTATTAGTATAAATGAACGTTGATGAATTGAAATGGTTTCCTTACTAATTATTGGAAGTTATACAAACGAAATAGTATTTTTCAAGTTGTTACTTTCAATTTTTTCTATGGCTTTGTAGTGTTTTTTCGTTATCCATAAGTTTTTCTGTAGTTTTTCTAGTTGTTGTCATTTTTTCATTTGTCGTTTTTTAAAATTCCATTGATTTTTTTTAAACTTGTCTGAGATCTTTGAATTTTAATAGTTTCGTTGTTTTAAAATTTCTTTCTTTCTTTCTTTCTTTTTTGCTTTTATTATCTTTAGGTACTTTTATTTGGAGTTAATTGGTTAAAGGGTAAATCAAACATATCACAAGCCATATACTTGATAATAGTAATATAAAAAAATTATACGGTACTTTTTAAATTTTTTTAAATAGATAGCATGATATCAATGTGATATATATTATGTTGATATGGAAAAAGCCTTCAAAGTTTCCTATTCTTTAAGGTCATTGTCGTTTCTCACTTTTCCCTTCATTGATTTGTCGTTTTTCCCATCTTATATCGGCTTTTACTTATGTAATGTTTTTGTATTTTTTGTATTTTTTATACGAAGATTTAAAATTTAATTTTGCTTAATTTTTCTTTAATAATTAAATGAAAGAAAAAGGCCTTAGTAGAGTACATTTGAAAGAAAAAAAAAAAACAGAGATTTAGTAAGAAAAATTAGATGGCAAATTATTTATGGGATATATAAAGAAGATTATTTAAAAGGTTTGCAAGACATAAATATCTAGATGGGAATACATCTGATAAGAGATTATTTGAAAGAATCAATCAGGAAAAAGAAATTATAAAGGTCATAGTTAGGGAACATTTGACTACAAAAAAATGTTCAAGTAATCCCATATTTAAAAACAATTATTTTAATAAGATTAGATTAGGGAGAAAGAAGTTGCTTAAATAAAAAGAAATAAGGACAAAAATTAGAGAACATAACATTTTAGAGGATACAATAAGAAAAAAAATTTAAAAAAAAACAAGAATTTTAATTATATACATCAGGAAAAATAATTTAGTGAAGTAAATCTAAAATTATATAAGACATTAGAAGAGCGAAAAACATAAAAGTTAAGAAGGAACAAAAATAAACGAAGTCAAAAAAATGGTGATAAAAAAGAAAAAGAAAAATAACAAAACACACACATAAAAAAAAAAAAAAAAAAAAAAAGGATTGCTGGGAGAAAGGTTTCATCTCTGCACATGTCAAGCAACAGGCCCTTCCCATTGGCTCTTTAATTACAATTAGAAATTAGATTAGATTAAATTAGATTATCGTAAGGTGTGAAAGATAGAGCTTTGGGTTTTTCCATGTGCTTGGTTTTTGAGCTTTTCTTTTTTTTCCTCTTTTTAAAAAAAAAAAAAAAAAAAAGAAAATGCTCCCTAAATGTGTATCTAGTGATGATATATGATTTTCTTTTTCCATGTCCTCATGCTCTCAATTTAGTAGTCATTTGGCTATTTACTGAGATCACATATAAAATGAAAAAAAAAAAAACTTTGTTCATATTTTTGTTCACTAATATTTATGAAATCAAAAATCACATCCATTAAATCATAATTAAATAAGAATCGATTTAACAAGTCGATAAGTGGCATATTTTCGGCCTCATTACAGACAATAAGAATCTAGTTAAGCATATCAGGTGAGAGAACCTTGGTAGATCATCCTTCACTGCTAAGCCATCACTAGTTAGTGATGATAAATGATTATTTATATGGACATACATGAATTTAAGCCTGTTGCGAGAAGCAAGAGATGCTTCTCATCAGATGTCCCAAGAAGCAAAATCATTAAAGGCTTAGTTGAGACACAGGATATTCAATGGATGGGATCTGTTAATGGGCCTGATTGCCAACCCAATCTTCAGAATAATGCATGGGTAGGGGCCTCAGGCCTGGTAGGCTTTTTGCTCCCAACATCTTGTACGTCGATGGTCACATTTCTGGTCGTCTTTAGGTTTTTGACTTTTATTGTCAATATATGCTTTTTATTTGGTCTTCGTTATTTTCACTTCCATATTATCCTTTGCTATCTTGTGTTTGGGTTTTTTTGTCGTTTTGTATTTTTACCATCGCTCATCAACTTTTTGTCGTTTATTTAACTCTCTTGTTTTTTTGGGATATTTGCATTGTAGGTCTTCAAACTTCCTAATTTTTGACATTTAGGTCTATATTTTAAGTATTTAGACAATTAAGCCTCTAGACTCATAATCTGTTAGCACTTAGACCCCATTTTAAGAATTGGGATACTTTGATTCCCAAACTCTTAATCTGTTAGCATCCTTAGTCCCTATTTTAAGAATTTAGACTTGAAGTCCTAAACACTTACTTTGTTGGCACTATTAATCCCTATCATCTTTTTTTTTATGTTAAATGCCATACAAGATGAAAATATTTTGCGTCTTTATGGTTGCTTAGGTCCTAAAAACATATATATAGTTTTAACAAAAATAATATTATACTTCCAAAAAAAAGAGAGGTTTTGAGGACTTTTTTTATTGAAATATGTATATATATATTTTGGACCAAGTAACGGTAAAGCCTCAAAATATTGACATTTCTTGTGACACATAACAATAAAAACATGATGGGAACTAATGGTATTGGTGCTAACAACTTAAGAGTTTGGGGTCCTAAATTTCAAGTTCTTAAAATAGGAACCTATGTGCTAATAGATTAAGAGTTTAGGGATTTAATGTCAAAATTTTTAAAATGAGAACCTAAGTGCCAAATATTAAAAAGTGCCAAGTAATAATAATAATAATAATAATAATAATAATAGTTCCTTAACATATATACATTGTCCTTAGATTTTAATTGCTTCGAACTTTTCTCTTTTTTGTTATTGCCCTTAGGGATGTTAGTGAGTTATTATTATTATTATTATTATTATTGGTTTAGAGTAATAAAATTACTATAACAATCTAAATTTTACAAGAAAAAATAGTCTAACAAAACCAATTTGAATTGAAATTTTTCCAATTCAAATCGTCACCAAAAGTCCTATAAATCAAATGGCATAAATAGGATATTCTTCAATCTAAAAAAAATAAAATAAACTTTAAAATTCTAGCCGACAATCCAAACCAAACTCAATTGTTTTGTGGATAAGTGCTTGCTACTTGAGCTTGTTATTTATGCATCTAAATATTGATCCATTTATGAGGAAAATTAAAACAAAATATACCATAAAATATTATAAACAAACTTGTATAATTGAGACAACAATACGCTTTAAGGAAATTATTATAATCCAATCGAATCCAAAATTAAACTAACTTAAGGCAACAATACAATTTACCATCATTACAATGCATAAGCAAAGTTCAATAGAGCCGGCTTAGTTTGACAAGTTAGTCGGAATTTTAAAATAGAGCCGGCTTAGTTTGACAAGTTAGTCGGAATTTTAAATTCTAACTTACTATAGTGTAAAGCTTTTACATCCTACAGTAAAAAGTAAAAGTTTATTACAGTGTAAAGTTCTCACATGTTACAATGTTTAAAGGAACTTTATTTCCAAACATTCTCATTTTCACAACACTGTTAATAATTAAAGAAAATAAGACAATGAGAAAAGAATGTAGTATTATAAAACTTGAAGCAATAAAAACACATTTAAAGGACACCGTATCTAGGGAAAAAAATGACAATAATCATATTGCCAAATATTTATACTTGCACATAATTTTCATTTTTGTTTTTTTTTTTAATTTTGTTTTGGAAAATGTCCAAACATCAAATCAGACAAAATTTGGGAAAATCCCAAATCATCTCAAATGTGCCGATTGTTTGGGTTGCTCATTACTATTTTTGTCGTTTATATCTTTTTGACCCTTTTTGGTAATTACGTCGTTGATTGTGTTCATGTCGTTTTTAAACGCTGTTGTCGCTTTATTGTCTTGTGGTCTTTTACGTTGTGGTCCTTTAATTATGCTGTCGTTTCCATTGTTTTCATTGATGTTAAAGTCGTTTTTGACTTTTTTTCATTTCGACTTGGTCTTAATATTTAGGCAATTTCTCAATGTCGTATATCGGTTTTTTTTTTTGTTTTGAGGGGACCTATATCGTGTTTTTAGGGCTTTGATAATATGAAATTCTACTACTTTTGCTTCTTTTTCATTTTAATATAATGCTAGTAATTTCTAGGATTTGAACCAGGTGTTATTTTTGAAGATCAAAAGAAAAACAAAAACAAAAACAAAAACAAAAACAAAAAGAACTTTTGGACACCCTTCTATAATACTCTCCCAAATCCTTCATTTCGAAGTCAAAATGATTTTCTAAGGGATAAATTCCGAAAACGATCTTGTACTTTTTTGTCAGTTTTCACATCTTATCAAAATTTTTTTTTTACTGTTTCATTGTTTTCCCCTCCTTTTATTTTTTGCTGCCACTTAATAAGTAAAATAACTTCTTTGCTGAAAAACCGAAGCTTTAGGGGAAAGTTATTGAAAGTAGAACTTAAATGTTAAATACAAATGTCACACATTTACTATGTATTTGATTTAAAAAATAATAATAGGCCGTTCGACAAATACCGTTTGAATTCTACAATTTAAACTAATAGAGTGTTTGAAAAATTTGATTCAAACCACTTGTTTGAACTCAAACTATATAAAGCAAAAATAAATTACAGTATAAAACTACAATTCGTAGTTTGAACTGTATTATCAAACCGTAATGTAAAATAAAGTTTTGAAAGTAAATTAGCAGTGTGCAAATAGTAAAAACACACAAGCAGGGCTAAATATTTGTTGAGAAAATAATGCAATAAAACACCGTAAATAATTGTCATGGAGATTATGAAAGGGTCAGAGGACATTGCTTCCAACATGATTGCCTATGAGCACGCCCACCATTATGGCAAATAAACATAAGTTACTATGGACCTCTTTTGTTCATTAAAGTCTCTCCCCTTTAAGAATAAATAAATAAAAATTGTCATTTAGTAAATTCTCTTTTACGGCATAATCAAATGATAGTAGTTAAGTTTAAGCAGTCAGAGAAATTGCCTTTTAGCAAAAGATAAAATTGTAGAACAACAGATTACTATTTTTTTTTCTGTAGTTGACACAAAATCAACGGTCAATTCACAAACTTCTTAATATTACCAAAAAAAAAAAAAAAAAAAAAAAAAAACTAAAAACCTTGGTAAGTGAATAGTAATTTTTAAATTCGCCGAATTTATCTCTAAATAATTGTGTGTTAAGAATTAAGAATTAATTAAGTGATTTGGAAGCTTGTAAACACCTAGTCAAAATAAATAAATAATATTTTTAGAGATTTGCTATTTTTATGCTTTAATAGTTGTGCAGCATAAGTGTGTTTTAAGCAAGCAAAATGGCTGTTTTTCCACGTCCTTAATCATAACCAATATCAATCATGAGAACTGCAATCTGCTTTTTAAAATCCAGTTGCAACGTACCTTTTTCAAGCCCAAACTGGGCCCAGGAGAACGTGATTGACGGCTAGATATGGGCCTTGTATCCAGACTGTTACCTTGTCAAAGAAAACAGAATCTACCAAAATCAGATATGATGTGGTATTATACCTTCCATGGCACTTTTTTTTGCCCTTTTGTATTACCCACTCATCTTTTTTTTTTTCTAGGAGAAATCATGCTTTTTTATATATTTCATATCGAATAAATCCCAAAAGAGAAAAGGAAAATATTTAGTTGAAAGATTTTCTTACCAACCAACCACCGACTAATGGTTGCTCTTATTTTCCTCTCTGACATGTTACTTGATGGGGTTGGCTGGCTGCAATTCAACTTCAAATATCTCTTTTTTTTCTCCTTCAATTTTTTCATTAATTTTAAAAACAATTACGTGATGAGATATGAAAAAACATATATATACATATATATATCTTATTGATAGGTATAGTTTTTAGCCTTTATATATAAATAAAAATTAGCCTTTGGCAACCTAATTTGATTAATTTGGTTCAAAAGATTGTAGCTCATTTTTACTTTATAGTGTAAAATATGAGAGTTTTACACTAATAAAAATAAAATTATTAGTTTAAACCAAGTTTTCTAAATACCTTATAAATATAATAGGCAGTTTGACATTTTAATTGTACTAAAGTATTAAGTTTAAGAATCATATGAGAGCTTTATATTGTAATATTTTTTATTTTTTATTATATTATTCACAATTAAATTTAATAAATTAAAATTAAAATGCCAAAGGGACACTAAAATCAAATTAGAATCATATTAAAAGTAAAAGAATTGCAATTTAACAGGGCGGTTGAATCATATGTTCATAAATTAATTCTCCTCAAGGCATATTATCATCCTTCTATTTTACAATGGGAGTCAAATATCACAACTAAGAGCGCGTAAATTGATGAAAGTGGTTTTCTTATTAACCAAACAAACCTTTTTTTATTTCCTTCTAAAGATAAATCCATCAATTGAATCTTCTTTTACTTTTTTTTTATGAAGTGACAGTTAAATTGCATTTTCAGCTGATAGGATGTTTAGAAAATAGAGTTACGGTAAATCTTAGTTAAAATTTTTTAACATGTGAAAGTTTACATCATAGTAATTTTATAGATTTACTGTAAATTTATCTAGTATGTGCGACTGTTTTTACCGTGTGTAAAGGAAAAGCCTCAAGACTTGGTTAGATTGACATAATAAATGCTAGAGAACTGACACATTCATTTTTATTTTTTTTTTTGCTCTGACTTAACACATTCAATTTACTTGGGCCTGTTACAATTTAGAAGTAAAATTTCACAGTTTCAGAAGCATAGCATTGTCCATTTTATTCTTGAGTAAAAATTACCCTGCATGGTAAATGTAAAAATTGGAATTGAAATACAAATTTTATTTGAAGTATATTAGAAATAGCAAAGATTGTAAGAAATTGTAGTAAATAACACTCTAATAGATATAATTTTTTCAAGGGACTTTAACAGTTACAATTTTATTCACGTTTTATGTTATAAAATTACATGATAATTATTTTAATAATTCTAATAAAATTTTACTATATCTCTAACCTTTTCTGTATTTACCTTTTTGTGTAGTGGATGCCTGACCTACTACCATGTGGTTTGAAATCATTAAGGGAAAAAAAAACACACACACACTACTATACATTAAAAAATAAATAAAAATACAGCGATTTACAGAGAAGGGATTTTGTCGCCTTCTTTAATGCCACAAAACAGAGCCTCCCTAGATTCACTCGCTTAAGAACAGAATGGTCTAAAAGTTTGTATAAATTAAGAGCCCGTTAGTTTCGTAGTTTGAATCAGGTTTAAATTATTTTGCTATAATATTTTTTTTTATAAAAATTTAAATTTTTATTCAAATACTCAAAATAAATAGACTCTAAGTTGACTGTTCCCTTCCCACAGACCACCTCAGAGACTTCACCAGCAGCCTTTCACCGTCTCAGCATCCAAAGCTTTAAAAATAGAAAATATACAATAGAAAGCGCTGAGGATTTGGCTAAGAAAAACTATTTTCATCTCCATGGTTAAAACCACTTATTTATTTATAAATTATAAGTTTAAGTTTAACATATAAGTATTTAATGTATTTTTAGACTAAAACTTATCGTTTTATTAATAATAAGATATAAATCTATAAAGTTAAATAGGATTATTGATAGGCAAAACTAACCTCAAACAAAACAGAATCAATTAGTCAAAAATTACATATTTCTGACGAATTGCTTGGATCTTGCAAAAAACAAGAAAAGAAAAATGGTCTTCACTTACTTCTTTACAATCTGTCATTCTGTCCTAAGTTCTTACTAAGTAGATCTAGAACCAATATAATAGTTTGAAAATCTAACTGCAAAACAAAGTTGGCTTTGTCTAATCTGAAGTCTTTTTTCATAAATGCATTCTCTGAGAATCACAGAACAGAATGACAGTGATTCCCTTGGTTCTAGGCATTCTTTTTAAGCCAACAAGAAACATACCATGAAGATTACAATTTTTTATTATAAATTTACTGTAAAAGTCTATGGCTTTGTGTTCCTGACGGTGAGAGAAGCTTTGACCGAGTCAAAACACATTGATTCCGAAACATGAAATTGACACCTAATCAAAACAAGGGTAATTACAGTGCAGTCCAGTTGTCATCATTGTTGGCTGTTATTTCTCCATTTTTGGGACAACAGGAATAATATATTATAAGACCTTTCACTAAAAAATAAAATAAAATAAATTCTACAGTGGCATATTGTTTTGTTGGAGCAAGTTTTTTCAATCGTCCGATTCAAATTTTGACAAAAACGGCTAACAAAACTTACTCTGTTTATACTTATATATATATATATAGTGCATTGGTACTATATTATATTGTAGGAAAAAATTACCCATGAAAAATGCATTGGTACAATTGAAGGAAAAAATTATCCATAAAAATTCTCTGTTGAAGCATGGATTTTTGGGACGGGTGGATCGGCTCTTAATTTTTTTGAACCAGACGTACGTGATCAAATTAACATTTTTTTTTTTGTTTTTGGAATTTTATGTTTTTTAACATGATATTAGATTGAAAAGACAATTTTTTTTGTTCCACCAAACAAAGGGCATACAAGAGCTTGAAAGGACTTTTATAAAGTATAGGGTACTTCTCTAATATAAAATAATATTAGAGACACAAACTCTAATTCTAATTTTGGTATCAACTTCTAGCCATCTATTTAATAAGTATTTAAAATATTATTGCATCAATTAATAGCAAGAAATCACATTTATTTTAAAAGATAACTTGAAGTGGACACAAAATGTTATATTAAAGTTGGTATTGAACTACCATACGCTGCATTGGTGAAATATAGGATGCAGGTTGATACATGTGAACTTAAATTCAGTAACATTAGAAGTTAAAACCATTACAGTGCTGAGCATCTTCCTTAAAGCTTAATGGCTTCTTAAACCTCGTAAGGCCTTTTTTTAAAAAAAAAAAATTTGTGCTGATATTAATCTTAATCTTAGCTTTCATATTAATTCATAAGTTGTTATTCTTTTATTAATAAATGTTACTCTTGAGTTGTTATTTTATTTTTACGGTGTTAAAATTTATTTTACTACCCATAATAGCATGGATACCAGTCTA
The DNA here is from genome assembly GCA_025403435.1 of Artocarpus heterophyllus. Lineage (NCBI taxonomy): Eukaryota > Viridiplantae > Streptophyta > Magnoliopsida > Rosales > Moraceae > Artocarpus > Artocarpus heterophyllus. Next base: position 9,635,804 of record CM046353.1, read on the forward strand.
GTAATGTACACTACCCTTAAAATTGAGATCAACAGGTGCACATTTCTTTTAGAAGGAAACTGACTACCTTTTTTTTTTAGTATGTTTGATAACCAAGTTTAAATTTTAGATTTTTAAATATGTTTAAGAATCAAGTTTTAAAGTTTTAATTGTTAGTATAAAGCTCTCATATATAATATATAATATAAAATAAAAAAATTCTACAATATAAAATTTTTGTATATAAAAGTGTTAAAATTTTAACTTTAAATTTTAACTTATTCCTACATTATCTTTCAAATTTCATTTTCTTTAACTTTTTTTATAATTACATTATTTTTTTTCTTTTTCCCTTTATTACACTACAGATAAGCAATAACTGGACATTATTTTCTACTTTTCCTTTATTAGGCCACAAATAAGTAAAATAGCTAGGGAAATGCGTAGGCAAGTGTTTGGCAACAAGACGAGGAAAAAAAAAAGGCAAAGGTAGCATGCAGTGGTGGGGTCCATCAAATTCGAAATCAGAAAAAAGTTTGCAGAACAGAAAGACTTGGAGCAGATCTCTACCCTTGCCAAGTCCATATCCACTATCCTCACTTCGCATCAATGACAATGGCTTTAGCTCGCATGCCACGTATCTGTGCATCCTGAAGAGCAACACTTCACGCTGAAGCAAGAACCCCAATAAAGTAAAAATGGATTTGGCATTTACACTCTCCCACCGCAAATCTCTCCGTTTCTAATCCCTTTTGGAGATTTTTCATCAGCTTTTTCTGCCTCGCCCAGTGCTTTGACCAATGCCCAAATGGCTTCCAAGTCTCAAAAAAGTACAAAAATGTCTTACAACTGCAACCAACACATACAAATACACTACACGAGATATTCCTTATCCCATTTGCCAAACACACCCTATACTTTTTCAGATTTAATTAGTTCAAGTTGATTTGATTATTGACCGAATGTTCCTTCTTGAAATCGAAATATCTTTAGATATTAGAGTTTCAAAACAAACCCAAAATTACAAAATTCTTCAAGGAGAAGAAAAGGAGCATGCAAAGCATACAAGGGGGTCCCCCCACCGCACTCAAAAAGTAAAAACAAAAACAACATTGGTAACTATTAGGATCTGCATAGAACAGAATCTAAAAAGACTCTTATTTCAAAATTTAATTTAATACCCCTCCTCCCAAGGGAAATTTTACAGCAAGAGGGTTTGTGGATTCCCTCCATATTACAACCTTAAAAAGTTATCCTCCTATACCCAAAAGGGGCCAAAAGCTTTACCCAAGCTTCAACATTCTCGAACCCTTTTGATCCATAATCAAAAACGCTGGCAGAAATTCCCCTATTATTACAACAAAGAACACCTTCCATTTCTTTATCATCATCATAATCTTCTCCCTAAACTACTTATACATATATATATATATATATATATTACTTTCTTCATCTCCTACTAGAACTTGAAAACATAGAACTTCCTTTCCACCCAAAAAAAAAAACCTGGATTTCTTTCTTCCTTCTTATTGCTCCCTAAAACTACACGCAAATCTTGAATAATCATAAATTAATTTCTTATAAAAACCGAACAAATACCATAATAACGAACCCTATAAAGACGCTTCTACCGTTTACACTTGCTTTCCTTTTTTTCCCTTTTTTTTTTCTTTTTTTGACTTTCAATACGTCCACTCCTGTGGCAAGCGTATTTCGTGATTTAGCGCAGCTTCAGATCTTAGACTTCTTCTCTGTTGCTCCAAGAGTGCGTTTCTTCTCGCCATCAACGCCTCTGAAAAATTTAAAAAAGAAAGTTTCAAATAACAAAACCCGACAAGATTAAAGCAACAAGGGTCTAAAACCCAGAGGTTGTAATGAAAAATAATTTAAACTTACCGTGATCTGGGGCGAAACCACAACCGAAACGTGGCTGAGAATGACCATTATTCATGTCCTCAAAGCTTAAGTTGAGTGCCTGAACAACCTTCGCTGGAAGTAGAACGTTTGGACAACCTGTAACAGAAATAGCATAAAACCATTAAAAACAAAAAACTTGGAAAAAAAACACCCAAAACAGAGAGTATGAAAACATAGTTTCTTTAATTTACCCGATTTCTTTCGGGGCTCGGGGGGGTTGGTGTATCTGCGAGGCAAGAAAACGCCAGTACCGGCACATTCCCTCTTGACAGCAGAACCGCCGTGCAAGCCGCCACCCACGGCGGCGGAGGATCGGCTTTGGTGGTGCTGCTGGTGGTTCTGGTTCTGGACTTGCAGAGGCGGCCAAGCAGATGGGGGCAAATTCAGAGGACGCCCACATCTGCCATTTTCGTACCCACAATTTCTTACCCTGTTCTGGATCTGTTGCTGCTGGTAATGGCTCGGCTGCTGCTGTTGCTGACCCGACGATGCCCACCCCACTTTCGCCTGCCTTCCCCACGCCGAACCGCACTGCTGTGCCTTCAAAGCTTGAAACTGAAAAAGAAGAAGAAAAAAAAGATCAGAACCAGAACACATTGAAAGAAAAAACGAACAAAGGACTGAATCTGAAAAGTTTTTACCTGAGCGAGGTTTTGGGTAAGAGACTGGTTAGAATAGAGCCCAGGAGTGGAAACAGGAGTGTTTCTGAGGGGAGGAGCTAAGAGGCCACTTCCATGGCGGTGGTGAGTGGTTGCCGACTTGGGCAGCTGCTGATCCTCTCCATTCATCTTCAGCCTCGCAACTTGTCCTGCGGCCGCGTAGATCAGGTCCCAGGTGTCGTTCATGGCTCCGAACGGCGTCGTCGGAGGGGATGCCACCTGGGAAGGCCCGTTCGGGCTTCCGTTATTTGAATTGATCGTGCTACGGCACGACCAGCTCCCGATTCCGCTCAGCGTCGACTGTGGCGAACCGGAAAGTACCCACTGAAGAAACCCAAAAACGAAAACCGTCAATAAAACTAAAAAAAAGTGAAAAAAATAAAATAGAGAGAGAAAGAGAGGGGAGAGAGACAGAGAGAAAGGAGGGCGAACCTCGGGTTTGAGCTTCTGAGTGTCGTGGAGAATGGTCGACTGAGCGAAGCGGCGAGTAAGGCCGGCGAAGAAGTCTTCCTCGTCGCTGCTCTCGGTCTCAGTGGAGCTGTGGACGGACTCGACAGGGGAACTCAAGGCCGAGTTGGGGCCTAACGAGTCGAACTCGTAGGGGAACTCAGTGGGGAATAAACCCATGTTACCAGAGCCAAGAGCAGAAGTGGCCTTAGTAGTAGTGTTAATAGAACTGCTCTTGAACTGGAAATTCTCCTTGTCCACGAAAACAACGTCGTCGTCGGCGAGGAACTGCGAGGGAAGCCAGAACTCGGCGTCGTCCGGTGACCGAGACATGAGGATTGATTGAGATTAAGGACCCAACAAATGGTAGAGGAGGGAAAAAGAGAAGGAAAGAAGGCAAGATAAAGCGAAAAACGAAAAACAGTTTGTTGAGAGAGAAGGAGAGGTAGAGAGAGAGTGAGGGAAGGAGGGAAGGAGTGAATGAGGAGAGGCGAGAGGGGCGTTTGTTTGAAGATTTAATAATGACCCAGTTGAGTTTGCTGGGTTTTGCAGGCCGATGCGGGACCCAACTAAAAGAGGGGGAAAAAAACAAAGAGGGGAGAGAGAGAGAGAGGGGGGGGAGGGAAAGAAAGAGAGTAGAGAATGTTGTGGACAAGGTTGCTTTTATTAGGGTCCCAGGGGTGTTTTTGTGACGAGCTCCAAAAAAATGAAAAATAAATAAATATTTTAAGAGAGAGAAAGAGAGAGAGAGAGAGACGGGAGAGAGAAAGAGAGGGGTGTGAGATGGTGCAAAGTGCAAACAACTGGAGGAGTGGCCCAGCGGTTGGAGACATTTGTCCTGCTATGTAAACCCGCTGCCATTTGTCCCAATACAGGCTTTTAATCATTTTTATTGTTTCATTTTTTTTAATTAGGGAGGATACAGTTGCGTTTAATTTTATTTTAAACATGATTGGGTTCGGGTTTTAATGGCTGAGAAGTCGTTTTGGGTAGTTAATCCTCTTTTCTGCCTATAACATTATTTTCCTTTGTAATTAAGCAAAATGCTTAATGGGGTTTTCAAATTTTAGTGTCCAATTTTGTCATGTTGCCTTTCTATTTCCTTACTTATTTGTTTAGCTGCTACGGAATGAGAATATAGCGTTCCCCAAGGGTTAATTTATTGTAATAATTAAATCAATTATTAAACAAAAGGTATATATTAATTAGCTATCAAATATACGCTTTTAAATTAATATGTATCTGGATATAAATAGAATGAATCATACCATAAAATTGGAGCCATCTGTTTTGTTTCTAACAAAAATTTGGCTTTGATATCCAATTTTTGAATTCAATTTTGTTTCGCTATTGCGCCCTAGTAGTTATGTTGCGATTAAATGTTAGAAAAACAATTACAAAAAAAAAAAAAAAAGGAGTGAAAGGGAGATACAGTTCAATTTTGGGAAGATTTTATAATAGGCCATTTGGTACGTAAGTTTCAAAATCGATTGAGACAATTTAAACTATAAAACGGTTTAAACTAGTATTTAATGAAATAATAACTAAGACTAATTTAAACCATTGAGACAGTTTTAAAAACGTCAAAATCTCTCAAATTCAAACTTTGCCGCCCTTGAGTTCACACGGTTGAACTATTTTTTACCGTAAAAACCATTCTCATTCTCATTCTCATTCTCATTTTTCTTTTTTAAACCATAGTTTTCTAAACATCAGTTCTTATTTTAAACGTGATGTGATGTTTTATTTTCGTTTTAAACTTTTATGTTCCAAATGACAATTCCAAACCGTTGTTTAAACAATACAGTTTAAAACTCACAACTCAAACTATAAAGTTCTAAATCACATCATTTTAAAAGTACACATCAAACAAACCATGAAAAATTCACACATCTTCAGTGGTAAGGCACAAGCCAAAGGGTCGAAAACGAGCTGCCCATGTGCCTACGCTGTTGTGACCTTGAGGCAATATGAATGTCGTCCCAGGCGTCACCTTCAATGTCATTAAAAATGTCCCGTTTTGTAATCCATGAGTTGTGAAACTCTCTTGCTTCCTCGTACAAATTTCTATGTTATTTTTTTTTATCATGCATAAAACTGTTGAGTCTTAAGGAATTTTATTCTTACATGTTAACCTATTGGAAGAAATAGCTCAAGCTCTTTCAACCTCATTTTCAATTATATTTCTAACCAATGCAGGATTTTGTTGGCATATTTGACAAAAACTAAGTATTATTTGTGTTTGACAAGCCATCGAGAAGACCCAAGTCAGTCGAAGGATCTACAAAGGCTTGAGAATGATCTTGGCCCATTTTACCGTAATGAAACTCTTGAAAACATGTATTCCAATTAATGACCGACTAGTTTAAAAATGAAACTACGTCAAGATGCACATAGAATCTTATTACAATGAAGAAGGTTCAAGAATATATGCGAGATAAGTCAACTAAAAAAGATCATACCAAAATTGGAAGAGCGTTCAAATTAAGAGATCAATTTTGTATTATTCAAAATTCAATTTCTCCTTTAGTATTTGAGAAACAACAAACCTAGGGAAACAATAAATAGAGAGCTAGCCCTATAAGGGAGTCCTAAGTCCAGAACCTAGCACAAACACTCTTGTGATCTTTTTTTCTCATAGACATAGTGAAGTTTTCTTCCTTGAGAAAACCCTAGTGGAAATAGCCTTTAATTGAGGCGAACCATTATAAATGTGTGTTAGCGTGTATTTGGATAACTGGTTTAAACTCAAATAGTATAAGGCTATTATATGCAATATTATAAAACAAATATAAACGACAACATAAAGCTCTCAAATACTGCAGTATTTTAAACCAATTTGTTTGAACCAATTAATTCAAACCAAGATTCTCAAAATGTCCTGTTAGTTTTATTTTTTCTTTGTCGTTTACTTTTTTAGCGTGAGAGCTCAAATACAAGGAGCGAGTCTGGAGGAATTATTTGTTAGACAAATTTTGTCCCTCATCAATTTTCAAAGTAATAAATTTCTTTAAGCACATCGACATACAATATACACACATATTGAAAAATAAAGAATACGTTGGTGGATGGCTAATAGAGAGGACCAAATAATTTACCACGTCATAGTTATATAATTATGTGCCTATGGTAATGGGAAAAAAAAAAGGCATAAACTTTACATATAATTAGCAGGAAGTGTTTCAAGTGACGGGTCTATTTTAGAAGTGCAACAGAAAGGAACTTCTACTACGTTGAAACCCAGCTTCAAAGCAACTTCGAAAATTTTCAAGCAAAAAAATAAATAAACAAATAAAAATAGTTAAAAAGAAAAAGTAAAAGAAAGAGAGAAAAGCAAAACCACTTCCATTTATTGCTTGATACGTTGCAGTAAAGATCATTCTACTCGGCGCATTTTAATGCAGATGGTTCGTAAATATGATCAACTTCTCCAGCATCAAAGTTTTTAATTTTGGAAGATGAGTTAGGAAGGGATCATAATTACCTCACTTGGAAACTGATCAATGGAAGAAACATTAGTTAAGCCGAAAAAGTACCTAACAATCTGAATTTAAGTTTTGTCTCATCACCCTAGAAGTGATCAGTGTCTTGTCTAAATTTACTCGTGGAATTAATATTTAATGTATTTGACCACCAAGTTTCAATTCTAACAGAATATTTGGTATTGTCAATTTTAACAAAAACTTTTGGCCATTATAAATATAAAGCTCTTGCATAAAATAACATCGAGTGAAAATTAGTAAAAATGGTTTTAGTTTAGAAAATGAGAATTTTTGAAAAATTATACTGAAAGTATTTTTAAAATTTTTGTCTTAAAAAGCATACAAAAATATTTCTAAAAATTATAAAAATAGTAACAAACGGGACCAATATTTTTAACTAAAATTGGTTCAAACCAATGGTTTAAATTAATGCTTTCAAACATCCTATAATTTATTTACAGTGTAAAACTCTCATATATTAAAAATATGTTACAGTGTACAGTTCTTATATGTTACAATGTTTAAGTTTTAACTTCATTTTTTAACTTGTAGGGTGTTTGGCATGGTGGTGGGAACCATTGGTTCGCAACTTTTTTTTTTTTACTGTAACATGTGATAGCTTTATACTGTAGTAATGTTTTTCTTTTTATTGCAACTTGTGAGAGCTTTATACTGTTTATAACTGAGTTAATGGTGTAAACTACTCTACACCAAACACCCTTTTGGTTGCCAAACACTCTCTCAATCACGCTCACTACGTAATTATCTTGGTTATAGGTTACAATTTTATTTTCTTCACTGAATTATGGCCATATCTCTTTGGGGGAGCATTGTATGCGGGGACTCCATGGGGTCTTTTAAGGGATGTTTGGAAGAGTAGTGGAAACCAATGGTTAGAATCACTTTTACTGTAGCATGTGAGAGCTTTACACTGTTTATAACTAAAAAAGTGATGGGAACCACTTTTGCCAAACATGGGTTTAATTGCATTGTTGTCAACTAGAACCAATCTAATTCGATTTTCTTTTTTTTTTTTCCCGCCCTATGTCTCCTTTTGAGCAAAAGATGGTGATTAGATGGTGATTAAGTGGCAATATTGACCGGTGGGAGAATGTGGGAAACTAAAGGTTCATTTGGTAAGTGAATTTGAATTAGTGATTTGATTTGAGTTGGTATGATTTGAATTAGGATTTGAGTTAGTAATTTAAATTGTTATCCGAATTGTCGTTTAGATATGCATTTAAGTTTTAATCTGAGTATGAAATACAATTAAAATATGTGTTTGGAAAGGTAGTCAAAATAGTTTTTAATTTATTGATAAATCTAACAAAATCTTAATATTAGTGATTTAAATTTGAATTAGGATTTGAGTTAGTAATTTAAATTGTTATCCGAATTGTCGTTTAGATATGCATTTAAGTTTTAATCTGAGTATGAAATACAATTAAAATATGTGTTTGGAAAGGTAGTCAAAATAGTTTTTAATTTATTGATAAATCTAACAAAATCTTAATATTAATGATCCCAAAAAATATGCAATATGGATCTTAATTTATTCTTCTATTCACTAAGAACATAATAAAAAAAAGAATCATCTCAATTGGATATCAAATGATAAAGTTATGATTTTTTTCCCTCAAATATGGGAGAGAGAATTTCAGTTTTTATTGTAGTAGAGATATAAGTATCAAAAGTTTAAGAGGAGTTAGAACTCTAAAAACTTGGATTTTTGATACTCAAAGGATTTAATTTTTTGGGAAAATAAACACGTATCTAAATTTAAGTTCATTGAGTCTAAAGAGTACTTCAAACAAACAACCCCTAAAATGCAAATGTTTGTATCCTGATCATCTAGGGTAGGGTTGGTCTTGTTTGCAAGGAGGGAAAAGTGGAGGAATTGTTGAAGTGGATTTCTCTACATCAACGTTTATTTATTTGTTCAGCCCTCGATGTAGGGAGTGTTGAGGGTTGATTTGCAAAAGGCACTCTAATAAAACTTTAAAAAATTACAATACATTTTTTACAATTATCCCCTAAATATTTTATTTATCAAAGTTGTTCTCATATAAAAGTTCTCATCTTATATAAATGATTTTCCTTCATAAAAGAGGTGGAGGAAAAAAAAAGAAAGAAAAACATGGAAGACTTAAACAAATCACAACTTATCTCCAGCTTCAAACATATCTTTGATTTCATATCTAGGATGTTTGGAAGAGTAGACCCCTTTTAAACTACTAAGTTTGAACCGTAATATTATAACACGTGAAAATTTTATACTGTATTATTGTTTTATATTGTTGATTGTAAGAGTTTTATATTATTTATGGTTCAAGACGTGATTTGAGCCACTCTCTAAAATGCCCCAATCATATCTCTTTCGCTATCTCTCTCATCTCTTGTATCAATGGATGATTCTATAGCAGCTTTGTTGTTCAACTCTGTGTAACCTCGGATCTCATAATCTAATCTTTTGCTCAATTAGAAGTCTTTAATTACCTTTCAATAAAAATTAATTTGTACGTCAGTCAAACCCAATACGTAGGGAAACCTTACAATGAAAGCTAACATGCCCACTTTGCGTTCAACCTTAAACCACCTTTTTAACTCTTTTTTGTTCCTTTGGACGGCTTAACAAGCGAAATAGTGACTTTTCACTTTAAAAATTGTCAAAAGATTTGTCCTTTATCCACAGCAAAAAAACACCTCGACACCATGTCTTTAGCCTTCCATTAGCGCTTTAATTAAGCCCAAATTGTTGAATTAACTAAAGACAACAGACATAATCATTGAGCCATCTTTGTGCCATAATATGCTATTATTAGTTTTTTTTTTTTTTCCTTCCTATCAATTTTCCCGTTTTGCGTTAATAGTCGAAAAAACAAGCTTATCTTCGGTGTTTCTTCAAAAAGACGTATCCTCGGTATATTTTTCCGAAGCCCAAAGTATGCGGAGGAACTTCTATGGCAGAGAATTGTATTGTTTGTTGCATCAATAGGAAAGATTATTAAAACTGTTGGATTAATTTTTTAACAATCTGATTTGTTAGTGTTTATCTTAAAATTTTATGTGTAACACAAAATTGCTCCTAATTACATATAAGACTATTAAAATTTTAATATAATTAAAAGAAGAAAAATACAATTTAAGCCGTAAAAATTTTGTGCATTTGTTTTTAGAATTACTAATTACACTTGTATCGGGAGCCCGTTGTCACGCCCCGTTGATCGACAAACAGGCTACTCGCTTTTCTTAGGCATTTTTGAGAGTATGATTGGCCCAAGGAAGATTTTAGAAAGGTCCGGAGTGATCTTACACCGTTCCACAGCATTCCAGGAGGTTCTACTCAGTCTAGAAGCATCCTGAGAAACCTAAAAGGTCCTGGAAGACTCAAGAGCACTCTAGAACTCTCTAAAACTTTACGAACACTTAGAGAACATATAGAGTAATATAGAATTCTCTATAATACTCCATACTTGTAAATATCTTCCATACTTTGCTAGAACATTCAAGAGAGGAACTATAAGCCATCGGATTGATGTTGTGTGCTTCAATCTAGACCGGCCATTTGTTAGGAGGATGCCTATAAATAGGACCAACCCTTTCATTTGTAAACCATCCAAGAAATCCAAAAATCAAAGCCTTGTAAAGTTCTTTTAAGCTTAATATAACATTCCTTTTAAAGTTCTCCTTGTTCTCTCTTATGTTCCCTTGTATTCTAGACAAGTGTGTGAGTTAGACTGACTTAGCAACGGGATGGTGCTAAGGCCGTACGAGTAGCTTTGGAGAAAGTAAGCTCATGACAGCATGCTAACATGTTAGGGTAGAGTCCAGATTTCTAAATGTCTACTTATGGGAAGGCATAATTGGCAGACTGTAGTTTGGATTCTTTCCAATACATATGTTATTTTACCTTCACAAATCCTTGATTCCCAACTTTACCTTTTTTTAGGAATTTCTATAATAAGTATCTGTATTTTAATCGTTGAATTTAAAAAATGTGATTTTAATATGATGCAACAATCAAAAACAAAGTTTTACCGGGAGGGTTCGTCCCATAAAAGGACCTTTGTTTATTGGATGATTAAAATTTTAGTAATTAAATAAAGCTTAAAATGATTTAATTAGTTGTTTATTTTTTGGGTTTTTGTTAAGGCCTTTTCCAATACACTCTATTTTTATAGAATAAATGCTAAATAGGTGTTGAAATCATCTCCACAGAGACTCCATTTATTCAGGCTAATTTGAAAAGATCAATGGGAGCACGCTAAATCTAGCATGCTCCTGTTCATCCATGCCAGTTTGATTTAAAAAAAAAAATAATAGGGGTTTAGTAAAAAGTAAAACAAGAATAAGATGAAATAGAATATTTGAGAAATATTTTTTTTTGTGTTAAAAATGATGTAAAAGTTAAAAATAAAATTACTATTTAATATTATAGTTGTACTATTTTGGTGTAAAAATTATATAATTTTGATGTTAATAAATGGAGATGCGCTAAGGCTACAACATTTGTTTGTCAGGCTAAAACCAAAGCATATCGATATAAATATATATATCTATATCGACAAAGCATTTATGTTGCTCCTCGTGTTGTTGAAGGAAACCATTTAAAAGAATTTTTAAAATATCTTTGAGAAATCAGTGAAGTGTATTTTTTCCCTTTTTTTTAAAGTGTGAGAGTGATATAATAGAAATATATTTTTCAAATTTAAATAAAATTTTAGAAATTCCTGAAAAAAGGAATAAATTAGAAAGAATGATATAATTACATATTTAAACCTGAAAAATATACACATAAACAAGTAACAGAAATTTTATTTTGATCCTTTTCCATTAAGTTGTTCGTAAATTTGACATGTTTTTGCGTTTTAAAAATATTGTGCCACAGAAGTTTCTGAAAAAAAGGAAGAAAAAAACAAAATAGAATCTCTATCCTGCATATGATTATGGCATCCTATCATGCTGTCGTTGGTAAGAAGTAAGCTTTAATCAAAGTTTGAAATTCTAATTTTAAGAACTAGGGGATAGAAACATCATGGCATTCTCTCTTCTAAGTTGTCGTTTGTTATTAGTAAAGATTAAGGGGGGGTGTTTGGTACTTTAATTCTAATGTTTGAAACTTTAATTCTAATGTTTGAAACTTTAATTCCAACCTATCAGTTACAACCGTGAATAATATAAAGCTCTTAACATCTATAATAAAAAGCAAAAAGCTGTTCAAGTGTATAGTTCTCACATGCTACAGTTTTTAAACGTAAAACATTAGTTACAACTAAAATTTTAAATAGAAGCTAAATCGAGATTTGAAATTCTTAAGTAATAAAAACGTCATAGTTGTCTAATCAGGGACGCATTAAATTTCAATGCAAATAACAGTGAAATTTTGAGGTAAAAAAAATTATTAGCAATTAATTTGGTATCCCAACATTCCTAAATTTCATCAAGGAAAATATGTTATATGAGATATTGAACGAATCAAATATGACCAATTCCAGGTTTCTAAACTTTATATGACTTGTAATAGAGTGTTTGACAAACTTTATTTAAATCAATAGTTCAAACCATTTTGTTTTAAAACACTGTAATATGTAAAAATTTTAAATTGTAATTCATTTTTGTTTCATCGTGTAATATGTAAAAATTTTATATTATTTAAATTCAAACCGTGAATTTAAACTTCTAAACCCAAAAAATTAGTAAAATTCTCTATTAAACCGTTGTTTTATTAAAGGATAATATGTATAGTGTTTTGTCATTACATGAAATTTTTTTTCCCATTTTAAACCAAACATGGGGTCACAGACTCATGCAGAACCCGTGAGTCAGCCGGGTGGTTAATTCGGTACCGTTGAAAACAAAAACAAATCCCCACACAAAAACCTTTTCTTTTTCTTTTTTAGCTTTGAAACTGCAATCTGATCCTGCCACGTGGCAGTAACTGATTCCCTGCTTGCCATCTACTCTGACCGTACACCTCGAATTCCCGCCTCAATCTCGGCCGTCCATCATAACGTGGTTCCAAAGTAATTCCCCAGGCGACGGCGCCGTTTTCTCGTCAATGAACGCGAAAAGAGAGGATCCAAAGTTTTGACGGCGCTGGATTACGGTAACGGCGGATAAAAAAAAGAAAAGAAAAGAAAAGAAAAAAGAACTCCAGAGTTCGGACCCAAAACAAATTCTCAATTGGGTTTAATTAATTTCCCGCCAAAAGATAGTAAATTTCTTTCTTTTCTTTTTAATTTTAATTTTGAAAAGTATAAATTAAATAGGGGTGGGAGTTTTTGGTTCAAGCAGTTATTACCGGAAAAAAAAAAACAAAAGGACCCATCTGCAGAAAAGGACAGCACAGGCCGTTGGTCAAAATAGCGGGAGTTTTTTTTTTCGTATGTTTTGAAAAATGGAAATTAAAAACTGTCTTTTCTTGAGAATAGAAAATCTAAATTGATTAGACGTGATGGACTTATTAGATTTAAATTTTTAATTTTTCAAAATTTTTTGTTATTCACTTGAAGAAACTTGTCGTGCCCGGAATTATAGTACGAAAGGTCAAAAATGGGCATCCATCTGGCCATACTAGTGTTTGGGACTTGGCAGTATCTGGGAAGGTCTTATTTGTCTTTTCAAAGGTCACCACGAAGATGTGCCGAGCGCGAGCTAGAATTATATTTTTTGGGTGTAATACACTCAAAAGAAGAAAGGAAAAAACAAAATAGTTAAAAATGTTTTTGTTTTAAAAAATTAAAATAAATTTTTTTTAAAATTATGTTGAGAGTATTTTAAAAATTTTTGTCTCAAAAAATATACGAAAATATTTTTAAAAATTTTGAGAATAAAAACAAACGGAGATTATGCCTTTTGGTAGTGTTTTTAAAAGTGATAAAAATGGTTTTGTTTTGAAAAATAAAAATTGTATTAAGAATACTTTTGAAATTTTTGCTTCAAAAAAACATACAAAAATATTTCTAAAAACTTTCAAAACAATACGAAATAGATGTGTGTCACGCTCTAAAGGGTCGGGCAATTGAAAATAAGTGGGAATAAAACTATGGAAAAGAGCATGGTAGGACTAGGACACTCATTGTGATCACATTTGTATGTCTTATCATTTTAACAATTTGATTAACTTTTACACATTTTGATTGATGATTAGGAACATTTTTTATGTCATGCGAATTGTTAAAAAGTAAATTTAACAATTATAACAATTAAAATAATAGGATCTACATATTAAATCAAACTATGTATTATACCTTATATATGATTTTTGTTTGCAATCAATGTTAGATTCTTTTTTTATGGGTTGGGGCATTCTATTTAAGATTTTGTTATGGTTAATATTGTTGAGCATTTGCAACTTAAATATCAAATCATATAGAAAAAACTTTTTGAATATGGAAATTTAATGCAATTTAAAGCTGTGCTACTTGTCTTAATATCTATAGTAATATTTTTATATCAACTAATATGCTAAGTGAGTCATTATCTTTTTAATCGCATATAGAACTCTATAATAAATTACGATTAATTACATAATTATATATCTTAGTTTTAACTATTTCTTAATCTATTATTCTGTTTTTGAAAACTATAAAAAAAATTTTGAATTTAAAAACTTGTTTTAATTTCATTTCTATAAATAAAAAATTTGGACCAAACGACATAATTATCTTTAAGCTGTAATAAAAAACATCTTATCGATTTAAAAAACATAAAAATTCCTAAAACGAACTATCAAATTTCAAAATGGAATTTGAGTGGCTTTTTGAATGAATATATTTTCTAAAAATTTTTCTTAAGAAGAAAATATATTTTGAAATCAAATTTGATTTAATAAAGGGTATTTTGTCTTGTCTTTATATTTTTTAGTCCAAAAAGTCTGCTAGAGATAAATTGAAGCAGAATTTTTAAAATCAAATAATATTTTAGTAGTTTTTTAAAATAAAAAGATAAATTAGAAAATAATTAAGAAAATGTATACTTACCATGTGTTTAGAAGGGTTGTAGGAACCACAGTTTTCACTATTTTTTTAGTTATAAATAGTATAAAGTATGCTACAATAACAACAAAAAAATTACTATAATATAAAATTTTCATATACTTTAATAAAAATAGTTCTAACTACTAATTTCTATCGTATTTTCAAACATCCTGTTTATGTTTAAATCCGGTAATGTTTAGGCGTACAATGAGTTTTCGACCGGCTTGGCGTGTGGTGCATAATTTAATATTTTCTCAATGACTTTTCAGAGCAAAAACTGGGCAAGTGAGAGACATTGACAGACACATACATATAGGGAGGTGGTCGGGACTGTCTGCCGTCCTGCCTGCACAAACTACTTCTCATCTTTCGGTCCCCCTCTCGTTCTCGTCTCTCTTCAATTTTTATTTGGATTTCCTGTTCCATTACAATTTCAAAATTAAATAAAGCATAAATTAAAAAAAATATAAATAAAAAAATTATTAGGGTGTTCGTAGTAGTTTAGGTTTTGTTTGAAAAATAAAGTTCCACTTCCTAAAATATAAAATTTTCATATGCTATAACGAAAAATAAAAGTTTACTATAATGTAAAGCCCCATATATTACATTATTTAAGTTTAAACTTTAAGTTCTAATTTACTTTTCAAATTAAGTGTCAAACTAATAGTTTGAATTAATTTTAGTTAGGATCATGTAACATACGAAGCTTTATTGTAGCTCATTTCTTCGTAACATCATAATATATGAGAGCTTTATATTATAACAACCAAAAGTTTTAGTTAAAACTAAAAATGTCAAAAATTATTAGATCATTTTTAAGAACGGTTAAAACTAATAATTTTTGTTTGAAAACTATAACATATAAGAGTTTTATACTGCTTAAAATTATAATTAATAGTCAAAAAGGTTTTTCTAAAGTGCCCAAGTATAAATATTGTCAAAGATAAAATTAAATATTATAGGAAAAAATGGTTGCTTTGTATTCCCGCCAAAAAGAAAAGCTAGAGAGAGGAACAACTCAAGAGTCACTTTCAAAGGAAATATCTAAAAGAGTTTGAGGCATGCAGTGGAATTAGCAATACTGAACGTCTTTTCCTATATTTGCCCGAGTTGGCTGTTGCTCAGTGCTTCTCGTCGTTCGAAATTTGAACTCAACGGTCAGATTTTAGTTTCCCACTACAATCCGAAACCTTTTTTTTTATTATTTTTTTAATGCAAGCCAAATAGACAATGTAATGGCTCATTTTTGGTGGCTAGCAGCTGTGCCTCACCTTGGAAGTTGTGGCCCTCTGCTTCAATTTTTCTTTTTCCCCCGCTTTCTTGTTCACGCGGAAATGGAATCAAACAAAAGGAATGGAAACGTTTAAACTTTAACGCGGAAATGGAATCAAACAAAAGGAATGGAAACGTTTAAACCGTTAAAGTTACCTGTTTGAATTTCTTGGGAGAAGCAAATTTAAAAAATAATCCGTTTGTTTTTGTTTTTAAAAATATTTTCACATAACTTTTTTATGTAAAAATTTTAAAAATACTCTCAACGTAATTTTTAAAAAATTCTTATTTTTTAAAATAAAAATATTTTTATCTATTTTAAAAACAATATCAAATGGACCAAACGTTTGTGATTGCAGGCTTAACTTTCATTTGGCATTCAATTTCAATTGACTATAGTGTAAAAATCTTAGCAGTTATAGTAAAAGTAAAGCTCTCACGTGCTATAGTTCTTAAACTTAAAACTTCAATTCAAACCAAAGTGCCAAACGGCAGATTAATAAAGCAACAAATTTACCTCTAATATGGAGGGTTTGAGTTCAATTCACCACTAAAAGTTTTAATGAGTTAATTACATAAGTATATCTTTTAAATTTAAAAATATTAAAATTTATCATTCCCACACTTTTTGGGCATAACAATAAATAGAAAAAAAGCCTTAATTAGTTTATAAAATTTATTTTAATAATTATGGGGTGTAGATCTCATCCTCTTAAAAAATGTATTGCTTAATCATTTGATGTTATTTAAATACTTTAAACTATTTTTACACTATTTAAGTGTGTTTTTGTCTTTTTCTTTAATGTTAACCTAAAAATGAAATTGAAACTTACTTTTGATAGTTAAAAAAATATCTTTATAGTTTTGAAAAAAAAATAAAATAAAACCATAAAACCTACTCGTATGATTACTCAATAGTATAAAACTAATTTGCAAACTTAAATTTGTTAATGTACAAAATAATTTCTCCGAATGGGGTCAAAACCTGCAATACCAGGTGACTAGTTAGGCACGTCAATTCGTTGTATGGAAGTCTAGACATTACTCACATGGAATAGTATTTTAATATTTTTTTCAAAATTCCAAATGGGGTTTGGTTGCATAATCGCTTCAGTCAACTAGGGTTTGGCAACCAACTCTCACGATTCTTTCATGTTTTTGTCCACATTGTTTGACCTTGGCAAAGCGCCACATTTCTTTCTTTGTTTAGGGCCTATATTTGTCAAACTAATTTGTTTGTCGATATTACAGGATAGTTAACTTTTTAAATTGTTTTTTTTTTTTGGGAACTTCCCACACAAGAGATCCGTACGAGCATTGCATGTTTTTTGAATGCTGTATTAGTTAAACATCAAAATGCAAACATTGCAGGGCAATTTTTTTGTGGGAACTAAACTGTACTTACTGTAAATATTTAGATTCCAGCCATCAAATATATAAAAAAATAAATATTGACCATATCTAACAAATTTAAAACGTAGGCCCCCATTGGGGCTCCTATTGAAGAAGTTCCTATTTTGCAAAGGGACTATATAGTTTCTCTTTTTTTCCTTTTATATCTTATTATAAAATTCTTCTTCTTTTATTTTTTAATAATTTTTTGTGTATAATCAGTGGTGTTTTGAAGGATGGTGGGAACCGTTAGTTAGAACCACTTTTACTGTAACATATGAGAGCTTTACACTATAGCAATTTTTTTATTGTTACTATAGTATGTGAGAGCTTTATACTGTTCATAACTGAGTTTGTGTTAGGAACCATGGTTCCCACCACTCAACCAAACAGCCACTTATTTTTTTGGTGTGTGAACTATTTATAAGCTTCCTGTTCTGCATCATGTTCAAAAATACCCTCAATAAACAGAGGACCATAAAAATGAGACAATTCTCCCAATTTAGGGATTTAATGAGCCATTGGCCTTATGCTTTCATTCTTTTCGGTCATTTCATTTAATATATTATCAACTTCATGCCAAGGGGGAAAAAAGGTAACTTTTTTCAAGGCATATACAAATTATATTACCAAACAACTTGTCTCTCTGTAAAGATGGAATTTGTCTATTAAATTTGCTTTGTAATTTTATGTCATCGCCTGCAAGAATTGTGCCCTAAATCCGGCAAAAAAAACATGAAAATGTTCACTATCAATTTATCTAATTGAAAGCTTAGATTAAGCACACTATCTTATTCTTCATTAGTATAATAATAAATAACAATAAGTTGCATGTACAAGTTTTTTTTTTTTTTTTTGGCGGGCTAGAATAACTCTAGATCCTTGAGATACAAGTACTTGAATACAAGAATTGCAAAGGCAGCAACCATCAAGTGGGAAGAAATTGGTCCAAGTTTCTCATAAGAGCCACAACAAAGCAAGTGGAGGGACAATGGAATGTAAATTTGTTTCCTTTTATATAATAAGAAAGTGGGGGATATTTTTCATATTTCACTAGGAATATAGGAAGAAAGGGCTGCGTCGTTTTCAATTTGCACGTTCATGGGACATATATTGTGCTACTTTGCTCTCATATAATTAAGGGCACCTACCTTACATAAACCGAGTAATTCTCAAGCTTCGTCCTTCAATTATTATTAGGACCAGCTATGTGGTTTGGTAGGACTCTTCACTCCTTTCATACTATGAAATCCAACACAATGATTTTCTCTAATAAACTCAATTCACATCACTATCTAAATCTAAAGTATCTCTATAGAACAGTCTTTACCAACAAAATTTTTGTCTTCAATTAAGGGAAAACTTATAGTAGGATATGCCTTTTACCCCCACCAATAGGTCCTATTATTTCAACCATATGACTAACCTTTTAACAAGCTAACTTATGATTGAAAACATTTATATATTGCACAATATAAATTTTTGACAAAGACAATCGCAGATCAAACTGTTAAAAAGTTAATCTAACAATCAAAACAATAGAATTTATCAGTAAGTCAAAATA
This sequence comes from Artocarpus heterophyllus, assembly GCA_025403435.1. Lineage (NCBI taxonomy): Eukaryota > Viridiplantae > Streptophyta > Magnoliopsida > Rosales > Moraceae > Artocarpus > Artocarpus heterophyllus. The sequence continues at coordinate 9,654,495 of CM046353.1, forward strand.
CTGTCCTATTACAAGAGCTTCCTTCAATTAAACATGTAAGGTTTTTATACCATTTCATTTAATACGCTTGTTTTATTTTTGTTTTCCATTTATTAATTTTATTTTTACTATGCTTTATTTGAATTTGGTGCTATGGGATTCTCAATTTCAATCCATCTGACATTTTCATAGATATAGAGGATATGCTAAAAAATCATGCATGTTAATTTATCTCTAGTGTTCTTTTTTAGGTTTTCAATTTTGGATTTCAGTCTAGTTTTTTCCCCTCTAGTCTTTTGTCTGATCTTATTGTAAACTAGCTGCTCACCGGTATCGTGTTTTCTATAATTTGAGGCTAGCAAGACAGAATTGGTGCTTATATTGTTTTTGACTTTACAAATATATTTTCCTCGACACAAAAGGTTTTTTGTTATTATTTCTACTTTCACTTCGGTCCAAATAAATAGAAGTGCTCTCTTCAATTTTGTAAATGTGCTCCAACCAAATACCAATATAAAACGAGTCTTACTTGCAAATAAAATTTACCTTTGATGTAATGTTTGGTAAACTCACTTTCAACTCATCAGTTTGAACTCAAACAGTGTAAAACTTTCACATATTACAATGTAATATAAAATATGTTATAGTATAATGCTCTTATATATTATACTAATTTCAGTTCTAACTTTTAGTTTTAACTTATTTTTCAAACACTCTTTTACTATTAGTTGCAGTGAGCCGGTGCTCCCATGTATTTTTCTCCTAATGTTTTATTCTTTTCTATAGACTATGGTGTGGGGCTGTTTCACTTGGCGAGCTTAGCCTACTGCCAAAAATTACATGAGCGCAATATACGGGCACCCCTAACCAATAATTTAATAATATATTTTCTATTGCTGGTTAACTCATTTATTTATTTATTTATTTTTCTATATTTCCAAGGTTTCCAATTTGGTTCTCACAGGAAGCCCCACATAATAAAACAGAGGATCACAGCCCAACAATCGCACTCTACGGAGTGTTTGCTTCCCATGGTGGTACGGCATCGTTTTCATTCATGACACCTGGCTGGGCCATCACGCTACCTTCTTTTAGATTTTCTTTTACCTAATTTTCAGATTTGTAATGGATGATGGGTCCCACTTACTCACATGCAAGGAGATACCATCAGATTAGGTTCATTCCAAACTTTACGAATTAAGAGAGTTTTTTCTTTTTTTTTTTTTTTTTGGTAATTAGGAAGAATATAGGAGGTCGGTTGTGCTATTTTAAGTTTGTTTGGTTCGAGTATTTAAATAAAAATTTAAATTATTATAAAAAAATATTATAATAAAATAATTTAAATTATAATTTAAACTATAAAACAACGCACCTTTCTAAATCGCAAAATTTTTAATAGAGCACTAATGGAGGATTTCACATGGGGTTACAATTGCAAGCATCATCAAAACACCCAAAGTGTAGTCAATGGTCAAACGTCTCGGCAATCGTGCAAGTGTGGGCTGATCCTTTGCTGCTTGGTGCGGCTACACACCTTTTTAAAAAGTCTAGTGTGTGTGGACTGGGGATCATTGGTTGAACTTAGATATTTCTTTTTAGAAAAAAAAAAGTTTTATTGCATAACAAAAAAAAAAAAAAAAAAACGCATAAAGATCCTAAATTTGTAGTGAAGCAGCATACATGCATTCCATAGGATGGGAAATAAAGTTTGTCACTTTTCACACAATATTTTTAAGAGTTAAAAGCAATGTAATATTCATGTTGTAGAGATTTTATACATAAGTATTAGATAACTAAATTCTTTGATGCTATAGGTACTTTTAATATCAGTGTTATGTTGATTGTGCTTATGTTTGACGTGATGGTTATAATAATTAGTAATCATTATTTTTATTATTGTATGTGAAAATTTTACACTGTAATAATTTTTTTCTTTTTATTATAAATATAAAAGCTTTACAATATTTATACTAAAATAATGGTTAAGACCGTCCTTTCCAAACGATATAAGAATTACCCTTCTTACCTTTATGTATAATTAGGCTAAGTGAATAATAGCAGAAAGCAAAGAACGTAATTTACCAATGCATTGCAGAATATCATAGGAAGAATTCTGTAATAAGGTGAAAGATATAGTCGATCGATTGTATATTTAATATCTTAAGAAAAAAGAAAAAGAAAAGAAAGAAAATAATAATTATTAGTATAGTCTATCTCAGTCTTCTCATGTTTATTTTATTAACCTCAATGATATAATATATACTACATTGTCGTATCACAACCTTGTTGTGTTGGACTCTAGGGTATGTTAAACTTCGGTTGGACTATCGCCGTTAGGATGAATCTCAGTGTTTATGGTTTTCCTAGAGGTAATTAATGGCCTTACAACCCTTGTCAGCAATCACCAGTTTAGACTATAACATTATGTTCTCTGGGACTTTCACTGCGACGTTAGTAGGATGCGCGTAAAACATATTACTGTAAATGAGAGATTAGACGATGTCCATTTAACGATATTTTACAAAAAAAACTATCGTCTAATGTATTTTAAAAAGTGTAACATGAAAAGTTTTACGTTTCAAAAATTTATACGAGAATATAAAAATTGTTGTCTAAAATACTTCAAATGATAGGCAAGATTTTTTCCGTTGATTCTTTTTCCAAAAATTTTAGAAATTTTCTATACATTACTTAAATTTCAAATAACTTTTTCTATTCTACTCTATTTAGCTTACAAACTCTAAATTTTTTTTTCTCTTGAATCTCATCTTCTCTCATTAAGTTTTCTCTATCTCTCTTTTTTATCTCCGAACTCTTTCTTCTAATTCCTCACTTCCTACTGCCACCAAGATCCTCATATTTGTCATTGTCGCTGTTGCCATCATTGTCGCCATCCCATTGAGCACAAAAATTCAAAAACTTTGCTTTTTCTTTTGAATTTAATTTGTTTTTGTTCGGATTTATACTTTTTCTTTGTATTTGATTAAGTATTTTTTGTTTTTAGATTTTGTAGAGAAACTTTGTACATGGTTTTAGAAATAAATATGTTATATCTATTGCTGTCGCCATCTTGTTGAACACCAAAATTTGCATACTTTGCTTCCTTTGAATTTAAGTTGTTTTTGTTCGGATTTAAAGTTTTTCTTTGTAGTTGATTAAGTATTTTTTGTTCTAAGATTTTGTAGAGAAACTCTATTTATGGTTTAAAAATAAATATATTATATCCATATTGATTATACATGACAAACAGAATTTGTTAGATATGTTTTTGAAAGTTGTTGTGTTTAAATTAATGAGATATGAATTAAGTTTATTAAAATGATGGATGTAATGAATTTATGAATAATATTTGAAGAAATTGTTCTTTTTGCGAGTTTTTTAAGGCATAATAGATGATAGTTTTTGCAAAAAACTGCATCTAATGTGTGTATTAGATGACTGTTAGAAATTATCGTATAATGTAAATAAATAGCGCCCAGAAAGACTTTAGATGATGCTTAAAAATCGTTATAAAAAATAGACCACATATTACAACTTTGGATTAAAGACATTTTAGCTAACTGTCATCTTATTTTTAGACGACAGTTTAAAATACTGTCATCTAATGCTTAGTCTCTAGTAGTTACAGCTCGCGAACTATATTCCAATTCACTCTAATATTGTATATTTTCGGCTACCGCGTTGGCATTCTCGTCGTGGTCTCAAAAGAAGTCCTCACTGCTGGTGGTGTTGGTTTCTCATTAGGAATTTTGTTGTAATAAGCTATGTTAGGAACTTGGTCATCGACGTGCTGGTGGTTGTAGAGGATTGTTTGGTCTTTCTCCCTGTATAACTTGAGGAAGCTTATCTCTGATTCTCCTCTAATAGTTTGGCAAGTTAAGATGGCAAAGAGTGCAAAGAGGGCTTTTGAGATTGAAGAGACCGCCAAACCACTTGGACACTTTTTCGTTTTGTGTTTTCTCATAAATTGCAAATAATTTCGAGAGAGTTAGGCTAGTGCATTGTTAGGGACATTTGTTGAGAGGAGAAAGAGAGAACATGAGAGTGAGAAGGTGTGGTTTAGAAACAGAGAGAGTATAAAGTTCTCTTGTACTTTTTATTTTTTCAACTTTAAATTTCAATTTTAAAATCTAGAACCATTCAAAAACATAACAAATTAGTTAAACTGATGAAAATCACCTTATTAAATAATCAAAACCTAAGCTGAGCAAAAACTGAGATTGAAATTAGAAAAATTCCCTTCTATACTACTTAAAAAGTTCATTAGGTGTGGAGCTCATATGCAACTTGTTGCTTTCTTTTTCAAAGATTTTTTTTTTCTTTCCTTAAAAAAAAACTGAATTCTTACCTGTTTCTTTAATAAGAGACTCAAATATTTTACAAAATTGAAGTTGAATTTCTATAATCCATTCATCCTAGGTAGTAAAAAGAAAATTAAAACCTCACTTTTAGTTTTCATCTACTGGTTCTGTGACAACCATAATTCCCTTTAGGTGAAGACAACTAAGAAAGGATGAGTAGTGCAGTTCTACATCACTAGAAAATAGTCATAAGTAATGGTTCATAAGTAAGAATACCACCTGTCAATGGTATTAGACGTTTTGGAGTGAAGCCCAAGAGCAAAACTGTGTGGACTTAAGTCCAAAAAGGATAATATCATATCGAGTAGATGTGCGAGTCATTACAGATGGTACCAAACCCTTGACCTAGCCGAAAGTGTGGTCAACAAGGAAGTTGGGTCCTCAAAGGTGAGATGATTGTGATAACTATAATTTCCTTGAGGAAAAAAAGACCAAAAAAGTGTGGGTTGTGTTGTCCCACATCGCTTGGGAATGATTATAAGTAATGTTTCATAAGTACGGACACTACCTTCCAATAACATGAGACCTTTTGAAGTGAAGCCCAAGAGCAAAACCATGGGGACATAGGCTCAAAGCGGACAATATCATGCTAGATGCAGTTGCAGGTCGTTACAGCTTCTCACTGCTCTTCTCCCCATGCCCTCCTTTCTTTGGAATTAGAGAAGCCGATCATGAAAAAAGGGAAAACATAAAACAACATATTCGCTTTCAAAAATTAAAAGAGCTTCTTTAATGATGTATGGTGACATGTTTGTACAATTTTGATCTACAAACTGCGTGACACAGTTTTAGCTGGTGATGGCATGAGGAGATGGAAAGAGAAGAGAGAGAAATTCTTTTGTTTTTGTTTTTGTTTTTTTTTTTTGTTTTTTTGGTCTTTTTTATTTTAATTTTCAGCACCAAAACCAGCTCATACACATTTGTTACTGTTCTTTGCTTGTGTTACCGCCTATATTCGTTTCCTTCATTCGCCTAAACTTTTTCTAACATTTATTAATGGCCCACTTTGATGGTTAAAGACAATAAAGTCCATTATAAACCAAAGAATTCATAGTAAAAACCTACGCAAAACCCTTCCATATGGACACCTGCAGATTGACAAGGACGAAAATGACAATGTCGCTGAGGTTGTCGAGATTTTGATTTACAGGTAATATTATATATATTATCGATGTCAACGGATATTTAGAGAAAAACTTATAATTTTTTTTATAACTTTACATACTGCTAAAATAATCAATATTACTTAATTTGAACCAAATTAATAACATAAGTAATATAATTTTGGTCTACTATCATAGTTATATTGCTTACGATAAAATGATACCATCATTTTATATATATATATATATATATTGATTATGGTTCTAATGTTATTTCATACTCATTACAAATAAGGTACAATAATATAATAGAGTATATGAAATACGGCCGCAAACATAATAAAGTATACACAAACTTCAAGTGCCTTCAATATCAAAATGAGTACTTTCTAATAAGTTAGAAAGCATTATGTAGATTCCAATCTTGATCTAACTAGTACATCTGCTAAGATATTACCTTTTAATTGTTCTGGAGGTAATTGTTGATGTGCTACATTTATGTTTCTTGATCTTTTCTTGCTGTTAATCCAAAAATTAGATATTGTTGATTTATCAACCTTAATGCCTAGTCTTTATAGAGTTGTAATGACATCTCAGGACTAATGTGATGGAGGATATACAAGTATATCATCGAAACCATCTTGGTTTTTTACTTTTGAACTCGTCCCAATTTAAGAACTATAAAGAATATTATATCTATAAGAACTTTGGTTAGTTTTTAAGCTTATAAAATCAAAACTCAAGATAAAAAAATCTTCATCAGTTGGACTTGTTTTAGTTGTATCATATCCTCATGTGCTCCATGAAGAACAATAATTAGAACTAGTAGACAAGAAATAGCAAAAATATTGTACACAAATCTATATGTAATATGACATAAGGCTTTAGATTAGAGTCACAAACTATTCACTTTAAAAGTAAAAATTATTTAAAGACTAGATAAGTCTTAACAAATACTTTTTTGTTGTTTTTAAATTCAAAATATTAGTCATATTTTATTGAAAAATAATTAAAAAGTCTCACAAAATTAATATATATGCAAAAAAGAAAATTTTTCAGGATTTTTTGGACATTTTATGGAAATTTTAGAAAATATCCTGAGTTTTCGTAGATATTCACCGATATTACGGATATTTATAAATATTGTGAATATTTTACGAACGTCTCCAAAGAAAAATATTCCCCCTCATATCCATGTCGAGACTTCAACATATGGACATTATCATGTAAATATTGACAATATCGTGAACATTCTCATCCTTAAACCTAACCAATCACCTTTGACATTCGTAGCTTTTTGTGACGAAATCATTTGAGATGAGAGTATGGCAACAATTGGCACCAACCTCTTTCCTACATGTGGTGAAGTTTTGATGCATGTGGTATGCCTTAGACATAGCCTACATATATATATTGATTAATTAATAACATTAAGGAGTTGTAGGAAAGAGTAAAAAGCAATAAATAAATGTGACTATTAACTCCTCCTTTTGATATAATATTTTTCGTTTTGGGTCTACGCTTATACGATTTTATTCTTGGATTTTACTCCAAAAGGTCTTATACTATTGAAAGATGGTGTCTTTACTTATAAACTATCACTTGCAACCCTTCCCAATGATGTGGCATTTGTTAGACATGTATGCTCTAAGGAGTAAAAATGTAATACGTTTTTGGAGACATTTTTTTATCAATAAAGAATTTATTCATTTATATATACCAAATATTGTCCTCTTTACGTTCATATTTGTTGAATGTATGATAAGCAAACAGTAGTCTGAGACTGTCAATCTAAACCTTAAGAGTTGGGCATATGATGGGATGATTATGCGGTAGACACGACTCTTAAGGTGATGGTCTAAAATATATGATCCGCAATCGAGGGAATAAAGTTGGGCGCTTTATTCATGTAAAGATTGTTATGTTGTCTATATCCCTTTTGGGAGATGGTTTGTCTTGGCCATCGGAGTTGGACTCCGTGAATAGAAACATTGGCGCATTGTCATAGGTGACGATGTGTTGGATCGGGACATAAAGTGAATTGATTTGGATTAATAATTCTGTCTTGTCAAATCAATTCACTTTAGACAATCATTTGTATTGTATCTTAATCCTGAGATGAATAATGGGCCCGTTGTCTCGACTTGTGTCTTTTGATGTACCAATGGGTGACTCCCACATCTCTATAGTGGCATGCATACCGGTACGTTGGAGGCATGACTCTTGGTAGCGTAGACTTGTTATTCATAGATATGGAATCCATAGCTCCTCTTTAGGAGTAATGATATCCTCTTATATGCGTTGTCCTGTAATTGGAAAACTGGAGCGCTCAACCATTTGGATACATAAGTGTAACCGAATGGTATACTATCTTTTGATGGTAAGTTTTCTAATGGTGAGACAATGGAACGTAAGATAAAAATAATCGGGAAGGTAAGACAGAACTTGTCCTTAAGCCGATTATGGATGATCATATGGGGATGCGATACACTATGATATGTCATGGAGACTTAGCTACACGAGCTTCGTAATTCTATAAAGTTCGAGAGTGCAGCTCCAAGCTTTTAGTGGAGTAGCGTTGGAGTTGATAATTGTGAAATGTATATCTGGGATATTGGGTTTCATAATTATCATGAGCTTGAACTTTATAGGTCCATTTTGGTCCCCTTTGCTAGCTCACAAAATCCTGTAACGACACGGCGTGCTTTTTCAATAATTGGTGACTTATGTCGGATTTATCAGATTGGTTTAAAATTTATAAGAATCAAATAATTCATGTCTGTTTATCGGTTGAATTAATTATGTAAGAAATTAGTTCAAGATGAACTTGTTGAATTATGGCGTTCGGATAATTCTTGTCTGTTTATCGGTTGTTTTAATTTTGGACAATTAGAACAAGATAAACTTGTAGAATTATTGTGAATTGATTTACTTTCTTAGAGATTATCTTGATAAAGTTTGTTTTGATCAGATATCTTTTCTATTGGGCTATTTGAATCAAAACTGAGACTTTATCCTTTAGAATCTCGGGTGGAAAATAAAAGATTCGCGGAGATTTTTTCTCGGCAGTTCGGCCTGCCGATCAGAAAGTTCGGCCTGCCGAACTGGCCAGTTCGGCCTGCCTATCTCACAGTTCGGCATGCCGACCGCGACAGCTAAGATTACGCGTTTTTCACGCGTATCTTATCAGATATTGATCCGAACTTGATTCTATTTCGATTTTTGAGACCTAATCTGATATGGACTGACCCCAAGGACCAATAGGTATAAAAAGGGAGTGAGTCTAATGATTTACTCAGATCAATTTGAGAGATTAAGAGTGATACTCTTCTAGTGAGCATCTAAAAACTCCCTGAGAGCTTTTGTTCACAAATCACGAACACTAGCTTTGGGTTCTCTCTATTGGTTGGAAGGAGAGTCACCGGTGGAAGAGCTGTACGTGTGAGCCCACACTCACTCCGGTTGTGGATAGAGAATAGCAAAGAAGACCAGTTGGTTGAGGCTCTTCTGGAACGTTACTTCTCTACACAGGTCGCGGAGGTTCTTCGGCACACTGAGGTTAGTAAGATTTGTTTAATTTATACATATAACATGTCAAACTTGTGTTTTGGAAATTACCCTGATGAATTTTTTTTAAAATTCCGCTGCGCACTTTGTTTCCAACAATTGGTATCAGAGCCGAGGTTTTTACATAAATTTGCAAGTTTGTGATCATGTCATATGCATAAATTTTGTGATCTTAATCTCTCCAATGCTTGAATTAAATTTTATAGAGAGATGGCACTCTAGGTTTCTATATAATATATATGTTGTCATGGATTATATGGTGAATGTTTATTAATTAATTATGGTTGATTAAATTGTTGTTTAATTATTTATTAATTAATTAATACCGGTTATGGTTCCTTAGAGGTTAGAATGTGTATCTAGGTTTTTCATGTAATTAGATGGCGGACTATCATCTCCGTCTAGGAATTATTATTTAATTTGTAAGAATTTTGTAATTAAATAATTATTCGGAGAAGACGGAACGAGAAGTCGGATCTTGAAGATAGATGATGGCGCCTCCAGGTATTTCCTGAGTCTCTAATTTTATGTTTTTGAATTGTTGAAAATAAAATTGATGAATTGCATTAAAATTGTATTTTCTGGATTGAGGGTTTTCTGCTCGGTCGGCATGCCGGACCTCACAGTTCGGCAGGCCGAAGGTCACAGATCGGCAGGCCGGACGTACGGTCCGGCAGGCCGACAGTGGGGCAGAAATTTTGGTGCTCTGCCGGCAGGCCGAACCTTCATGTTCGGCAGGCCGAACCACCATGATCGGCAGACCGATCACCCAGATCGGCCTGCCGACCGAGAGCTGCCAGGCGTCCAGAAAAGGTGCGATTTTTTCAGTGCAGTTTTAATTTTATTTTTGGGACGATTCTGAGAAACATTAAATTTGGATATGACCGGAAATATGAAGTGTTCGATTCATACGGGATTGAGGACTTGAAGATGGATATTACATGAAGAAGGATACAGCTTGAGGATTCAAGGATGAAGAATCGATAAATGTCTCGATTATTCTCTTGTAATCTTAGTTTTTTCTATTCTCTAGGGTGGAGCCATAATATTACGCTTATTATTATTATGCTTGTAGCTTTGCTTGATTGCTTTGCTTGTCTGCATTATAATATGATTTACCATGTATATTGATAACATGTCATATAGAATAGGGAGTGCCGCTCATATTAAAATTGTTCATGCATAATTTTAAAATAAAACCTTGACTTCAAAAGATTGAGTGGGAGAAGGTTTTCGAAGAGAGAACCTAAGGCCTCCATCGTTGGTCCATAGGAAGAACATGATGGTCCCAACCCCTAGGAAGGGATTTCTATCATGTACCAGATTGGATCTCTGAAAGGATAAGGTATTTTAGTATGATTTATGGTTGCACACCCCTAGGTGGTGATTATAAATCATGGATAAAATATTAAAACGGTGGTTATACACTCACGTTAATTTTATTATTAACCTCCCCTAGGAGCTCTGTTAATAAAATTAATGGCCAAAGAAACGATTATTAGTATATGCTGGATCATACGGGTCCTGGATGGCATATATTAATCAGGAGGGGATCCATGTTCCTGATTGAATTTGGCATGACTCCCCTAGGAGCTTGATAAATTCTGAGTTGGGAATTATCGTTGTAAGGTTGTGATATTTTCAAGGTTTTGACACATAAACACATTTGTATGATTTTACATGATTGTGTTAACTTACTAAATTATTATATATGTTTGCTTATGTTTGGTATATGATTCTTTATTGTAGATTGAAAATGTCTAAAAACGCTTTATCATCGATACTTGACAAAAACCAATTGACCGGTGAGAACTATAATGATTGGAAACGGAACCTGGACATCGTCCTTTCCTTTGAGAAACTGAAATATGTTCTGACAACTCCTTGTCCTCCCGAGCCTACGGGAGACTCAAGTAATGAGCAATTCCAAGCGTACGAACGCTGGAAAGATGCTAATGATCAGGCCCGCTGCTATGTTATGGCTAGCATCAATAACGTGCTGCAGGCTCAACATCAGGATTATGAGACTGCGAAGCAGATCTTGGATAATCTTGAGGACATGTTTGGAGGCCAGGCCATAACAAAGCGGCAAGGGGCGCTTCGGAAACTCTTAAACTGTAGACAGAGACCGGGGACATCTGTAAAGGAGCACATGATGTTGGTCATGGGTTACCTCGCTGAGGCTCAAACCAATGGAGCCGACATCGATGCTGAAACTCAGATGACTATGGTCTTTGAGACTCTGTCTAAGGAATTTATTCCGTTTAGAGCTACTTTTAATCTAAGCAATAGACGGGATATGACCTTGACAGAACTGATGAAACAGTTACAAGAGTTTGAACTGCTGATCAGGGAGTCTCCTGCTGGTGGAGAGGCCAATATGGTAGCTGCTTCTGGTTCCAATCCTAACTCTGGGAATGGAAAGAAACAACGGGCCAAGAGTGGGAAGTCTTCTATTCCTATTGCTACCAAGAGCAAGAAGAAGAAGAAGAAGAACCCAAAGAAGCTTAAGTGCTTCTTTTGTGGTAAGGTCGGGCATATAAAGAAGCATTGCAAGGACTTCCTTTCCAAGGGAGGTAGGTGTGATCTTCTATATTTAGAAACTTGTTTGGTTGAGGAATCCAGTGACATTTGGGTCATAGATTCTGGTGCAACTAATCATGTTTGTGTTTCTCTGCAGGGATTCAAAGAAACGAGAAGTCTACTTCGTGAAGACTTAACGCTTCGGATGGGCGATGGATCCTTGGTCTCAGCGGAAGCAGTGGGAGATGTCCATCTTTATTTTGATAATTATAGGAGTTTAATTTTGCGAGATTGTTTTTATGTTCCTAAATTTAAAAGGAATTTAATTTCTGTATCTTCTTTATTTAAAGACTCCTACGTGGTATCTTTTAATGAAAAAGTGGTGATTCGTAAAAACAAATCTTTTATCTGTTCTGGATGGATGCAAAATAATCTATATTTTATCAAACCTAAGATGGACCTATTGCTTAATGCTGAGATAAATGATAATAACTCAAAAAGACTTAAAACTTCTCACTCTAATAAGACTTATCTTTGGCATTTGCGCCTTGGCCATATTAACCTAAATAGGATTCAAAGGTTGGTAAGGGATGGACCTTTAAGTCACTTAAAGGTGGAATCTATACCTCAATGTGAGTCTTGTTTGGAGGGTAAAATGACCAAAAGACCATACGGGTCTAAGGGCAATAGGGCCAAAGGGGTTCTAGAACTTGTGCATAGTGATGTTTGCGGACCGATGAACATCCGGGCACGAGGAGGGTATGAGTATTTCGTTACTTTTATTGACGATTACTCTAGATATGGGTATGTGTACCTAATGCACCACAAAAGCGAAACTTATGATAAGTTCAGGGAGTTTCGGGCTGAAGTGGAAAAGCAATTGGGTAGACCCATAAAGACACTTCGATCTGATCGAGGTGGGGAATACCTTTCTGATGAGTTCTTGGGACACTTGTTAGAGAATGGGATTTTATCCCATTTGACTGCGCCGGGCACTCCGCAGCAGAATGGCGTAGCAGAGAGAAGGAATAGGACTTTGTTGGACATGATTCGGTCCATGATGAGTTATTCATCATTGCCTTTATCCTTTTGGGGATATGCACTACAAACCGCATGTTATCTTTTGAACAATGTGCCTTCAAAATCGGTCCCTAAAACTCCTCACGAGTTGTGGACAAGACGGAAGACATCCTTAAACCATATTCGCATATGGGGATGTCCAGCTCATGTCCTGTTTAAGGATCCGAATAAGTTGGAAGCACGTTCAGAAGTTTGCGTGTTTGTAGGATATCCAAAAGGGACTAAAGGGGGTTATTTTTATAACCCAAAGGAAAATAAAGTCGTGGTTTCAACTAATGCAACTTTCCTTGAGGAGAGTTACATGAACGACTTTAAACCTCAAAGCAAAGTGGTGCTTGAGGAGTTGAGGGGTAATCCGTTTACTCCGAAGGTTCCGAACGAAACCATTCCGATCGGTGTAGAAAAACCAAACAAACCTGAACAACAACCTCAGGGGCTTCGGCGTAGTGGGAGGATCGGGTGTCAACCTGAGAGGTATATGTTCAATGGGGAGGTTTTTTTGGCTGAACCGGATGAACATGACAGGGATCCTTATACTTACGCAGAAGCTATGGAGGATGTTGATTCAAGACTCTGGACAGAGGCCATGAACATTGAGATGAAGTCTATGGAGACTAATCGGGTCTGGGAGCTTGTGGATCTTCCCGAAGGGGTAAAACCCATAGGGAGTAAGTGGATCTACAAGAGGAAAAGAGGAGTGGATGGAAAGGTCGAAACCTTTAAGGCTAGACTGGTAGCTAAGGGTTATACGCAAAAGGAAGGAATCGATTATGAGGAAACCTTTTCGCCTGTAGCCATGCTAAAGTCCATCCGGATTCTCTTGTCCATAGCTGCCGCTCTCGACTATGAGATTTGGCAGATGGATGTCAAGACGGCTTTTCTGAATGGCTATCTTGATGAGTCCATTTATATGGAACAACCAGACGGGTTCAAGGTCACGGGTCAAGAGGGTAAGGTTTGTAAGTTGCTAAAGTCTATTTATGGACTTAAGCAGGCTTCTCGTTCTTGGAACATAAGATTTGATCAAGTGATCAAGACTTATGGGTTCTCACAAAATGTGGATGAACCATGTGTTTACAAACACATTAAGAATGGGAAGGTGGTTTTTCTACTACTCTATGTAGATGACATTCTGCTAATTGGCAATGACGTTGGGGCGTTGTCATCGGTCAAATTATGGTTGACCAAGCAGTTTGACATGAAGGACTTGGGTGAGGCTAATTTTGTTCTCGGTATCCAGATCTTTCGGGATAGGAAGAACAAAATGATAGCTTTGTCACAGGCCAGCTACATAGATAAAATTCTCAGGAGGTTTGCAATGCAGGATTCCAAGAAAGGTGGGCAACCATCTAGGTCTGGAATTACTCTTTCTAAGAAAGACTCTCCAAAGTCTTATGAAGAAAGAGAATACATGAAGAAGGTGCCTTATGCTTCGGCAGTAGGTAGTCTCATGTATGCCATGCTTTGCACTCGACCAGATATTAGCTATGCGGTCGGGATTGTGAGTCGATTTCAGGCGGATCCAGGACCAAACCATTGGGTTGCGGTAAAGCATATTTTCAAGTACCTGAGAAGGACTCGAGGGTATATGCTTGTGTATTCGGGTGAGGATTTAACTCCTCTAGGATACACTGATTCGGATTTTCAATCCTGCCTGGATTCTAGGAAATCGACTTCAGGGTTTGTGTTTACTCTAGGTGGCGGTGCCATCAGTTGGAGAAGTGCGAAGCAAGATTGCACTTCGGATTCAACGATGGAGGCCGAGTATGTGGCGGCTAGTGATGCTTCAAAAGAAGCAGTGTGGCTCCGCAAGTTCCTTGGGGATCTTGAGGTAGTTCCTGGTGTGGATAAAGCGGTATCACTGTACTGTGATAACAGTGCGGCGGTAGCTAATGCTAAGGAACCAAGATTTCACAAGAAGAGTAAGCATATTGATCGGAAGTATCATGTGATAAAGGACTTCGTTGAGAGCGGGCATGTCACGGTGTGCAAGATCGCGTCAGAGGACAATTTAGTTGATCCATTTACGAAGACACTTTCTGGGAGAGTCTTCGAAAGGCATGTGGAAGCTATGGGGATGCGAAATTTGCAGTATTTACTCACTTAGTGCAAGTGGGAGATTGTTAGACATGTATGCTCTAAGGAGTAAAAATGTAATACGTTTTTGGAGACATTTTTTTATCAATAAAGAATTTATTCATTTATATATACCAAATATTGTCCTCTTTACGTTCATATTTGTTGAATGTATGATAAGCAAACAGTAGTCTGAGACTGTCAATCTAAACCTTAAGAGTTGGGCATATGATGGGATGATTATACGGTAGACACGACTCTTAAGGTGATGGTCTAAAATATATGATCCGCAATCGAGGGAATAAAGTTGGGCGCTTTATTCATGTAAAGATTGTTATGTTGTCTATATCCCTTTTGGGAGATGGTTTGTCTTGGCCATCGGAGTTGGACTCCGTGAATAGAAACATTGGCGCATTGTCATAGGTGACGATGTGTTGGATCGGGACATAAAGTGAATTGATTTGGATTAATAATTCTGTCTTGTCAAATCAATTCACTTTAGACAATCATTTGTATTGTATCTTAATCCTGAGATGAATAATGGGCCCGTTGTCTCGACTTGTGTCTTTTGATGTACCAATGGGTGACTCCCACATCTCTATAGTGGCATGCATACCGGTACGTTGGAGGCATGACTCTTGGTAGCGTAGACTTGTTATTCATAGATATGGAATCCATAGCTCCTCTTTAGGAGTAATGATATCCTCTTATATGCGTTATCCTGTAATTGGAAAACTGGAGCGCTCAACCATTTGGATACATAAGTGTAACCGAATGGTATACTATCTTTTGATGGTAAGTTTTCTAATGGTGAGACAATGGAACGTAAGATAAAAATAATCGGGAAGGTAAGACAGAACTTGTCCTTAAGCCGATTATGGATGATCATATGGGGATGCGATACACTATGATATGTCATGGAGACTTAGCTACACGAGCTTCGTAATTCTATAAAGTTCGAGAGTGCAGCTCCAAGCTTTTAGTGGAGTAGCGTTGGAGTTGATAATTGTGAAATGTATATCTGGGATATTGGGTTTCATAATTATCATGAGCTTGAACTTTATAGGTCCATTTTGGTCCCCTTTGCTAGCTCACAAAATCCTGTAACGACACGGCGTGCTTTTTCAATAATTGGTGACTTATGTCGGATTTATCAGATTGGTTTAAAATTTATAAGAATCAAATAATTCATGTCTGTTTATCGGTTGAATTAATTATGTAAGAAATTAGTTCAAGATGAACTTGTTGAATTATGGCGTTCGGATAATTCTTGTCTGTTTATCGGTTGTTTTAATTTTGGACAATTAGAACAAGATAAACTTGTAGAATTATTGTGAATTGATTTACTTTCTTAGAGATTATCTTGATAAAGTTTGTTTTGATCAGATATCTTTTCTATTGGGCTATTTGAATCAAAACTGAGACTTTATCCTTTAGAATCTCGGGTGGAAAATAAAAGATTCGCGGAGATTTTTTCTCGGCAGTTCGGCCTGCCGATCAGAAAGTTCGGCCTGCCGAACTGGCCAGTTCGGCCTGCCTATCTCACAGTTCGGCATGCCGACCGCGACAGCTAAGATTACGCGTTTTTCACGCGTATCTTATCAGATATTGATCCGAACTTGATTCTATTTCGATTTTTGAGACCTAATCTGATATGGACTGACCCCAAGGACCAATAGGTATAAAAAGGGAGTGAGTCTAATGATTTACTCAGATCAATTTGAGAGATTAAGAGTGATACTCTTCTAGTGAGCATCTAAAAACTCCCTGAGAGCTTTTGTTCACAAATCACGAACACTAGCTTTGGGTTCTCTCTATTGGTTGGAAGGAGAGTCACCGGTGGAAGAGCTGTACGTGTGAGCCCACACTCACTCCGGTTGTGGATAGAGAATAGCAAAGAAGACCAGTTGGTTGAGGCTCTTCTGGAACGTTACTTCTCTACACAGGTCGCGGAGGTTCTTCGGCATACTGAGGTTAGTAAGATCTGTTTAATTTATACATATAACATGTCAAACTTGTGTTTTGGAAAATACTCTGATGAAATTTTTTTTAAAATTCCGCTGCGCACTTTGTTTCCAACAGCATTGTATATCTTACCCTTTTCTTGTTACTTTACTCAAGGAATTAATGACTGTCACAATAGTGTTGGCATTTTCACTTGTAGTACTTAGGAACTTGCCTTTAATCGCGTGAATATGGTGCAATATCTTGCAATGATTATATATGTATATATATATATATATATGATATCAATTCATTAACTTTAATAAAAATTGCATTATGGTTGAGAAAAGAATGAAAGTGAAACCATTATAATGTAATGTTAATGTTGATTGTTGGTAGGCCATCGAAAAGGCCTAAGTCTGCTCTTAGACCCAGAATGACCCAAGAATGATTTAGGCATGTTTTGCCTCTGTGAGTCTTCAGAGAATGCATATTCTAAATAATGACTGAGAAGGTTTCAAAAGGAAACTACATCCCATCTTTAAATTTCAAGATTTTTAAGATCAATGTGCAAACCTTTATCAGAATCAAGGAGCTACCATATTACTCATAGAAAATTCAATTAGAAGATCTTATCAAGATTGAAAAACCATTCAAATTAGGAGATCAATGTTGTATTACTTTTAAAATTCAATTTGCCAATTTGTAATCGGGAAACAACCAACCTAGAAAATTATAGATAGAGGGCTTACCCTACGAGACAATCTTACAACTGAAGTCCTTTTCATGAAAGAAAACCCTAGTGGACGTATCATCAAAGGTGAACTACTATAGATACTATGTGTTCTTTTTATTCTTTCCTTACAATTTATTCTTTTCTATGAGAAAGTAAACACGACGAGGAATTTGTGAAAAATTATTTGTTTGGTTAGTTTTGCCATTCAACACTAATAATTTTTGTTATAAATAGCTCTTAACATGAACCCTAGAAATTGTACATTAGCTTAACATTTCAACAGTTATTAATCACTGGTACAGACAAGCCATTAGACGATGAACGCAGAGACCGTCTCTAATCCAGAGTCATAATAGTTGTGGACATTAGATGATAGTTGTAAAGCATCGTTTAATGTCCACTTGGGCTAGAATTTAGCACAAGGCCATACATTAGAAAATGGTTTTTGTATAATTCGTTGTCTAATATTGTTCGTTGACAACAAAATTGCAGCTTATATCTTCTCTACCCACAGGTGGGGCCTTCCCATATTCAATTTGTTTTCATTGGCCTTACAATTCATTGATGACATACATTAGTAATAATTTATTAAAATAAAACATAACAAAATATAACAATAACAATTAATTACATTCAATTAATGAATCATTTTACATATTTCTCCATTCATTTATCACCTCCCTTAAATGTTCATTAGTATAAAGGTCTTGCCTTGCCACGACAAGTAGTCCCTCATTCGTAATTATATCTCTCAGGTACCTAAACACAAAATATCTACATCCTTTGTTTCCCTCTTGTTTCGGTATATCCTAAAAAGGACGTTAAAAATATATTAGTTTAAATAACAACTCATGCATTTTCAATTACAATTTAACAATTATATGATATTTATACTTGAATGCTTATCTTATTTGGTAATAGAAATCTAGTATATCCTTTTGGCAGATTGAAGACGATCTTAGTTTTTGTTTTCAACTTCCACACATTTAAGGCCCTATATACAATTCGTTAAAATAGAATCAATGAAAATATAGGTGCTATAAACTAGCAATATTTAAAAAAAATATTGTAAACAAAAAATATACTTACAATGTCATCAATTATTTGAAGTTGGGGCACACTCCGTGACTAAGTAGATCAAACCATAAAATCCTATTTTTTTGAGAGTAATCAGGGCCAATATTAATGACTGCTACCATTATATGGCACGAAATAACATTTATTAGCTCATTTTTTCTCCAAAAAAGTCACAAAGTATTGTTGCTCGATCTTCAATCGAGAGCTCAGCATTGCCTGTCACATAAGAGGTGATGTAGGGGTTGACAAAGCCATATGTGTTGAGCAAATTGTTGGTATGGTAGTAGTTCCACAAGAAACTGCATATAAGAAACAAAGATAGTTAGACGACGATAAGGAAAAAGTAGGAAAACAAAAAAAATGACCATATTGTTTTCAATTAATGAAAAGTGTTTATACCTCATATACTTTATGATACAGGAAATACCAAATTGAGTGAAATTCACAAACCAATCAAAGTCCTTCACAATGAGATATAGGGGTCATCATCATTGTTGGTGATGGTAAAAGACAACATAATCGTAACTGTGCTGGAGACATCCATGGAATTCTTCGAATAACTATATAGGCTTGCCATGTCTGGAGGTAAGCTTGCCAAAACATCATTTTCTAGTTGTGTCATCTCTATTACGTCATCCATTTGTTGCTTTCTTTTTCGCATGGCTTTCTTTGTATTACCTCCCTTGATTGGCTCATCGATAGACACCATAGGCTCTTTGCCCAGATGATGAGGTTGGTCAATCCTTTGTTGCTATAGGGATGTACTCTCAAACTAAAACTCTAATATAACTTTGGAGCTCATCCCTCTGTTTTTCAATACTTTGATCTTTTTTATTGAATTGAAGTTGTATTTTTATACTTTTCAGTCTCAACCTTGGCATATGTTTCATCAAAGTTGCTCTTCTTTTTCTATCCGCATCTAGATTAAATGGCTCCCTTTTCTGGAGCTCTTAACCATATTCTTGTCTAGTCATTTCCTCCTTTATATCAACGAATTTGTTGTCCGACATATTAAATTCATAAGCAATAACATTTATTAAAATTATGAAGTTAATAATCACTAAAAATGATTTATAAAACGAAAATTAACATATCAAAACCAACATATATTTACATATATATAACTACCATATATAAAACTAAAATATAACAACACTAAAAATAACATAGAAAACTTAAACTAACGTATAAAAACTAATAAAATTAAAACTAAAACTAACACAAAAAATAAAACTAATAACCTTAAATTAACATAGAAACAATTTACCAAAGCTAACATACCCAATTCACAAACCCTAAATAATTCCCTAAGCAAATTTAACAAATAAGTTAGAACCACTTTCAAATTGTTCCTAATTACAACAATTCTATTCACAAATCCTAAATATAAAAAGCTAATTACTAAATAAACAACTTTAATACAAAATCTACTAAATAAATAATAATAAATAGAAAACAAGCTACAAATTGTTACAAAATGAACTGATAATTACTAAATGACGGTGACGGCTACGAAGGCGACGGGTGGCAACGAAATGACGATGACGGGTGGCAATGAAACGACAACGACGGCTACGAAGAGGCAAAGCAGAGAACGATGAGAGAGAAAAGGAGGATGACAGTGGCACTTGAAGATTAAGAGAGAGGACAATGGGAGGGAGATTGAGGGAGGACAACGGCGGCAGTCAAAGAGAGAGAGGTTATGACGACGACGGTACTAAGGGAGAGGGAGATTGGAATCGAAGAGAAAGAGACACTGAGAGAGTTAGGTTTTTATTTTCAAATGGGCATGATTGTTAAAGCATATTAGATGACGGTTTTTGAGAAACCCTCGTCTAAAGCATGCTACATTTATTAATAGTAAATGCCGTGCAATTTATGACGAAGTTTTCTAGAAAAAATGTTGTCTATTAAATTTTGTCTAAGCAACTAATTCTAGTAGTGAATGGTGATGCTATTAAATATTACATTTAAGCTAATGGAATTTGCTTTCAGTTTTGATAATATATTATAGATTTTTAATTTTCTCTTAATGTGAAACGATAGGTTAACGCAACCCGTTTTGCACATAAGTTTACTTTTAACTTAAAAATTTAATTCAATTTTTAAAGTTAAGAGTGCTAATAATTATAAGTCTACACATAGTAATATATTTTATTTTTTCTTTATTCGGAATCTCAAATCTATTTAGGAAAGATTTAAAAGTCAAAACTTAAGGCATAACTGAATATTTTTAAAATTCTTCATGTACACATATTTCGATTAGAAAATTTTAAGGAAGGCAAGCTGGTAAAAAAATAGTAAATTCAAAAGGTGCAAAAGTATAGGTTGACTCTTTTTTTTTTTGTGCCTAAAATAGCTTCGTCTTTTAGGAGGTCATGGATGCGAATATAACAAAGGGTAAAAGGAAAGATGGAGGAAACTTGCCCTATTCCGATGAACCGATGCCATTCCTAGCACTTTAGCTGCCTTAGTTGGAACAAGCCTAGCAATTGTTTAATTTAAGAGTATGTTTGGCAACATAGTTAGAATCAAAATTTAAAACAATTTTACAGTAACATATGGGAACTTTACATTGTAGCATTACTTTACACTGTATTATATTAGAGCTTTACAATTAAAATAATGTGTTATAAACAAGGTTGCCAAATAAACCTTAAATTTAGTATCTTTGACAAATATTCTATTACGAATATTGTTGTCGTTTATCGTTATGCCAAAAAGAACACTGATGGTTGGTGCCTGCTCTAGGCTCCAAAGCTATTCAGCTTTAAATCTAGACATAACTACTCTAAATCTTGCAACATGTGACTCCGTCAATCTCCCCATTTATTATAGGTTTTGCTTTTCAATGACGTCTTCTTCTAATTAATTATGTCTCAATAACATTTTGAAAGCTTGAGAGATTCTCAATTAGGCAATTCCATAATAACTTGCTTCTTGATAGACAAGGAACATCTCACATGCAAACATTCTCGCATTGCTTGGCCTCTACCATCACCACATGATCCGCTCATGAAACCCAAGAAATATATAATATTGATGAATACACATGCATCAATACATATACAACACACATGCATACATTCGACGTATATATATATATATTGTGCATACTTAAGCAATTAGGCTAAAATGTTATCTCTAAGCCTACAAGTGAGTAAACATGAAGCAAGAATATGTACTATTAAAGATGAAGCTCTTTTTGGTAAAAGATGACACTGAACCAGTAATAGACAACTTGGAAACTCTGAAGACGTACGGAAAAAGGCCTGAAACTATGTTATGATTTACAAGGTGTTTGACAAAACCAGTTAAAATTTATCAGTTTCAATTCAAGCAGTATAAAACTCTTAGACGCTACAGTGTAAAGCAAAAATATGCAATGGTGTAAAGCTCTAGCATGCTACAGGACTTTCAACTCAAACTTAGTTTCAACTCACCTCGCAAGTACCCCTATTATATAGTTCTTTGTAGCAAAAAAAAAAAAGCGCTGTGAAACGAAATTCTTGCAAAATCAACTACATGCTTAATCTTAAAATTAACCCTTTTATCCTATGTATAAATTGAATATATTTGAATTAAATACTTTAAACCATTATCTTGGGCATATGGTGGGAATTGAATGTGTATCTTCAACTTAGCAAAGAAGAATTTTACCATTTGATTATATCTGTATTTTTTTATTTGCAGTATACAAATGAATCTCTTTCGGATAGAGTTAGAGGGTCATCGAAATCTAAATAAATTAAACAAGTACTCAAATTGGAAAAGATAATTGGTAGGGTAATTTAAACTCGAAACCTTTTTGGTTTGTAATTACCGTAAGACTAATTTAATAACATGAATCAATTATTTGTAAAATACTATAAGCTGGCAATATTAATCAAGTTGCTTGATGATAAAATTACTTTTATGCCCCTCCTAATGAATAAAACAACATAATCTTTTGTAATAGTATTCTGTCGGTATATTAATGCACATCTCTCTAAACGTTAAAACTTCATTCCCAAACTCTTTTTTTTTTTTTTTGGTTTAAATAAAATAATAAAATAACGTAAACGTTATGATACTTGAACTATAAGAAATGTTTTATTCGAACAGGAACTATAGGAATTATTAGGCGTTAAGGGATATTCTCTTATGTGTATAAAATTCCAACAAAATTGCTGGATCCAATGAATATGGGATTGTTTGTCACTGAAACTGAAAGATCCAAAACCTGTCACCTAAGCAGCTTACAATTTGTAAGTTGCGGAGTATAAGGCATCCATATTGTTTGCATTTGGATCATATGTCACAAACTCATTACTTATACCTTCATTATGCAAAGAAAAACAAAAGGAAAAAAGAAACAAAAAATGTAGTAAAAAACAATGATGCCCAGAATAGCTATTAGGGGAATTATTTACATTGAATTTGGACCTCAAATGGTATTCATGAAAAAGCCAAGTTTTCTTTGATCTTGGGTACCCAAGAAACGCATGACCAAATAGTATGTCCCATGTCTCAACCTTAATCTGTACAACATGCATGACGTCCAAGGACAAGTTCCACGTTATGTTTCTTTCATTTAATTATTTATTTTATTATTTTCATTATTAAAATAAAAGCAAACTTCTCTAAAATTGTCGTGTAGTATCATGGGCATCACCCACTGCACATGCCTTCCTTTTATCTTCTAACTTGCATGCATCTTCATAGAAACATTCCCTTATGGTCACATTTCAATTTGGCCCTCATGTTTGCCTTACTTCGACCGCAAAATGCGGATTTAAAGATTTTTATGCAAGAAAGATCATTGTTCATAGTACTATTATTGATAAAGCCAAAAAAAAAAAAGTGGGAAAATTAATTTAGAGTGCTATGACAATTGATTAAGAGATGATCAATATGACACAAAAAAGAGCTATTGGGGTTTGTGCAAGGAAGAGACATTTTCCCTTGTTCTAAGGGAAAAAGAGCTTCAAGTGCCGGTATCTTTGTTGTTTGCAGAATGTAGAGATTCTTGGGACTCGGAACTTTCCACTTACAATTTTATTTTTTTTCCCCACTTCGAGCCGACTCAGCCTTCCATGGCTGTACTTTCTCCCAAATTATCAACTTAATATAATAATTATCTATTAATGTCCATAACCCAATGTCCGATAAGAATACATTGTCACATATATTTAAATTAGCATAAGACTTGTTATTTTTCTAGAGAGGACGGTTAATTTAACCCATTAAACAAAAAGGGATGGACTTGGCTTTGTGTTAAACTAATGAGTTTGTGCAACCCCACAACTTGTGTTCTCCAGCATCTAGAGCAAGGTGCAATTTTTTATTTTATTTTATTTTTTTTGTTGAGAAAAAATTAATTAAATGGCTGTCTCAAAACTGTCGAAAAGGATAGCCTTAAAACAAGGACTATAACCCCACTTAGCAAATATTTGACCTCTCTCTCTCTCTCTCTCTATCTATCACGCATGGAATTGCGGCCATGTCACAAATATATATATATATATCTATATATATATGTGTATATATTTGTAGGGTAGGTTGAGGCAGGGGCATGTACCTTCCTATGAGGCCTAAAACAGGGATTGGTGACACGAAGTCCCCATGAAAACAGTTTAAGGCTTTAGCCTAAAATAATGGTGGGGTCACATTTAAGATTTTGCCAAGCAGTTCATGACCTAAATTGAAGCTTGACAAAAAAAAAAAAGGGTAGGGAAAAAAAATGAAGAAGAAGAAGTAATTGGCGCATGATATTATGCATGCCTTTGTTTAAATCTGAACCCTAGAAAATAGACACGGAATTAATAAACCACTCGAGTGTGGTGCAGATTGGGCCCATCGGGCCATTTGCTGCCCAAAGTGTCTGCAGGTCCGGACCTCTTCGGGGCTTGTGGACCATCTAGGACAACAAGGTTGCTCGGCCCAAATTGGGCCCACTAGTATATCAGCATGGGCCAGGTCCCCATGGGCCGAAACTTTGCATTGCGGGTGAATTTGGAGGAAGAATTAACAATGGTGTTTGGTATTTAGGGTTCGGACTATTTTTTAATTATAAATAGTATAAAGCTCTCATGTGTTACAGTGAAATAGTTTTAACCACCTGCCAGACACCCTAAAAATCATAATATGTATATTATTGTTATAAAATTAAAATTCAACACAAAATAATATACAAAATATTTTAAAAACGTCCTTAATTAACTAGTGATTTTTTTAAAGATATTTATGCTATATGTTATATAATTTTTTATTAAATTGATTTATATCGCTTGACTCAAAAACTATTTGAAAATATGCCACAATGGCATAGCTAAAATTTAATGTCCTGATCAAAATACTTTAAAATTAAATCATAGTGAATGACTCAATTACAACTGGAAATATATATCCTCTTATGTTGGTAAACAAAACATTTCTCGTGTAAATATGATATTTACCTCTTCATATGTAAGTCAAATAAATTGAATATTATTTATAAATGTTACATTTACATGGGAAACGACTCATTCACAACTTAAACATGATATTTACCTATACTTCTATATAATTCAAATAGATTGAATATTTTTGGTAAATGACTAATTTACAACTTACATATGATATTTACCTGTTCTTGTAAATAAGTCAAACAAATGGAATATTTTTGGTAAATGATTCATTTACAATTTACACATTATTTTTAACCTTCTTATATATAAATCAAACAAACTGAATATTATTGATAAACATTACATTTACATAATAAATAATTTATTTACGACTAAAAAAAGAAGTTACGCTGGTAAATAGAGCATTTATTGTGTAAATGTGACATTTACCATGCGAATGTAAATAGAACATTGAGGATATATTTGATATTTTTAAATATAGTGTGATGATGTGGCATGACATTTTATGCATTTTTTTTATGGTATAATCAATATTGAAGTATGATTTGGATGAGCCCAAATCAAATAGCAAGGCTCAATGGGTGTAACCCATTATGCGATTCAAACAAATCAAATCCATCAAGAGTGTTTGATCAAGCTCATCAGGATCGCTAGGAGGGTTCGATGTGTTCAATAAAGACAAATCAATACTATTTGGTTCAATAGTTATATTTTGTTCGATCTAATCGATACAAGGACAGTTAAAAATTAAACATAATTACAACTCCTTGCTCGTTTGAATGGACATGTTGGATTTGGGCTCGAAAATGATAGGAGAAGATCCACTAACTCACATAGCAAATCATAAGAACATGGTTCGAAACTTGAGCCCAATGAGAGATTGACACGTGTTCCACTACCATAAGCACTATTAAGTTCCACTCTTCTCACTAGTTGAAGTTCACGGTTTTGAAAGAAACCACTATAAATAGAGGTCATGGGTATCATTTGGGAGCATTTAGATTTAGAACCAGACTCCCATACGCGTAACTTATAACAAGTTCATTACGTAGTGAATTCATAGTGAACCATTATAAATCCGTGTGGTATCTTTAATTTTGCTTTATTTTGCTTTCAAATTTGCTTAACTAATTCCTTTTAGTTATTATCGATAATCTAACCTTGTTCATGATGTTGTTAGGACCTAATAACAGTGATTTGATGGCCCAATTACTCTTAATTCATCCAAGAATCACATTTTAACCCATTTTAGTTTAATTATAGATTTAATGTCTACAATCAATCCAAACTTTATTTTTGTGGCATATATGTAAAGAGCCTATTATTTTGATGATATCATATTTTGTTTTATACAATTACATAGTAATTATTTTAATGATATCATTTTAAAATATATATATAATATTTACAAACCGGAGCCGTATGCTAATTGAATAAACATAGGCCATTTGTCTCATCAATTTCTATATTAGAAAGTTATAATTTTGGGTATTCATGACTTACTTTTTTTGTTGATAATTAGACTTTAAAAGTAATACGAACCTAATTTACAAATCGCGTCGCTTATTGAAAAATTTAGGGAAGGGAATCTAGAGGAGCATCTCCAGGATCTTTTGAGTGTTATGAAAAAGAGTTCATTGAGTCATTTCTCTAGATTTTCAAACACTAATCGAATAACAGCAAAAATCATTTCTCTAGATTTTCAAACACTAACAGAATAATAGCACAGATCTTATCGCTTTAATCGAAAATCCAAAAGCACTAATTTATTAATTTTTTTCTTTTTTAAACGCTGAGAGTATGCTTCCATTTTTTTATCAGACAGATTACACCTATTTATTTTCCAATTACACGTATTTAACCACTAATGTTGGATTAAGGCAACTCAAATTTTTTTTAATAAAACTAAACCCTTATTAATATAAATAACAGTTATTTGAAGGAAAAATCACAAAGCTTGTATTCGATACTGTTATCCCTATAGGCGGGTAGTTATGGCAGCTCAGGGCCAAGTGCGAAAGCAATATGCCATGTCAAGGACAGACAATTCGTTTTAACCAAACGGACAACAGAACTCAAATTGATAGTGAAACGCACAATTCTTTTATACAAAAAAAGAGACAATTTTGTTTGTTTTTTTTGATAAAATCTAACATTATTGATGAATTTGGGTAAATTTTATGAGACCAGAACAAGACAAAGTATAATCTCAACATTTTAAAAATACAAATTCATGCATTTACATTAAAGACATAAAGAGTTTTATCCTTATCCCTTAATGTATTTATAAACAAGTAGCAGTTATCCTAATTTATTAACAACATGATGATGATGAAATGTTATTTTTCTCTTTCCTCAAAAAAAAAAAAAAGAAAGTCATTTTCCTCTCTAAAGCTTTTGTATAATTTTATTGATTAAGGCAATATCCTCTTAAAAACCTACCAATAATAAAATGACAACTGTCGCACATATTAAAAAAGTTATAAATTTATGATCCAGATATTATTCTTAGGAGCTAAGATGTTTGAGAAACTTTCTGTGAGAGTAGAGATACGTGGGAAAGGATCTTTCGGTGCGGAAGGACAAGCAAAGACGAAACGTAAAAGATCTCAATTTATTAAAGGTAACATAACTACGCCGCAAGAATCTGGACATAGATATAACGTTACAAAAGAATAGGTGAATTTACAATACTATTACAAGGTATAATATACAAATAATATTGAACACTGAAACGTTATATAAATATATTTCTAAGATCAGCGCATATGATCCTAAGCATAAACCAAAAAGGCCATGATTGAAGCTGGGATCACAAATCAAAACGCAAAATATTATATCTTAATGTACAAAAATACAACAGGCAGTAATATTGTATAAATCAAGACCCAACAATCTGGGAGACCCAAGAAAAGATGTCAAGAACCGATTATGATATGAGGAGGGAGTTGTCTGGAAGGGCCAACTTGCTTATCACTCTTCTCCAGAGAAATCTGCATGAATATAAGGTTAACGCTAAAATTTAGAGTTAGAGCAAAATTTTGCCAGTTGACACAAAATTTTTTAAAAAAGTTGTCAACTAGCCTCACAATGTTTAAGAGATCGGGGGACAAGTTGACACAAATTCGATTATTCATGGACATTTATGAAATTAAATTACTGCAGGGGATGTTTTGAACCCTGAAAGGAAACCTTTTGCAATATTTGAGCGTATGTTGAACTACGGTGCATAGCTCAAGGGCATTTATGAGACTAATCCTTATTGTTATTTTTTAAGCCAGCGAGTAATAGATCAGTAAATCCTGGTGTTGTGGTAAGAAAGTATGCAAAGATTGATGATGAAGAAGATAAGCTAAATTACCAAGAGAAGATCCTCATCAGTACCAAAGGATTTGCGGGCTTCCTCAAGGCTATGTGACGAGACCTTAACATGCTTCCTGCACCATATATTTTGTTGCTTTCCAAGGTTAGCCAAAAGAAGCTCAAAAACATAACTTTAAAGAGTAATATATGATTAACCAAAAGTGTTATAAATCCAAAAGTTCATGCAAGTAAGAACTTAAAAGATGCAACAATAAGAAAAATCTGCTTTAAAGGTCATGTCCATTTGATATGACTTTTGGGTTAAATTCATTTTTAGTTCCTGAATTACATACTAAATCCCATTTTGGTCCCTGATTTTTTAAATGTCCTGGAATGAGTCCTCGATCTATTAAATGTCTTAAATTAGTCATTCTGTCAATCCAATTGTTAAAATCTCAACAAAAATAGGTATGTTTTTCTTCTTAACAATCATGCCCAAACATGTAAAATTACAAAATTAAATCCTACTAAACCAATACATGGTCCTCAGGAGCCTTTCTTTATCGAGATCGACAATGGACTAATTTGAGACAACTTGATAGATTAGGGACTCGTTGTGGAACGTTTTAAAAGTCAGGGACTAAAATAGAATTTGGCCTGTTGTTCGAGAGCTAAAAATAAGACTAACCCGACTTTATTATCAACTGCAATGTATAGCACATTGAAGAATTGCCCCTAGTTTCATTCAGCTTAATAGATAAAGATGCAAACCGCAAAACAAAAGCGACTATACCTGGCACTGGCAGGATCTCGTATTTCAAACTCATCTGTAAGAGTGTCGTAGCCGCATATAATAACATAATGACCTATGAAAGAAAAGAAAGGAAAAAATTTAATGCATATCAAAATTCATACGAAGCAAACAGAAACTAAAGACAAAAATAGATTATGGCATGGTAAATTTCAAGAAATGGAAATGAACAAATTGTTAAGGCTGGAACTAATAAAAAGGGACTCAGTTATATTACATATACACATCAGAACAAGAAGTGTTACTCACCAGTGTAATTGGAATTGCTGTCATTGAAGTCTGTTACAAAAACATCCTTCAGCCAAGAGCGACTAAAGCAAAAAATTATGGCAGATACATTTACAATTAGCAAATTATATACGTAATTTCTTTTCAGGAAACAAAAGTCTTTAAACATGCCTAAATGCACAAGAAATTAGGAGAGAGACGCAAAGGTCAAAGTCATATAATAAAGAGTGTGTCATTATTTTGATATGAATGTCTTAAAAATTGAACAACATGAAAAAGAAGCATAAACTTGCAGACTAAGAAAAACACAAGGTGGACGAGATTGTAAGAGAATTAGACCTCAATTTTTGTTGGTCCACTAATGCAATTGCAATGTATTTCCCGGACAAGATCAAAAGCGAAATTTCTTCTCTACTGATTGATCTGCACTGTAGAAGACAAACGAGCATTATAGGCAATATGTATTTTCAATTTACTATACAATTTAAATATGATTATCGTAAAGGGCTGTGTACTCAAATATATGGCTTATACCTGTATGTTGATTCCAGCTTCCAGTGACTTTTTAAATAACGTATCAACTCGTAACAGATCATTAGGTAATTGCTCCTGCGACATATTTAAGCTGAATGTTTGAGTATCATAAGGGGGTGAAAAATTAACAAGTAAATCAACTATACGAACCCATAAATTGCGGAGAATCCATATGAAACAGACATCTTAACCAGCAGAAAAAAGAAATGCCAACCACAAATTCAGTTTCTACTGACTTCAAGAAGAGTTGGTTTCAGAAGATACAAACACATATAAGAGAGCTTAGCTTCACTGTTAAAATGACAGCAACAAAAAACAGAGAAAAAATCTTTTGAAAAAACACAAAAAAATTTGTTATCAGCTTATTTTTTATTACTATGATATAGCCTGTTAGCCACTAAAAAAAAAAACCTATGGACAACCGCAAATCACCTTGTAAAATGTCTCAAGAGAATAATTTGGATTCACTCCAA
Organism: Artocarpus heterophyllus; assembly: GCA_025403435.1. Taxonomy (NCBI): domain Eukaryota; kingdom Viridiplantae; phylum Streptophyta; class Magnoliopsida; order Rosales; family Moraceae; genus Artocarpus; species Artocarpus heterophyllus. Next base: position 9,684,679 of record CM046353.1, read on the forward strand.
ATGTTACTGTGTAGTAGGAAAAACTGATGGAAAATTTCTGCAACATGTATGCCAGATCAACGGTCCAAATGCTGCGCACAAAGTATCAAGAATGAGTTGTATAAAAATTTTCTGATATCAGCTTTTTATCTAGTTGGGATGGATGCATTAAGTATAAACCTAAATATGGCGTTAAGCCAATATTCACATAAAAATGTATAATACTCAAGACTCAACTATATTCCAAGTTACAGACAAGTTCGGCATCCACATCACCAGTACAGGGGCCAAACACAAGCTGATTTTTTTGTTGTTAATCGAATTAATCAAGCTCATTTGTGTTTTCTGTATGCCCGCCCGGCATTAGATGAGTTATGACCTTTAGGCTTTATCTAGCTAAAGCTTCTTTGAACCTCTACATGATCAAAAAGTTGTTAATGTTCTGGGGTGTCCCTATTTTTAGACCCAACTCATACAACACCTGTAGAACATAACTCATTCAATGCAATGGAGGCATATAGAAAGTGAAAAAACACCAGGAACACTGCTCAAAGTGCCAGTTCAAGACAATCAAACATGGAGAGAGAGAACTATCCATGCACAGAGTACAACCAAAGGCTTGCAGATTCTTTGAGCAACAAAGAATCATGTTCGATTAGTTTACCAACTACTTTAAATTGTGAAAAAACTAATCATTTCCGCTAAATACAACATAAGCAAGAAAGCAAAAACATGACAAAGGGAGGAGCTGCTGTCAAATTCCCTAAACTGCTTCAAATATCTTAAGCTACATCCATAGGATAGAGATTGAGAATTGCCTTAATCTAGGTTCAGCAAAATATTTTACATTCCACGTTCAGCAACTCTTCAACATTCCCAAACCACTTTAGGTTTCAGAAGTTCTCAACTTCCCAAATAAACCAAAACTGGATGCAAATTTGTAAACAATATGTAAATAAAACAAGATGGTTAAGACTGGATACACTTAAGCTACAGATGCAATCACGTACATAGGATTTCAAGCAATAAATCAAAGATGCACCCTTGAAAAGAAGTTATATATAGAAAAAGAGAACGAAGGTTCAAGTAACTACCTCGTAGTGCAACATAGCTCTGCAAGTGACTCGATGTTGTGGCTGTTGATACCAACAGTTCTAAAAACCATTAGAACACAAGCGAGACCACAATCCCAATAGTACAACTGATTTATGTGTGGAACCTACAAAGCACCATGGCGTTTAACAATTGAAACATTATGTTAGGTACTTTACTACAATTGAAAAACTTAGCAAAGTTTATAATCCTAAATGGGTTATCAGCAAACGAAACAGAGGAAAAAAAAGTGGTACACTCACTTCTATGAAATGCGAGCGGTGCAAGACAGAACCACACAATTTACCATCACCGGATGGCTGCTCGCGCAGGAAGGATTCAAAGAAACTTGAATGTTCTCTCTCCGACACTCGATCCTCCTCTGACCTAAAAGCCTTATTAAACAAGACGTATAAAGGCCACATGGGTGAACGAAATTAAGTATAGTCTCTCACAAAAATACCAAAACTCCGTTGCACACAAACACAGTCGGAGAGGCTAATTTACACAAAAAGGCTTTTCCTTGTAGATTTCACTAACAGCATGTTAGTTCAACATGTGTATCAATAGAACCTGTTGCAAACAGCAGAGACCGATGAGGATTTTGGCATAAAAGATTAAACAGGGAAGAAAATACACAAATTTTTTTTTTAAAGTGCAAAATTTAACTTTCATGAGTTAATATTGCCAAGGCATAGTCATATTGTCATGTCCACAGGGAATGAAGATGTAGGAAATGAAATTCGATCATTATTTAACATATTTAACAGGTATAAGATATGACATTATTTAATACATTCCATCATTTACATTGGAAATGAAATTCTACTACATAAGGGGAAAAAAGTAACAAGGTCGATAACGAGCTGAAACAAGCTAAAATCTCAATCAATCATTTCACGTTGAAAAGAAAAAGGAAGCACCAACAACAAAAACTCAAACGGATTAAGGAAAAAAACCATCAGTATTCAGCAAAATTATACTAATAATCTGAAACCCAAATCCTCAATCAATCAAAATTCAAGAAACCCAAGTGCAGTTTCCGATCAGAAAGCCAAAAACTCGTCCCAAAATCCATAACAAGGACGTAAATACGTACTTACATAACAATGTATGTAAAGAAGAAAAGAAAGAAAACAATATACCAAACAAAAGAAATTTACCTTTTTGTGAAAGCAAAAGGCCAGTCCTAAGAGAGGAAGAGTTAGCTGTTAAGAAGTGACTGGAAAAGAAGTTTTTTTTTTTTTCCTTTCTCCGTTAGTTTTTCTGGGTTGAGCTTTGGACAAATGGAAAGTTTAAAGGGGAAAAATATAATATATATATATATATATATACATATATTTGTGAGAGAGAGGGTGGTGGAAAGTGATTCGATCCTGGTTGGCTTGTTTGATTATCAAATATCCAAGATATCTGCCCCCAGGCCGCCGGCCTGCCTAAACCTTTTTTTTTTTTTTGGGTCAGTCAAAATCTTTCTAAAGTTTCTTTCCTAATCCTAACTACTCCTTTTATGGCGTTCTGTCTTTCAAAGGTGCTTTCCATTTTTCTTCTCTGTTTTATTGTTTATATTATATATTTTTTTTCCTTTCTTCATGTCGATTTCGGCCGTCATTCGCGGACTTTTTGATTTGTGAGTGGTTGGTCTGTTTTTGGGCTTTAAAAGAAAAAACATGTTCTGGCCACGTTCCTCTCAGGGGCTACACAACCTTGTAGATCCATTTAGACGAGTGTGGCATTTCATTTGGGCACTTGGGCTGGAAATGCATTGGTCATTTTTTTTTGGGAGTGTGTGCGCATTATGTGGTTGAGCCTGCTTGGAAATGTTAGCTCCAACAAATGTTTGAGTTCAAAGCATCATAACACTTTATAATTCGGCGCACATGTTTAGAACATTTTACTAAGATGTTTAGCAAGTTTAGTTCTAACTCATCAGTTTTAACAATGTAAAGCTTCATATGCTATAATATAAAGCTCATATATATTACAATATCTTCAGTTTTAACTTTTAGTTTCAATTCACTTTTCAAACACCTTATAATTCAAACACCCTATAAGTGGTTTTGAACCTAAGTGCCTACAAAAAGAAGCTCTTAGTAGGCGTAAGTTTTAAATCGTTCAGAACGATAAGGATCATTTAAAACGGGCTAAACTGTTAGTTTTAAAAACTTGACCCCCATAAATTCTATCCGTTTTGAACCATTTTTTTAATAATAAAAACTATTCTCGTTTTCATTTTCCTTTATAAACTATAGTTTTCTAAACATCCATTTCTTGTTTTAAAATTAATGTGACGTTTTATTTTCATTTTAAACATTTATATTCTAAACACCAGTTTAAATCCATTGTCTAAAACACAATTTAAAATTACTAGTTCAAATCATAAAGTTTAAAATTATACTATTCTAGACCCGTATATCAAGCAAACCCTTAAATTTTATGAAAAAAAAAATATTGTAACAACCTTTGTTGCATTGAAGCAATTTTTGTTTGAACTCATTTCCCCAATGGATTTCTTGTTTTAACTTTATGACATGATTCAGATGGATGTAATAAATTAAATAATTGGTCAAAAAATGAAGAATTTTGAGAAAATGCTTCACAAGAGTTAATCTTTTGAATAACGGCCTTAATATTGGGCTTTTTAGTTTGTGCCCTCGGAGTGATTGGTCAAATAATTATAATATATGTTTTATCATAATAACTTTTCTATTAACAGGTGATAGGACTGGTAATTATGTTGATTGGAAGTGATGAAGCGACTTGGAAAGATTAAAAGTTCATATATCATTTGGTCAGTCATGTTAAAATAATATGAGGCGTGGCCTAATTGGAACAATGCCAACGGAGTTTTAGGCGTATAATGTGTTTAGAAGGGGTGAAAACCGTTGGTTGAAATCATTTTTATTATAATATGTTAAAGTTTTATATTATAGTGATTTTTTTAATTATTAGTGTAACATATGAGAACTTTATATTATTTATAACTAAAAAAAATAGTGTAAACTATTTTTACCAAACACAAGAATAATATAGAACTATTAAAGAGCGATAGTAATAATTATGCATGGGCTAGAGTTTAGAATATGAAAAAGAAAAAAAAAAGAAAAATTATTTTTATAAATACCCCCAAACTATGTATCATAATTCAAGTTGCCTCCTAATTTTCTAAAACCATTCAAAATAACGATAGTAATAATTATGCATGGGCTAAAGTTTAGAATATAAAAAAGAAAAAAAAAAGAAAAATTATTTTTATAAATACCCCCAAACTACAAACTATGTATCATAATTCAAGTTACCTTCTAATTTTTTAAAATCATTCAAAATACTTTCTGATTTATAGAGAATCCTTCAAATTACTTCCTCCCTGCAATTTTGTTTATAAACCTAACAGTTTTGTTACGTGACACGTCATTAATAATTAACTAAAGGTATTAAATTATCTTCTCTCATTTCTTCTTGTTGCCATTTCAACGAGCAGGTAAAAAAATGGACAAAATTACTTTTACTCCAAATCATATCAAGACTCAAACACCTTCTGAACAACACAACAAATTCAAAACCAATCTCATCTAAACATCTCCAAAATAACAAAATTAATTATTTCAGAAAAATCCCGAATTGAAAAAAAAAAGATAAAAACCCAGATTTGTAAAAGCTTAAAGATCTTCAGCGTCAATTGCCGTCATGCAACCATCCCCATAGCCATGCAACCGAAGCCTCGTCACCCTCATTTGCACGTGGCTCGCTGCAACTCTAACTACCCTTATCCCTTTTGGGTCCCATCGTAAGTGACAAGCAAAAAAACCAGTCAAGATCCTCGACGATGAGACAGACCTGGGCGTTTTGATAAGGGCCTTTAATTTAATGGTTGGAGGAGGTAGAGGAACGGAACGAGAACATTAGAGTCAGGGAGATTTGGTGGAGAAGGCAGGGAAATGTAGGAGACAATCATAGTAGAAGAGGAAGAGTAAAGGGTTTTGTTTGATTTCTATTTTTTTTTTCCTTAAACACAATTAATAGAAATTTTTTTACTAGCTGTTTGACTGAGTGGTGGAAACTATGGTTCCCACCATGAACTCAGTTATAAACAGTGTAAAGTTCTCACATGCTACAGTAATAATAATAATAATAATAAAATGCTATAGTGTAAAGCTCTCACATGTTACAGTCAAATGGTTCTAACCAACGATTCTCACCACCTTTCCAATTAGTTGTTTTATTTACTCTTTATTCTTTTTTAATATTAAATCATTCTTATATATTAAAGCAGAAACAAAAATTTTAGTTAATTGTTAATAGGGTTAATAGCATAACTATGTCTGTTAGTTTTCATTATTTCTCAATTTATCCCCCATATTTTTAAAAACTATAAAGGTCTTATTTGAATTTGAAAAACTTGCTTCAATTTTATCTCTTGTAGATTTTTTTGACTTTAAAAACATAGAGATAAAATAAAAATACGCTTGACTAAATCTAATATGTTTATGAAATATATGTTTCTTTTTAAAAAATTAAAAATATATTTTAAAATTTAAAAAGACATAAGCCTTAAGATCTTTTTTTTTTTTTTGAAATTTGATGTTTTGGTTTAGGATTTTTTTTATGTTTTTAATATATAAAATATTTATCATAACTATTTAAAAGTAGTCATGTTGTTTTCCCTAATTTTTTTATTCATGGGATAAAATTGAAAACGTTTTTAAAATTTCAATGATACTTTTGTGGATTCTAAGAACAGAAGAACAAAATAATAAATAGTTAAAACTACAGCGTACAATTATGTAATTAACCCATTATTAATAGTGTGCCACATCACTAAAATCATTAAGCATATAAAAGGAAATAGATGGAAGGGGCAATTTGGAGGGTTTTTTTTTTTATAGATTATGGGGTGTTTTGAATGGTTTGAAAGAAATCAAGAGACAACTTGAATTAAGGTATAGAGTTTGGTGGGGCTTTTATAAAAATAATCTTTGAAAAATGAGAATTTGTACACATTTTGACATGATTTTATTACAAACATTGCAAACGGATATAGATGTACCAAAAGCTCTATGTTTTTTATAAAATCTATTTATTATTCCAAAAAAAAAAAGTAATAGTTGCACCAGACAATTGAAAGAAAACAAAAGGAAAAAAGAAAAAAAGAAAAAAACAATAATTAGTTCTTAAAAGTCTACCTTTGGCGTTTACCATCTTGCATAATATTTAATAGTTTGAATTTTGAGTTCAAATATTAGAGGAATTTCCTAGTCTTTTATGATGGGGATGTGTCCATCAGGTCAAAATGTAATATTTTGATGAAACGATGGAGTTTAATGGTCCCGCAAATGGAACAGCTTCCTAAGAGAAGGCCTCTAATGGGTGAAACAGTTTCTAGAGAAAGATTCTCTGACGGGTGGGGTAGTTTAGCACCTAGCTAGAGAGAGAAAAGATTGTGAGATTTTAAGGCAGACTTTGGTCCTTCTTGTTGATGAGGTTAGTTTTAAGTTGTAAAAAGGATGGTTTTCACAAGGTCTGTTGATATTTTCAGGTTCTAGAGAGAGAGAGCTTGGAGCTTGGTCTTTTTTAGAGCTTGCTGAAAAATATAGAACTTTGAGTTTTCTGATAAATGGAGATGGTTGATTTGGGTCGTTAAGAGGCTTTCCTTTTGTTGATGATTAACACCTTGTGCAGCTGCATATGGTGGTTGGACTACCTTACCTTGTTTTCTTTGACTTCACTACTCGACCTTGCAAGAAGATGGAACGCTTCGGAGGTCAAAAGGGGACACCAGTATAGTGCCAGCCAAGGGCTCTCCGATGTTTAAGTCAAGTACTTGTTAGGTCAAGAGATAGGCTAAGGATAGGTTAAAGAGAGTCCACTTACCTTGGTGATGGAGTAAATGCTTCTATTTATAGCTGACCACTTGAACCCAAGTGTAAAGCAGGTTTGATCTTTGAGCTAAGTGCTTCGTACAGTGGTGTCAGAGGGTTGGTGATAGGCGTCACAATTCCTGTGGCAAAGGGACTAGCCTCATCCAGGGCTACAGCAGTGGTACGTGAGCTTGTGAACAACTCAGTTGCAGCCATGTTGGCTAAGAGATGCTTGATGTTGAGCAATTGATGTGCGACCGTCCGATTCATACCAAGGTGGCATTTTTCTCATAGCCTGGCCGATGATGGAAGGGCTTCAAGGGAACTTGGTCTGACTAGACTGTGGGGGATGTGAAGGGCTGTAAAGGCAACCCCCGCCGACCAGCCTAGTTGGGTCCAACCCGACCTACTGTTTTCGGTTCTTCCCAAGCACACCCCCAACACCCTTGGCGGCTTAAGATCAGTGATGATGTTTATGGGAGCTTTTAGGTGTTTTAGGGGAGGTTGAAGTGGTTGTGTGAATCTTGGACTTCTATGGAACTTGCTGAAAAATATGAAAGCTTGAGTTTTTTGACAAGTGGAAATGGCCAAGTTGGGTTGTGGAATCATCTTTTTAAGGTTGTTTGAGGCCGGTAATGAAGTTTATGGAAGTTTTGAGGTAGTTTAATAGTGGTTGAAGGTGGTAGTGTAGTGGTTTTAGCTCAAAGGAGGTGGTGGTTATGGAGTATTAAGGCAGGGACGATGATGGAGATGAGGAGAAAGAATTGTGGCTATAGAGCTTGACATGCTTTCTCTTAATTTAGCTTTGGCTTTACTAGTTATATGGGGTGTATTAAGCTTTTCTAAGGATGGTGAAGGGGGTATTTATAGAGAAAAATAGAGTTTAGTTCAGTTGGAAGTCTTCCACCATTAGTACACACAAGACATTAGACGACAGTCACCAAAACCGTCGTCTATTCCATAAACGTAAAATATATTATAAACTGTTGTATAATGTAGACCTGGAGCTATCGAGGCACATTGATGTCTACTTTAGACAAAGGTTTTGGACAAAAACGCTCATCTAATATCTACTTTAGACAACGGTTTTTGACAAAAATCGTCGTCTAATACCAAAATGACCATCACAGGTGTAGCATTTATTTTCTTTTCCACGGAATGGCATTCTTGTAGTTTATTTATTTTGATTGGCCTCATAATTTACTGATAGCACAAAATTAACCATAATTTATAAACATTAAAACATAACAAAATATAACATAAGAATATGTACTTGTACAAAAATATAATAATTCAATTAATTAGTTCTATTGAATGAATTGTTGTATAAATTCTACCCATTCTTCTTGTACCTCACTCAAATTCTCATCGGTATAAAACTGTAGGCTTGTCAAGACTTGTGTGTCCCCCATTTATTATAATATCTCTTATGTATCTTAGCATAAAAAAGCCACATTGTTTGTCTCCTTGTTTTAGGGGTATATTCTAAAAAAGACTTTAATAATTTATTATTTTAAATAACAATAATTGCATTTTCAATTACAACTATATTTAAAATTACAACTCTATTTAGACTTGAATGCTTACCTTATATGGTTTTAGAAATCTATTGTTTCCATGTGGCTTATTATAGACGACTTGAGTAACCGTCTCGAATCACAGTTTATACAAGGTTTGAGATATAACTTACAATTACTTAGCTAATCTCTTTGCATCTTGGATTTTTAACAATTCTATCCTTCCTTTGTTGGATAAACTTCTAAATAACGTGATGTGGAGGAGGCGTAGTGGTGTTGTACATTCTGATATGCATTAAAAGGTAAGGTTGTTTAAATTATGTAAACATTTATACACAAAGTTTTATAAAAAATGAAAGAAACAAATTTTACTTACCTAATCATGCTCCGCTTTCGAATATCCCCAAACACTCATCGAGTGCTCAGGATCGTATTCATCTCTTCTCTCTTTTGCTTTTTTTGACAACTTCTTTTGCTCCTTATTGAGTTTATATTTCACAAAATCCCTCCATTTGTTAGAACAAGTAGAAGGATAATTTCTAACTAATTTTGTGGGGAGCTTGAAAACACTGGGGTCATCTTTGTGCCCTTTAATGAAAGCCTTCTTTAGGTTATACCTAAAATCTTTCACCATCTTAGCTGCACTTGTCATTAACTTCTTCTTCATAAGTTCAAGAACGATAAAGGATACAAACAACACATTGCCAAACATGTTCTATATTGTCTTTATTGCTCTTTTCTCTCCAATCCTTGTTGTGATGGGGACGTACCCTCGAATTAAAACTCCATAATAATTCTGGAGCTCATTCCCCTCTTTTCTAAGCAGTTGATCTTTGTCATTACGTATATTTTAACACCTTTCGATCTCAATTTTGACACTTTTTTGTGAAAGTTTCCCCTTTTTTTTCTATCCACATCGTATTGAATGACTCTTTTTTTTGGAACTTATAAGCATCTTCTTCTCCGGTTGTTTACTCCTTAACAAATTCATTAATAGATGTATTAAATTCTTAAGCAATAACATTTATTAAAATCATTAAAATAATAATAACACGAAAACTAACATATAAATTTAAAACTAACATATTAAAACTAACGTGTGTGTGTATATATATATATGTAACCAACATATATATAAAACTAAAATATAAAAACACTAAAATAACATATAAAACTTAAACTAACAAATAAAAACTAATGACATTAAATCTAAAACTAACATGAAAAATTAAGAGCCGTTTGGTTCGAGTATTTGAATGAAGATTTAAATTTTTGTAAGAGAAAATACTGTAGCAAAATGATTCGAACTGTGATTCGAACCACGAAACAAACGGGCTCTAAAACTAACATTTACCAAATTCAAAAAATAATTTGTTACTTAAACTAACAATTCCATTAAAATAACAAAATTAAGTTACAAATTGATAATTTAAACAAATAACAATTAACTAATTAACAAAAGAAAACTGATTAACAAAAGAAAAATAAATTAACAAAACTAATAACACTAAAATAATAAAACTAAGATATAAAACTAATTAACAAAACTAATAACAATTAACAAATTAACAAAACAAAACTATAAAACAAATTAACAAAACTAAAACCAAAACCAAAACTAAACTAAAACTAATAACATTGTTACCACTTTGTGTGGCAATAGAGGTGGGTGATAGATATACAAAGGCAAAGAGGCGATAGACAGTGACGACGTTGGAGGCAGAGAGGCAACGAACGATGGTGGAGAGAGAAGGTTTCAAAGAGAGACAAATAGAAAGGATGATAAAAGAGAGGGAGGATGACGATAGTGACGCAAACAGCGACGAGGACGATGAGAGAGAGAGGACGGCGTTGAGGGAGAGAGGGACTAAGAGGACGACAAGGACGAGAATGACGCTTAGGGAGGGTGGTTTGATTTTCAAAGAGAGAATCGTTCTCAGGGTTTTGATTTTCATTGGGTGAGATAGGTAAAATATATTAGACGACGATTTACTACGATTTTAAAAAAACCATCGTCTAAAGTAATGCATCAAACAACAGTTTTTGAGAAATTGCCCTCTAAACACGCGTCATTTAATTCTAGTAAATACTACGTGACTTATGACTACGGTTTCTTGGATACCCATCGTCTAGTAAGAATCAGGTAAGGTCAAATTTGTAGTAGTGCACTTTAGACATTTGGTTGGGGGAAGTTCTAGGTCAGTTCTGCAAGAGCATCCATAAGTGGCAACTTCCTATCACGAGAGATTTTTCCTCTAGGTTTGAATTTTGGGCTTTAGCACAGGATTGGGTTTATCAAGAGCCTTAATGGCCAACCAACCTAGGAGTGCCACTTCAAGTGACCTACCATAAGGGTATCTAAAGGAAGGGAGTCTTGCCTTGCCATTTCAAGTAAGGATCAAACCTTGGGGTTGGGTCTCCTCTTGACTTGTCCTAATTAGGGGATAATTTGTCTCTTGTGATAGGAGTTCACATGACTACATGGTTGAGCCTCCTTAGATGGACTGCTATAGGCTGATCTGATGGGTGAGCTAGTGTGCCAAGTAGGTCAGAATGGCTAACGTATCAGGTGGGCCAAAAAATGGACTTTTTCTAACATTGAGCCTAGGCTTCTAAATGGGCCTCTTTGGCTTTATTTTACTCTAATTTCTACTATACTTATTTTATTCAATTTCCAATTAGACTTAAAACTTCTAAAGTGAGTTGAAAGTGTTTAGACCAAATAAAATGGGATCATTCATGTTCCTTGGTCTTCCAAACCATGATCCACTTAGAGAACCATGCCTTGTAGCTTGGGTCTACGTACCTTACCTTAGACCATATCACATGATATAAGTTGGGCTTGTGCATTACAAAAAAATAGGTATCAAACATTAGAACCCTTGATTATGCGGGATTGTTCAGCATAGAAAGACAATCTAATTCTAAACCCTTGGAATGGTATTGGTTTACAAGAAAATTCACTATTGTAGAAATTTACTAGAATGAAGAAGAATTTTACAAGAAAAAATTGTGCACCATAATTTCTCTAATTTTTTTTCTCTCTCTATATATTTTCTTAGTTATACAAATAAGCCCTAACATCTTGCCTTTATAGGACTACATAAGAAAAAGGTCAATTTTCTAAAAGAAAACCTAATACACAATAGGGCGTTGCAGTGCCAATACCTACTCATTATTTTGGAAATTCTTGACCTAAACAAAACTCTAATCCAAATGTTGTGGCCCTCCAATCTTCACAACTTTGCGTTGCAAATTTTGGATTTGGCTCTCTGCCCCCACACCTTTAGGAGGGTGCTTGCCGCCTATTAAGTTTTTGTCCAAGGAATTTGCAATGAAGGATTTAGGTGTTATAAAACAAATCCATAGGATAAGGATTACTATGGTCACTAACATCTTGAAGCTGTTACAGGAAGAATATGTGAAGAAGGTGCTAAGCAAGTTCATCATGAATGATGCAAACTAATAAGTATTTATTTGGCCAGTCACTTCAAACTATCTAAAGAACAGTCACATTATATAGAGCAGGAACGAGGCTATATGGTTAAGGTGCTTTATGCTTTTGCACTTGGCACTCTTATGCATGCCATGGTGTGTATCAGACTAGACATTGTGTATGAAGTAGGAGTTGTAAGTAGGTACATGAGCAATCCAAAAAAGTAGCTTTGGGAGTCAGTGAAGAAGATTATCAAATACATGAGAAAGTACTACTGATTTAGCCTTGTGTTTCAAGAAGTCAGGCTTAGGATTACAGGGTTATGTAGATGATAATACGACATGGAGATATTTATGACAGAAAAGGTACTACTGGATATGTTATACATTGAGTAGTACAACAGTTAGTGTGGTTTTGAAGTTGCAAATGATGGTTGTTTTTTCCACTATTAGATAGAGTATATTGCTATAACTGAAGCTAGCAAAGAAAGAGTATAATTGCATTCGCTCTTGGAAGAATTGAGTTACAAGCAAGGGAATAATGTATTGCAATATGACAATCGGAATGATATTTACTTGGCAAACAATCTTATTTATTATGCTAGGATAAAGCATATATAAGTTCATTATTACTTCATCACATCGACATTGGATGATGGAGTTTTAGTGCTTCATAAGATTCACAAGAGTCTAAATCCAACTGATATGTTGATGAAAATTGTTCTGATTGAGAAACTGACATTATGTGCATCTTTAGTTGGACTTATCGTTTGAGGATTGAGAAGTCAGCACAACTGCAGGAAAGAGTTGTTGATGGCGAATCAGTCTCCAAGTGGGAGATTATTAAGTTATAGAGCTTAATTTAACGTCTTGATGAATTATTGCCCCATGTAATGGATTATGAGTCCACGACCATGAGAAATAGCACTACAATGCTAGAGTTTTGAAGGCCATTTTCTCAGCTAGCAAGGAGTCAGCATCATGATGCCCACTAGCCAGGGCCGTGACGTTGGGTCGAAGATTTTCGAAGCATGAACCAAGTTTGGCATCATGACGCCCAGTTGTGAATCAGTTTTAATTTTGGGAAATTGACCTCTTTTGTATAGTCCTGTAATTAGAAGATGCTAAGACTTATTTGTGTAACTTAGAAAATATATATATAGAAAAAAAATAGAAAGAGTGTGTGCAAGTTTCTCTTATAATCTTCTTCTTTATTATATAGTGAATTTATTCAATGGCTGAAAGTGAAAGTAGCTCTCACATTGAAAATAAACCACTTTATTTTTTTAATAAGAAAGACCCGATTAATTATCACAACATGCCTTTTTCGGGCTGTGATAAACTCTTTCTTACTTACGTATATACGAAAACTTAGGAAAAACTTTTTTTTTTTATAAATATACTTTACACAGATTTGTTTGCACATACGTTGGTTTTAGCATCTGTCGAAATACAGACATACACTTGTATTTACAAAACAACTTTTCCTTTGTAATAAAATTCTCCAAGCATTACTTTTCAAAATATCTTGAAATATATCACAGCAGAAACTAACTGCGGCAGAATCCATACCCATTTTGCACACCGATCATCCCCCCGTCAGCTCATCCATACAATTATTCTGACCTTCTCGTCAGAATACCTACAACATGAAATACTTAATGAGCTTACGCCCAGTAAATCCTATATAACCCACATGCACATTCAATAAAATGCATGATCCATTTATGCTTTCTTATAAACCTTCTTTATCATTTTTATTTCTTATCTTTAACTAGGGCCTATATGTTCGTACCATTGGACACTTAGGTCTACGTAACACCGTGACCATACTGTATCCTTAAACTCTTCTTGAGTCAGGAGTCGGTACGACACTTATTTTAATTTTTGGTTATATAATTACCAGTCCATTTATTATGGTTATTATATCATGCATGAAGTAATAATCACATGTTATACGCAAAATATAAGTGTTCTTATACAATACTGTACACACAGGTACACATTTTTATACTCTCAGGGATACATTAATATACACACTGGTATATAATATAATATATGCACAGGTATTTATTTAGTATACTCATAGGTATACATCAACATACTTATAGATACTCATATCATAGCATACACATAGGTATACACTTGATTTACACACAAGTATACATATACACATGTCACATTTTATACCTATAATTTCATACTGTAGGTGGGATGTGTACTTACTTGATTTTATGTACCACGTAAATCGACCTTGATTTTTCTGTCCTAGAATTCTAGGATCCTGTTGGCCAATTTCAAAGCCATTAGCCAATATTCTATTATGTTTCAATACAAAACATTCGTTAATTATTAAATTGAGTTGCATAACTGTACACAACTCCGAAAACTACTGGTTTTCTTATTTCTATCTAACTCTACCCCATCGTCACTAACGAAGGGCAAAAATCTTTCTAATCATTTTCTTTTCCCCATTTGAAACATTTTGGAGTGATTTGGGTTATTCGGACAAAAATGACGATTTTGTCCTCCATGGGCCTACTGACCTACCTGAGCTCGATTTTGTTATTATAACAGAAATAGCCACATATTAACTTTAAAATAATACCCTATTGGCTCGTATCTCCTTATCTCACACCTATGCCCCTTTTTTGTAAAACTTTGCAATTTAGCCCATAAACTAAAAATTTTGACAATTTTACCCCCAGAGCTAAAATTTATTTCTTTAACCCAAAATTTCTTATTTTTCATAAGAAACATTTTTACTCAAAGTAGCATACAGTAAATCATTTTGAAAAATGACGTTTTCGTCATTTTAACATTTTTTTTCACTTTTAACAAATTCTTAAAAAATCAAAATCTAAATCTCACAAACGGTTGAGTTTTTTGACAAACCATTCAAGTTGCCTAACAGTTTCATCGAGATCTACAACTTTTATGTTTTAACTTTTTCCAAATTCTCATAGTACAGGGGTGTTTTTGGGCGTTTTTCAAATCTACCGAGGGAAAACTTTTTCTTTCAATTTAGTCGTTAGGGTATTTTGGTGAAAATCTATTTTAAAACTATAAATCTACCCCTGTATAAGCAGTTTTAACCTTTGTTGGAATGATTTACTATATCTAGCATCACTTTTGAAAAACTAGCACTGAAATTGCAAAAATATAACTTTTCACACAAACTACAGTTTTTCAACATTTAAACATTAATTTCACAACATCAACATGTCATACTTTATATTTCTAGGGGTTCAACCAAAAACTAGCTCAAGAACCCATATACTTTAGAGAAAATAAAAATCAAAACAAAAATCATAAAATTTCAAAACTTTAAAATCAGAACTTACCCCAAATAGCGCTTTTTGATATCTAGCCCTCCAAGGCTCCTTTAGATCTCCTTCTTAAACACTATTTTCATGCAAAAACATCATAGATTAACTTCCTTTCTTTTTCCCCAAGAAAAACGCCAAAACCCTTGAAAAAGTTTAGGTTTTTACCTTAAACTTGTGGAAATTCCTTGAATCTCACCTCTTGAACTTAAGTGGGGTTGTTTTGCAAAGTTTTGGGGTTGATAAAATTTTTGAAAACCTTCTCTAATGGCTGCCGTGGGAGTTGTGGAGAAGAAGGAAGAAATTTTTTTGATAAAATCACATTGAATGCTCACTTATCCAAATGGATGACTCATGGGGTAATCAAGTGGGTTACCCTAGGTGTCATAAGGTGATTGGGCCATCTTTCATGACATGTGGCCCAATAGAAATCCAAGGAGTGTCCATTTTATGGAGCTAAAAATTTACACTGTAATTTTTTACCACACAGTATTTTTCCTACACTGCCATGGTCAAATCAGTACAAAATCGTAACCTTAGACTGTGTAAACTATTTTACTTACTTTCGGCTTACCTTTGGAGGCCAAACGTATCATTTTTCATATTTGCATTTTCATTTAGCAGTATACTTGTACTGCGTTGGCCTCCTTTTTACACTAGGTTAGGTTTCGGTGGACTCTATGTCATATTTGTATTCTAAGTACCCAGGTGTTTGTATCATAATTTTATAATTAATTGTGATATAAAATTCATTTTATGGATATTATTTACAAATTTTTGAGTAATTAAACTCATAAAATCTGTATTAAAAACTATCCAACATTTCATCACATTCGCAGTGAAAAATTCAGTTAATATTGCTTTTTACACATCATCATGATTTTACAATAGTTACAATTTTTAAAGGTAAATTCATTAATTAAACCCAATTTAAATTTTAGATTTTATTAATGAATTTTTTTGATCATTACATTAATAGGATATAGTGCTAGTGGCTAAAAACTGTTTTCTATTAATAGATTTTTTTATTTCATATTTTACTAAAGAATTCTGTCATTTGAAAATTGACTTAATGCATAAAAATATATATATGTTACAATTAATGATTGAGTTTAAACTCATTTACCAGACGCTCTACTTTTGTTAGTATTTCATGTAGTGTTGTATGCAATAATTGCCAAATAAAATGATGGTTTGAAAAAGAAAAAAAAAAGGGGAAGAAAGTTGAATAGAAAAGGAGGGAATGGAAGGGAATTGAAGTTTGGAAAAAAGCAGCGGATAGCCACCATGCACACTTAAAAAGTCAAGCAATGGTTATTCGCCGTCACAAACGGCTATATAAAAATGTGCCTTTTGCCTTGTTCTGTTCCTCCTTTTTATAAAAACAAATTATGTATTTTAATCGCTAAGCACATTTCTACAAGCACATTGATGGACTTTTGGTTTACTCTGCCTTTTAAAATGAAGTTTAGGGGTTAAAATTCAACTCAAAGAGCTGCAGAATGTTTTAAAGAACAATACATAAACTTCTAACCATCGCAAGGAATCAGGGGAAAGTAACATTGATTCTTAAATGTCAATGATATTTGAAATGTAACTCTGTTGTTTTCACGTGAAGCGTGATCTTTTTTCTCATGGTAAATTAGATACTACAAGAAAAGAAAAAAAAAAAAAACACACTTTCTCTCTCTAAAAGATGGTCAATTTCATGAAGTATCATTTTATTTATTTTGTGTTTTTCTTAGGAACATAAATATTAATTTGTAAGTAGCAAAGTCCGCCCAAGTCCAGCAACTGTTCCTTTACTCATTTATTTATTAATATTATCAGAATTCAACTTTTGGTAAAAGAAAGGGCAAGTAAATAGAAAGAAAAAGTTCCCCTAAATTAACAAGGCAAAATTATATATGATTTCTTGTCTCCCCATGATGGCTCTTGAACAGCTCATTTAAAGGGAATGGTGCAATTTCGAGTCATCCCATGCATGAGCGATGAATGGCGAATATAATAGAAATATAGAAGAAAGGAACATTACCATTTGCGTGAATATACGAGCAAGAGCAACTCAACACCGAAATGTCTGCTTTCAATAAGACAAATACAAATTAGCGTTGAAGTTTGCATAATATCTTTTTTTTTTTTTTTGATATAAGAGGAGGGGGAATGCCGCTTATTTTTGAGTGGGGCTAAGCGTGACTCGAACCCTTAACTTATGGTTATGGTGAAGGGACTTACAACTAATTAAGTTGCCCTCACTTGTCCATAATATCTTATTCAACGTTAGCAAAAATAGGATCAAATGTATTGATAATATACTTGTTTTTAATTATTACGTTTTTAATGGTTACATATATAAAAAAGGATATGTTTTTAACAACAATTGATGATATGGTATGATAACAATTTAACCTTATTAATTATTATTTTTTGTCAACCATCTACATTATTATAACCTTATATTTATATCAAATAATTAATAATAATAATATCTATTAAAAATATAATCGTTGGAACCACACCCTTAATTAATATATATATATATATATATATATTTATATATACAGAGAGAAGATTTTACCTGTACTCCTAACACCAAATACAGCGGGGGTTATTAAACGCGAATGAGGGTTAGTATTAGCCTCCAAAGTTGGAACAAGGTGGGCCCTTCGTCCATCCCAAACCAATACTAGTTTTGAGACTAGGTATATATTTGTTAGAGTTTCGATTTAGTTTTGAAATTTGGTTTGTTCTCATAAGATTTAGATTTAGCGATTACGTTGTTGAATTTTATATTTATTTTGAGGAAATGACTTTGAGCTTTGACAATAACGAAGGTTTTTCTATTTTCCTTTTAACTCTTGATGAATAAATAAGACCTTCCATTGTTTCTGACTTAAATGGGATCTTTTAGGGTATGTTTGGTTGAATATTCAAATCAAGGTTCGAATCATTTTGTTACAATATTTTCTCTCACAAAAATTAGGTGGGTATGATGAGGCAAAAGCAAGGCATGATACGGGGGATGGGATCCTTACTCCGTCCAATGCCATCTCAAAATAAAGTAGACATTTCTAGCACACAACTATTGTTTTTAAAAAATTGAGAGATGATTCATGTATATAATCAAATGTGATGATATTGATTTTTTGAGAATTATATTGTTTACTATTACTTTCGCAAGAATATGCTTCCTATGATTCCTACATAACAAACCCCCTTAATCATGCTAAAAATGCAAATAAATGATCATCTAATTTCATGTTGCCCTGATTTTTTTTTTTTTTTTTTTATGATTCTTATTAGGGGCGTTCACGGATTTAATTTTACAGATTTAAGGTCAATCCACAATTCAATCCTAAACATTTGGATCGAGAAAATCTTAATCCACGATCCAATCTAAAACCTTCGGATTAGAAAAATATCAATCCGCAATTAAATCTAAAACCTTCGGATTGGATTCATGAATTTGTGGATTGCGCTGTCACCTTTATTTAAAAAAAAAAAGAATGTTGAAGACCAATTTTTTCAGCATTAAAAATCAAAACAAACAATCTATAACATAAAATAGCTTAATGAAGTTAAATTTTTCCAACCAATCATTAAGAAAAATTAGCTTCAATAAAACTTAAAATCAAGTCTTCTTTAAAAAAAAAAGAAAAAACTCAAGATAAAGTATGTTTATTTATCAACAGTACTTCACTTTAAAGCAATTCAAAATTAGAAGATATGTGTGTGTGTAAGGTTTCGCATCGACCTACGGATTAAGAATTTTTTTATTTATAATTCAATCCAAAACCTTCATATTTAGATTTTTTCAATTTGTTATTAATCTAAAGCTCTTTCCAATCTAATTCAATCCAAAGGTTTTGGATTGGATTAAGTGGATTTCACAAATTAATAGATTTTATGAACACTCTTTATTATTATTTTTTAATTTTCTTAATTTTATAATTCCTCCCTTCAACCTATTATTAATGGAAAAAAAGGAAAGATGCAATTTTTTTTTTAAATTCTTCTACCATTAACCCTAGTGATACAAGAGAAACTAATGGACTGTTTTTTTTTTAAGAATTAAAACATTTATAATATTTTCGGTGTATGTTTCTAAACATTGTATTTGTTTAAAAAACATCAAAAATTTTTTTTAAAAGCAAACCAAAATAACTATATATATATATATTTATTTGCCCAATTTCCCGTTTCTGACGTCATTTTTTCACCCTTCACCGGAAGAAAAGTCTCTACTCTTAAGCAAGAGGAACAAAGAGGACAGAGGGGAGTACAAAACAGGTTTCAGAATCAGATGAGGTCCTTTTCGTAAAGTAATGGCCGTCAGCTTTCGTCCTCTACTAGCCCTTAAACGACTATAAACCGAATCTTTAACTTATTCAAATCAAATGAAAGCACAATTACCATAATGTCCTTGCTGATTCCACTCTTTGAAATTATACCCATAATCTTTTGTAATTTAGCGACAGTCATAATGTCCTTTGTTTGGTTATGCACGGGCGGATTCACCTGACTAAGATCCGTTGTTAACGGTGTATAAATTGCAATTATATTTGACTCGACAGGATGATTTGTGATGTATTTTATTTATTATAAACTGTTTGACACTTTAATTTTAACTAAAGTTTCAAGTTTAAAATTTATAATATGTGAAAGTTTTACATTATAATAACTTATTGTAACGATTGAAAGCTTTGCACTATTAGTTTCAACAAAATGTTAAATGAAAGCTTAATTTGAATGGAAATGTAATTATAAACCCCGCTTATTTAATTGATTAGGTGGATAGACCAAATGCAAATCTACACTTATTAAATCCACTTTGATTACCAACATATCTATTTTAACTATAACATAACTCACCCATTCCATTTATATTTTTTTTTGCCCTTCCAACTTATTTGTTCGCCAAATATTTATTTTATGCCAAGTTACGAGCTCTAAAAGTATTTAGATAAACAAATCTATTGCCCCAAACCTAAAAAAAGGAAAATAGAGAATTATTTCTAAAGGGCATTTGCCGCTTCCATAGTTTTGATTTTAGAAAATTATTTCCAAATCTTATACGGTAAAATAACTCTAAATCATTTATGGCAGTTAAAGTTAAAACAAAAATGTCTTTATATGAGCTCGCTTAAAGGAAGAAATTCAAATTCCACACGGCATTTATGTTTCCTTCTAAATTTTAACATAATTTATTAATTTGAAAATACTTTGTAAATTTTTAGGTGTTAATTTGCCAATCCAAAAAAAAAAAAAAATCCTAATAAAGGGTAAGAGGAATTTGGAATGTTAGTTACTTAGAACTAATTAGTTTTAATTAATTATAGTGTAAAACTCTCAGTAGCTATAATAAAAAGGCAAAAAATTGGTGCAGTAGAATACTTTCGCATGTTATAGTTCTTAAACTTAAAATATAAGTTCTTAGCTTCTGTTGTAACTGAGCAATTTTTTGCCTCTTACTGTAGCTGTTGAGAGCTTTATAATGTTCACAGTTGTAATTGATGGTTACTTAGAACTAATTAGTTCTAACTACAGTGTACAACTCTCAGTAGCTACAGTAAAAAAGTAAAAAAGTTGCTATAATGCAATGCACATAATATAGTTCTTAAACTTAAAACATTAGTTCTTAGCTTTTGTTGTAATTGAATAACTTTTTGTCTTTTACTGTAACTGTTGAAAGTTTTATATTGTCTATAATTGTAATTATGGATTGAAACTAAAGTTATGAGCATCCCTTTAAACTTAAAATTTTAGTTCTATAACTTGTGAGATGATACTTGAAAAAAAAATCCTAATTTAAAAGGCAAATCCAAGGAGGACAAAACTGTAATTCAAAATGAAATAAATCCGTAATGTCGCATCTGCTCTAACCTTATTCTAATTTTTTTTTTGAACGTATACTAGAGAGGACGTTCTCCCCTTTGAAAATCAAATCAAATCAAATCTAGAAAGAGAAACACATACAGAAACAGAGAGGTAGAGAGAGAAACATACATAAATTAAATAAATTTCTACGAAAATCTTAAAAAAAAAAAAATCATGAGGAAGAGACCCCTATTCCTCGGATAAACAATCTATATATAATATATCCACAGCCGTAGATTAACGCTCCCTCTGAAAATTCTCAGCCTCGCCATGCCTGAACTCAGAGAGTAAAACAAGCAACGCTGGCTAACTTCCTGTGCTGGTCGGTTGGTTTTCAAACGAGCTCGGAACTTCAAATGGAAACTTTCGTCAAGAAAAAGAAAGATGGGTTTGAAATTTTGGGCGGTAACAACAACAACAAGAAGAAGTCAACCGAATCGTCGTCTTCACTCACTGAGGCAAGCCCCGAGTCGGGCGAGACCGGCTCGGAGATCTCCACTGAGGAATTGAAAGCAAAAGGGTCCTCGTCGTTGTCGTCGCCGCCTCGGTTGGGTTGGCCTATTCGCAGAGCCGATGTTTGTAAAAGCTCTGTTGATGAAGCTCAAGATGGGAAAACGAAAAACTCCCTCCTCAACGATTCAAAGTTTGCCGATTTAAGTTCCAAGATTTCGGGTTAGTTCTTTGTGTTTTTTTTTTTTTTTTTGTTTTTGAAATGTTTGAATTTTTTTTCCTTTTACCCTTTTTTTTAAACAAAGCTAAAAAAGTTACCTAGTACTTTTTCTTTTGATACGAAGAAGTACTATTTCAAATTGTGAAAGTGTGATTTTAAAAATTGTCTTGTTTTCTTTTTAAGAAGAATCCCACAGTGGGTTTTTGTCATTTAACTCTTATCTTTATTATCTGCTTCTTTGTCTGGGTTTGACAGTAGATACTTAATACTCAATTGTTTGTCAATTTTGTGTGTGTGTGTGTGTTTTTTTTTTTTTTTTTCTTGGGAAAAATTGAACAGAGCTTGAGATGATGAAAGAGAGGTTTGCAAAGTTGTTGCTTGGAGAAGACATGTCTGGGTCTGGAAAAGGGGTTAGCACAGCTTTGGCCATTTCAAACGCCATGACTAATCTTTGTGGTAAGCACTATTATGGTTAATTAATGTTGGCTTTGTTTTCTATCTGCATTTTAATATTTTTCCACTGATTTTATTTGTTTAAAATTTAAAGCTGCAATTTTTGGGCAAGTGTGGAGATTGGAACCCTTAACTTCAGAAAAGAAAGTCATGTGGCGAAGAGAGATAGAATGGCTTGTTTGCGTTAGTGATCACATTGTGGAGTTAATTCCCACTTGGCAAACACTCCCTGATGGAACTAAACTTGAGGTAATTTACTTGGATTTTATTTGAGTGTTTTTGATTTTTTTTGGGTCTGTATTTGACATTCGCAATCTAAGGCATTCAAAAATTTGGCGCACTTAAATTCATCTGAGATTTATTGTCTTTTTTATGGATTCTGCATTTTGTAGGTTATGACTTGCAGGCCTAGATCAGATATGTTTATCAATCTCCCTGCTCTGCGCAAGCTAGATAACATGCTTCTTGTAAGTTTCTAGTTCTAAACTGCTTTGATCATCCATTGCTTAAAAATTGAGAAGAAATTCTGTTTTTTATGACGAGCCCTTTATTTCATCATATACAGGAAATACTGGACAGTTTTGCGGATACAGAATTTTGGTATGTTGATCAAGGGGTTGTAGCACAAGATGCAGATGGGTCAGCCTCGTTCCGCAAGTCTCTGCAGCGGCAAGAGGAGAAGTGGTGGCTACCTGTGCCTCGTGTCCCTGCCGGTGGCCTGAGCGAGAATTCAAGAAAGCAGTTGAATCACACCCGGGAGTGCACCAACCAAATCCTTAAAGCTGCGATGGCTATCAACAGCGTTACTTTAGCAGAAATGGAAGTCCCTGATTCATACTTGGAAGCTCTTCCAAAGGCGAGAAAAAATATCTAGAATTTTGATGGTCTTGCCATGTTCAGATTCTCCAATTAATAAAAAAGAAAAAGTGATGGTAATTTGACTCCTTTTTGTTATGTTTTCAGAATGGAAGGGCCTGCATTGGAGACATTATCTACCGGTATATTAAATCTGATCAATTCTCTTCCGAATGCCTGCTTGACTGTCTTGACCTGTCGTCTGAACATGTTGCTCTTGAGGTGGCAAACCGTGTTGAAGCCTCAATTCACGTATGGCGTCGAAGAGCTCATTCGAAGCCCCCAACTCATCTAAGCCATTCCACTACAAAGTCATCATGGGACACGGTGAAGGACCTAGTGATTGATGGAGATAAAAGGGAATTGATGGCAGAAAGAGCAGAAAGTCTCCTGCTTTGCTTGAAGCAGCGGTTTCCATCTCTCACTCAAACTACTCTGGACACCAGCAAGATCCAGTACAATAAGGTAAAATATCATTAGAAGTCCCTTTTTTTGTCTTGAATTTTGTTTGTTTAATTACTTCTTTTTCTTATATCATTAGAATTCCTTTTCTGTAACTTTGCAGGATATTGGAAAGTCGATTCTTGAAAGCTACTCGAGGGTTTTGGAGAGCCTGGCTTTTAACATTGTGGCTCGTATTGATGATCTACTCTACGTGGATGACTTGACTAAGCATTCTGATAAATTGTCATCAGCTCCTAAAGTGAGTATAATTACTCACAAGAAGGTCCCCATCTCTTATCCAGTGCCTTCCCCGAGCACTCCATATAAGACAGCTTCTACCACTCCAAGTTATTCGCCTGCACCGCTTATTAGCCCTGCCAGGGGAGAAAGAACTCCTTTTCTCCACAGCAACAACAGCAACAATAATAATAACAACAACACCAAGCCTCATCGTCTTGGCTTCGGAGTAAGACGAGTCTTGACGAATTATCTTGGCGTTGAGACGAAACCCAGGATTTGTGGCAATTCAAATGAGGGATCTGCTCCAGGTACTAGCTCGTGCGGCAAGGAAAATGTCGATCATCGGAAGGAGCCAACAGCACGCCAAAATGTGTCCAAGTTGCATAAGAAAAATGGTTAAGTTTCTGCCTTTGTTTATTTATATTCATGTATATGTTTGTAAATGTAACTGAGGTAAAGGATCCTGGTGCAAAATTGTTCACATTCCCAAATTGTCTCCTCGCTACGAGCCTTAAAGAAGCTTATTATTTTATAAATTACTCCACCAGACTAAATGGCCAAACTAGCACACGCCAAGCGTACACATTCAATTTATAAGATTGTAATTAATGAAGGCTCAGAGAATAAGGGTCCGTTTGGTTCGAGTATTTAAATAAAGTATTTGAATGAAGATTTAAATTTTTGTGAGAGAAAATACTGTAGTAAAATGATTCGAGCCGTGATTTGAGTATCGAAACAAACGGGCCCTAAGAGAAACGAAAGGAATTATTGCGAGAAAATGTTACATAATGCTATCATTATGTGGGTATATCTATATATATACTACTAGTGACGGAGTGACAAATTTTTGTGAGCGGACCTAAACAAAAATTTTAAGCAACCATAAGGTTTATTTTTAAATTTTTAATGGAGGCTATATGTATATAAACATAATACAATATATACTCATATACAAGGGATTTTTAAACATAATAAATTGGAGTGGGGACTTAAGCCCCCCACTGACGCTTAACTGGCACTGTGGATGTATACTACATATAATATAAATAACTATATATAATAAGTGAGAGTTTTCCAAAATACTATGCAAAAATTTGGTAAGTTATTTTGTCCTTTGGTTTTTTTATTTTTTTATTTGTTTTTAATTTTTTATATTTACTTTAACTTTAATTTTTATTACTTTTTTTTTTGCGTTTTTTAATCTAAAATCTCATTTTTCCCCCTCACAATCATATCAAATATTATTCTATTAAATGTAAATTTCATAACAACATTTTTTATTCAAACTATAATTTACAACTCCTTATATTTCTTTAAGAGAGCAACATAATTAATTTTCAAATAATTCTAAAATACTAAAATTAAAACTTAATAAACACGTTAGATATGTATAACAAACATGAGATAATCATAAGTGATACTCACGAGTGAGTGGCAGTTCTATAAAACACTATTCAAAAATTTGGTTTACCTAATTTGTCTTTTGGTGTTTTTTTAAACTCTTTTTTGCTTGTCTTATTTATGCCTTTTTATTTTTCTACCTTTTTTCTTTAACTTTTTCCTTTTTTTTTTCTTCATTTCCTTGTCCTAAGTCATAATTTTCTAATTTTTTTCCCAGCTTAATCAGTTTACGATGCACTTTTACGAAATACTTTTTTTCCTTGCTTTACTCTTATTAAAATAATTTCTTTACATGTGTTATCTTATTTTTTTGGCCTTTTGTTTTTATTTTTCCAAAGATTCATGCATTATTAAATTTTCCTCGCTTATTCTTATTTAAACATTTTTTTTCCAAATATGCCTATTCTTAGTTTTTTCAATATAAGATATTATAATAAATAACCCTTATAAATATTTCAATATTAATAAAGTAATCATGCTTTTAACAGGGATTTAACTACAAAATTGCTTTCAATCGATGACTTTCTAACTAGCATCTATATGTGATTTCACGATGAGGTTAGGGAAGTTTCATGGAAATTGTCTCAAACTTGTTTTGGTAAGTGACAAGAATCATGGATAAGATTACATCTTGCATGTCAACAAGCAAAGCCTAAAACAACATAAAGATTTCCACTTGTGGTCAGAGTATTGTTTTCGCAAAATTCAACTGCTTAGGATGATTATTTATTTAAATAATGTCAAATGATTAAACGCTACGAATCCTTGCAAGATAAACAAATTCAATAATAGAGACAAGAGTCCCACATTATTTGAAACATTTAATTCAATGTCACAAAAACACAACAAAACTAACGCTTTAGAACTCTCGGATTCATTTGCCCAGACGCACATTCATGACTTAAAAGAGAAATTGAAATAAGAGTGATTCAATAAATTTAGAAATAAGATGGTTGACAAAAGCCTCTTTTGATTTTCTTTATGTAAATAACAGGACTGTACTGACTCAACAAGGTCGTTGTAGTATAGTGGTGAGTATTCCCGCCTGTCACGCGGGTGACCCGGGTTCGATCCCCGGCAACGGCGTACCTTTTTCTTCTTTTTGGTCTTCTTATAATTTTTCTCCATCACGATGTCCTCGACCATACTCGTAAAATTAACGCGGAAGCGTTTATAATGCTTCCTTTACTCCTCAAGTGAAATTCAAAAAAATTAAAAAAACAAAAACAAAAACAAAAACTAAAAGCAAACTAGCGTCCTCATCACTCTTTTCTCAATTCTTTTTCTTTTTCAGATCAACTTTTTTCTTTTTCTTTTTCTTTCTCAACTGATTATTATTTTTTATTTCAAAATGAAAATTTCTGCGGCTGTAGCACCATCTCTCTGAAACTCTCTCCTCTCTCTCTCTCTCTCTCCCCACTACTATCACTTACTAGCAAACAACCGAAGCTCACCTCATCTCTCCACCGTCGGATTGCCCGGAATAATGTCATCAGACGGCGGCGGTGGCGGCGGCAGCACCAGCGTCCACGTCACGGCCCTGGACGGCATTGTGAACGTGAACTCCCTCTTCACCCTGGCCGTTTTCATCGGCCTGACCTGGAACCCCAAGGACCCCAACAACTCCCTCATCGACGCCGACGCGGACCCCAGCTGCAACCCCGGCCCCTCCGTCGCCGAGGACCTCGTCGCCTTCCACGTCTACTCCTTCAGCTCCTTCCTCTTCTCCAGCCTTATCGCCGTCGGCCTCAAGCAGGCCATCCGGATCTGGCGCAGCCCCCACTGCCGTCCTGGCGCCGCTGGCGGCTTCCTCTGCCGCATCAACAAGAACGTCCTCCGCGTCGGCATGCTCGTCTCTGGCGTTGGCTCCGTCTCCGGCTGCGCCTTCCTCATGCTCGCCCTCATCAACGTCGTCCAGATCAAGCTCGGTACCCTCGGTTGCGGCTCCGCCTCCTACACGTACGCCGCCGTCGTCCCCCTCGTCATCTTCGTCCCGGCCGCCCTCCTCATCTACATCTGTATCGTCCTCTACGCTTTCTTCAGCCGCTAGCCAGGGTTTGGTTTTTCAAAGATTCGCCTTCGCCTTGTATATTAATTAATCCACTCAATTAGCTTAATTGATTAATTAATCAACTCTACATAGTTTGAGTTTGTTACAATTATGCTTTCAAATTTGTGTTTGGAGCTTAAATTGCTTTACTGAAATGTAATGTTTTCCTGTAATAGATATGAATGCTCTTTCTTTTCTTGTGTAATACATTATTGATATGCAATTTGCAAGTTTTAAGGGAAAAATCTTATAGTATTTCCAAACTGCACGAGGCTAATGTTCTTGCTAAAGAACAAGAATGGCTGACTCAGATCATCCTCTTTTGGGGGGTGCAGAATTATAAATTATTGGTGGAGCAATTTGAGATATTTATTTTTAAGGAAAACAAGTTAATGGGCATTATTATATATCTATGTATGATAAGTACTTTGAAATATTAATGTAAGAATGTGAAAGGACTCGAAAATGGTAAGCTCAAAATGGCTTTTTTTTCTAGAAGAACAGCATAAAATTGAAATTGGTTTCTGCTGTGTTGTCAGCTGCTTATTAGAAGTTCTCTATTTGTACTCAAAGTTGCTCAAAGACATAAAATAAGCAGTTGTTTTATTAACTTATCTTGGGTGGCTTTAAAGTGGACAGACAAAAACCACTTCTGGAGAGAGTAGGTGCAGTAACAATAATACATTAACCTCTTTTCCATAGTGCTACCTCCATTATGATTTATGACTCATGGGTTTTGTTTGTAATCATTTCTTTGAGTCGCTTCTTTCACTATAAAAAAGTATGAAGTCTTGCAAGCGTTTACACACAGCAATCTGACAATGGATGCTTCAAAGAAATGCATTTGCTTTCTTGCCCTTCTTGTGATTTTGGGCATCAGTGAGCTGAACCAGGCTCGTGGTGCTGGTGAGTGTGGGAGCAGCACTTCCCCTGACATGGAGGCTTTCAAATTGGCCCCTTGCGTGTCCGCCGCGGAAGAGGAGAATGCCTCGGTCTCCGCCCGGTGCTGCGCTCAGGTGAAGAAGATTGGCCAGAACCCGAGATGCCTCTGTGCCGTCATGCTTTCGAACACTGCTCGGAGTTCTGGGGTGAAGCCAGAAGTGGCCATCACCATTCCTAAGCGCTGCAACATTGAAGGCCGTCCCGTCGGTTACAAGTGTGGAGGTATGTTGGCATAAATTATTTCATCCCAAATTCAATAACTATTTGTTTTGCTTCATTCTCTGTTCTTAATACTGCTTGTTCTGTTTTTACAGCTTACACAATGCCTTGAAGACTGAAGATCTTAGGCCATAAGTGAGTGGTGGCCCCTATGGTCGTTTGATGTTGAATAGTTATTGCAGTTTGATACAAAGATGTGCTTAAGATTGTATCTATAAGCTAGTTCTTCTAGCTATTTGCTTTGACATTCCAGACGCCTGGAAACATAAATAAATAAATACCTGGTGTGTTGAACTGTGTTTCCTTACATAAGCTTTCTTGTTGTCTCTACTCTTTGCTTACTAAATCTGCTTTCTTGGCTATTTGCCCGTGTGGGAAAAGAAGAAGGAGACGAAGAAGAAGGAGAAGAAGCAAGTGAATGATTTTATGTCCTTGCTTGGCTCTCCTAACAACATGATAACATTTAGCAAAACTAGATCTTCAAGGTCAAGGTTATGCCCGTTAGCATATTTAGCCTAATTTACAAATCCAAGATAGCATCCTTGTGAATACAAAGAAAGTAGAATTAAGTAGAGTTAAACTAGAGAGAGAATCATTTAAACTATTGTATAGGTTTAGAAGACAATTCTGATTGTCAAGAATAAGCAGCACAGATTATCTTATGAATGAGAAATAATTATATATTGGCCCTGGACTTCAGAAAATCAAAGCAAAAAATATTCTGAAGTAGCAGCCTTATAATCGACTCAATGGACGAGATCAACCTTATAGACCCCTGCAGGCCATGCAACTGATAGCTCTCAGAACGTCAGCATTTAGTGAATGTCAACTGCTTGCTTACCAACATGCTCTAGTCCTTTTGACAAATCTTTCTTCCAACAAAATATTGGATGTTAATATGGTCTTATATTAGTGTAAATATAGGGGTAAAACATGTAGCTTGGTTTACCAAGGGAAATTGATCAACCAAATTCATTTTAATTTTAAATACAATTATCCTAAACACTTGGTCTCATGGCATAAAATGACTAAAGGGGTCCTGACTCTTTTATCTGCCCCTCCTCAATGACAAATAGTACTAACTATATAAATGGTTAAACAAACAAAAAATAAATTAAGGTGCTTGGTGAGTAGTTTGCACTTTGAAGTTCAAACCTACCTAATACTAAAAAGCTCTCACATATTACAGCGTGAAGAAAAAATATACTGTAGTATAAAGAATTTCACTTGGTTTGAAAAGTAAGTTATAATTTAAAAGTTAGAATTTAAACACTGTAGCATATGAGAGTTTTACTATAATAAGTTGAAACTTAAAAGTTAAATTCCAACTTGCGTCTCAAAAATGTTAAGAGTATGTGGTTCAAACTCTCCCCAACACTGATGTTAACGTTGAAACTGCCAGTTGATCCTACACCAGTTTCATAATGGCCACCGACCGAATTAAAAAATGAAAAAAAAAAAACTTGTTTTCTCCTCTAACACGTCTGATGGGTCTTTACAGTAAACCCATCAGCTACATCTTAATTACAGTACTATAAATCCTCAAATCTGTGTCCTTAATTTTCTGCACAGAAATTAAGAACTTATTGAGCTTTCTAATCCTTCTTCTTATTGTGGGCAATGGTGCGGTTGATGGGGTTTATGAGGCAAGCGAATGTGGCACTTTGACCGTCGAGAGAGCGGCATGGAGTCTAGGTCCTTGTGAATTAGCAGCAAAAGCAAGAAATATTAATGTCCCAATTGAATGTTGTAATCTGTTGAGAATTATGGTCCAGAATAGTCCAAGATGTCCTTGAGCCGTTGCACTCTGGGAGACGGCTCGGAAAGTCGGAGTGGTGCCACAAATTGGGTCAAGCGTTGTGGCGTCAGTAATCGTCCGGTAGGTTCAATGTGTGGGGTCTGTTTTACGTGTTATTAATAATGCTGGTTTTATGTTGTAGAGTTTGTTTCTTTCTATTGTCTTCCCATTTTTTTTTTCCTTGTAGCTAATATTTGGCCTTGATTTGAAGAATGAAGGTGATGGGCAAAAATGGCTCGAAATGAAGTTGTCTTCTTGTTGTGGTTATTGCTATTTTGTAGCCACGAGTTGTGTGGCAAAGAATTTTGTCCATTCATTACCATGTAGTTTAGTTTAGCACTTTATTAAGTTGGTACAAACTTGTTCAAAAAATCCCTTTTAATACGTGTAATTCAAGAAGATATGGTCTAAATACTTTGAGGCCTTCTCTATCCTATTAGCTCTAAAAAATAATTGAATAAAGATATAAAATTCAAGTAAAATTATTGTTGTTATTATTATTATTATTATTATATGATGTAGATTTAATAGTTGCTCTAGATATCGTTGTTTTAATCTTGTGACATGAATTAAACATTGTAATGAATAAGATAATTGAAATATATAATATGTCACATCATTATTTAGAATAAAGATATATATATATATATATTTATAATTTGATAAATAAGTGAAATGAACTTACAAGTCAAATGGACTCAGGATGAGATGTATCAAATAGTTACTTGGGCCAA
The DNA here is from genome assembly GCA_025403435.1 of Artocarpus heterophyllus. Taxonomy (NCBI): domain Eukaryota; kingdom Viridiplantae; phylum Streptophyta; class Magnoliopsida; order Rosales; family Moraceae; genus Artocarpus; species Artocarpus heterophyllus. The sequence continues at coordinate 9,715,569 of CM046353.1, forward strand.
GCAGACGTCATTTCAGGGTGTACAGTCCAACCTGCATGACAAAGTGGAGTAGAAGAATTCCAAGATTTTTAGGGCCAATTAGCAGGCCAGTCTAATAGTCGTCTAAGAACGTTTTTCTAGTTGCCTCATTTAACTTGACCTTATTTAACTTGACATATGAGTAGTACTAGAGACACTAAATTCAAATCTCAATTTGTATAATCTTAAGTTGTCATTAGTTTATTAGTAAATGTAATATATTAATGCAACAATCTTTTAAACACCTAGAAAAAATATGTTCATTCATAAATTAAATAAAAGCTTACTAATTTCATTTAATTGTGTTAAAGTGTCTATATTTAAACCTTTAACTCAGTACTAATACTTAAAATCTAAGGTTCTTTGCTGATAACTCCATTCATCTTTATCTTTAAGATGAAAGGTCTGCTAATCATAAATAGTTTCCTAAAAATATCCTTAAGATGCTTAATAGTATTGAATATTACCGAATTCACTCATTATAACATTGTGGAAATTTAACTTGAATTTCCACGTTAAGTTTTTTTTTTCCCTAGAAAATCCATAACTTAAATTCTTGAGTTCTATATAACATACTTTCCTAATGTTCAGCTTAGTGTCACTTAAGTAGCCAAATTTACTGGCTCATTTATGTGTTAAACACTCACACAAAAGCCCAAGTACTAAGTAGGTCATAATTATTTAGTTTGCATACTAACTTAGGTGTATGTACTTGCTTCGAAATTTCATCACTAAAAACTATGTCTTTAAGTCCTTAACTGTTATATTATCAAAACCTCATTGTTTCCTAAGGAACCTTTCTATATACATCCAAACATGAGATAATAAATTTTCTAAGTCACTCATGTCCTAACAAAACCCTAAATTAGGACTTGAAAACTAAAACATTGAAAATCATGCAAATTGGGATTTCTAGTGTATTCCAACTGCGACGCCTGTGTGAAGTTCACATCATCTTCCCATTAGTGACTTTATTTCCTTATGGCATGATTATAAAAGATTCTTATCATAAATTGGTTCATTTATTCAACAAAACTTACTCTAAACCTTCCCCTTTAGCTCAAAAGTGTGTGTTTCCTTCGATTTTGCACCTCAAAACATAACTGACCTTCATAACTTACTTAATTCCTCAAAATTTTATAAAAACATAATCACAACTGTACTTACATTTCTTCACTTGTTGGATCCACCTTCAAGGAACCTTGCATCTCAACAACACATTATGTATCATAACTTAATATTCAATGCACCTTTCTATAACCTATCCTAGTTAGTTTAAGCTTATCATGTATATTTTTTTAAAAAAATCTTATGCTATTATATACTTGCATCTTGATCAATATAAGTATTTGACCAAAAGTTCAAAGGTCTGACATTTTGTAATCCAAATATTACCAAAACAAATTACTGCACACACATTGATTAAGCCAAACACGGCATTTAATTTGTCTCTCTTCTTTGCTCCAAGATATTTTATTTATCACTTATAGGTGACATATTGACGTCAAAGGTCGAACTTGTTACATCGCTAGATATTAATGAAAATTCGGATTTCATTCCTTCCAGAATAAAGGGAGAAAAAAAAAAAAAAAAAGAAGAGCGAAGGCACAGAGCCACACACTATTACATATGATGATATGTTTGACAATTGTTAATATTATAAATTAATCCATAATCTTCTATTAATCACAAACGTGGTTCGAGTCTTCATGGCACTGTATAGGCTGCAAAACAAAATTATGATTAATAACTATTTACTACTCTAAGATTAGCAGCAAAACAACAATAAATTGGCACATCCAAAAAATAATGATAATGATAACGAAATTTTCGTTTTCTTATTAAGAAAGCAATTAGAGTAGAGATTCAGACCTCCAGACTTGTAGCCGGCGGGACGATGTGCAAACTTGCAACTTTTAGGAATGGCGACGGCGACTTCGGGCTTGATACCAGAATCTGAGCCTCCTTAGAGAGTATAATGGCGCAGAGGCATTGTTTGTTTATGCTCTTTACTTGATCACAGCAACTCCGTGACACCGGGACGTTCTTGCTCTGCACCGCTGCTGTGCAGGGACCGACCTTGTCGCCCATAGCCGAAGGATTTTTGCCACACACCCCGGTAGCCTCATCAACCCCATCTATGCCACAGATGCCTTGGATCACAAGGAAGAGGAGAGCTATTATGAGAGTGCATTTCATTGAAGCTAGCTCCATCATTTCTTACTTAATTCTCTCAAGGCAAGGCAAATGTGATGGGCTAGAGCTAGTACTTTGGAGGTTCATACACAGAAACAAATTATAAGGTGAAGGATGCGTGAAATGTGTGTCGAATTTTATATATAGATATCTGAAAAAAAAAAAGAAGAGATTAACTCGATAGAGATTTGATCACATAATTTTTTAACAAAGGCCTTTACTTACATTTCTTTCACAATACTCTCAGAGATGAAGTCGTCATTTCCTACTATGTTTTCCAGTGTTGTTAGAAATATAGGAAAGGTCGTTTTGTTGTTGCGAAAGGCATATACATTTTGCTAATGACTGTAGCTTACTTGTGCTGCCAATTATACCGTCTAAAAGGGAATATGCTTTTTATTCAACAATTAAGAACAAGTCTCTAGACGTCCGCTGAGATCTTCAAAGAGGTAAATGTGTCCCTTTTCTCCTCAATTTTTTTTTTTTTTGTTGAATAGAATATATTCTATATTTAATCCCAATATAAGTTGGACAGGATTTGATGGAGATTTGGGACGAGATAGGGTCTTTAAAAGGTGCTAATTTAATTAGAATGTCCTAAAAATCTATAATGTCTTTGTGTCCATTTGTTCATTCATTGTGAATGTTACTATGACTATGCACCAGCTACAAAAGGTGGAAAAAAAAAAAAAAGCTGCTTGGAAAAAAAGTGACCAAAAGATAGTAAAAACATTAATAAATGGATATTCAATCTTATGGTTTTTGTACAGGAGCTAAAGAGAGAAAGCGGGCTTTGTAATTTTCTGACTAACTGCTACATGCAGTCAACGACAACTTTGTTCACTCTTATCCCCTCAGGGTTCGTCCCTCCTCCCCTAAGATACTCCTTTCAGCACTTCTTGTCCTCTTCAAAAACGCTGTAGACAAAAGTAATAAATAATAATACCTTCTTCTTTAACCGACTTAGAAGATAGGAAGTAGAATATTCTTGATGAGTCAACAAAAAAAAAGAGAGTGGAATGTTTCCTTCTCATGATGCGCTCATTGCCTCTTTTATAAAACACTATTGTTATACGAGTTGCACGTATTAAATTGTAATCGAAGTTTTAATAACATACATTATGAAGAAAAGTTTTTCAAAAAAAAAAAAAAAAATTGTGCATAAAAGAATAAAGAAAAAAATAAATTTAAAAATTTAAAAAGAAAGAGTTACAAAAATAACCTTTGAAAATATGCATTTGTTTTATTTTGACTGTCGACATTCTTTTGGGTCAAAATTAATTTAAAATTTAAAAAGAACAAGTTGTAGAAATAACATTTAAAAATATGCATTTGTTTTATTTTGACTGTCGACTTTCTTTTGAGTCTAATTATTTTAAGATTTATGAAATATACAGGTTAAATCTCTTAGTTAGTAACTGATTATTTTTTTTAAAAAATATGGCTTGGTTATAATGGATAGGGTTATACAAGGAGTAAGTTAGTAAAAGAAATAAATAGATCAAAAAATATTTCTCAAAAAGGAACAAAAAAGATTTGAAAGGTGACACAAGTTAATTTATTTACATGTGTCATTATTGTTTTCAATTTTGTTTAAAATAGACAATTTATTAACTATAGAGTTGAAATTGTATCTACCATTAACTAAGTAAAATTTTCATTTAGTTCTTCAATTTTGATAAACCTAAAATATTGAGAGACACAAAAATTTGACCATGAAAAGAATGAAACAAATTATTAGCTATAATATAAGTCAGAATTGATTACAAGTAATAAGATTATTCCATAAATAGTTGATATTGGCGATTTAAAAAATCTATAAAAGAGATCAATAAAGTTAAAATGGGGAGAAAATGAAAGAAGGACCAAAAAGGAAAACATTGAAGAATATTAGAGGTAAAAAACTACAGTAAATAAATAGATCTAAAAAGAAAAATAAAAAGCAAAATAGTGAAATAGAAATAAAGAGAGAAAAAAAGTAGATGACGAGAAGGAAAGAAAGCAAGAGGAAAAAGAGGTAAAATATCAAAAAATTGAAAAGAAAATAATAAAAAACCCTTTGTAAAAGGCTATGATAGACAGGTAGAGTTTAAAAAAAGAAAAAAAGTAAAGCTTTAAAACGATGGAGTTGAAAGAAATGAAAAATTTAAGTACGAGATAATGACAGGTAAATGGTGCAAAAAAAAAAGTAAGAAAAAAGGTAAACAAAAGATTGATACAAAATTGAAAGGAAAACAAAAAAAATTAAAAGTATTAAATGTTGAGGAACAACAAATACAAACCACTAAAGATGCAAATAATTAAAAAAAAAGGATACAAAAAACAAAGAAAAGAAAAGGAAAAAAAAGACGGACGAAGAAGTCAAAAAAAAAAAAAAAAAACCAAAAAAGGACACAAAAAGAAAATGGTCAAAAAACAAAAAGGGAAAAAAAAAAAATAAAAATCCAAAACGTTCCGTTTTGGACTGCCGAACTTTGACCGGTGGAAGTATCCACTCTTTTAATATATTTATTAAAGATTTAAGAGAAGAACAGCGCTTCTTAAGCCAAAACTTTATAACAAAATAAAATAAAAATAAATAAATAAAAGGCAAGCTTTGTAACGTACCGTTTTGGATGACTACTCTTTTATATTATTTAAGAAAAAAAGATTTTACTTTTAATAAGTTAATTTAAAATTTTAAAAAAGAGGGTTAGTTCAAGAATATTTCTTCCCTATCAAAAAGTAAGTGCCTTTGAATATTCCAATTTTACATTCATAAACCATCCTGTAAAAATTCATTTTATTTTCTTAAATTTCACATATTTTGATGATTTTAGAAATTGTCATCTACTAGTTAAAATTTTCTACATTAGAGGACGCCTTTTTATAAACCGTCTTCATATTTGCATTGTTGAATCTAGCTTTTTTAGCAATGTGCTTCTACCCTTTTGATCCAATTTATGATTTGTTGATTGCCCTACCATTGCGATTGATTTCATTTGCCATTCAACACAGTGAGGGGTCAGAAATTTTTTTAGTGGAGACATTATGAAAAAGATTAGACATAATATTTTATTAAATAAGAATATAATACATTTTTTTTAAATTTATTTAGTGGCAAAATAGTTTTAGTTTTTCTTAAAATAATAATTAAAATTAATTTTTTATAATTTAAGTAACGGCAACGTGCACCTATTTATCTTGATCGAAAAATGCTTGAGGCACACACACCTACTCATCTAGATGGAAAAGTGTTTGGGCCACCACTGAAATTAAGTACTATAATTAATAAAAAATTGATCCTCTTTATTAATCTTATATTATGAAACTCACCTTTTATTAACGTGGAGTATTTAACACTACCAATGTCTTATAATATTGTTCATTTGCATGTGGTCCTACATATTTAACAAGTACCTAATTCCAATTTCTGGCCAAGGATATGGCGGACAACGTTGCTGAATACTATATATAAAGCAAGATGCTAAACTATGCAAAGAATCTTTTCTGGTACGAAAAAACAAAAGAAATGAGAGAGAGACAGAGAGAGAGAGAGAGATCAAATTGGTTCAAAAGTAAAAGCATGCATAAGCACAATGTGTCAGGATCAGGGCCAAAATAAGAAAAAAAAGAAGAGGTATTTATAAGTCTTCTACATATATAGAACAATAATTAGACCGTTAGTCCAACACAGAGAGCAAACGCTCTTCGAAGAGGGATCATATCTGATCTATCGTTCAAAACATACTATCTTTTCTATATCATACAAATAGATTTATATACATATATATATATATGATGTAATGAGCTGCTTTTCTCAGGATAACTATCGGGAACAAAAAGAACCCAATACGTCGTTTCTGAGCCTGGATTACTTTCTGCTTGCTAACCTCTACAGTTGCCATATTAGCTCACCATCTTATTGCCGTACACACATTTTTGTCGTAGATACTATAATCGTAGCATCCTAACTTCTATAGCTGCAACATCATGAGGTGAACAAATCATCGTTAATTTTGGTCAGATTAAAGGGTGGTAATAACAATGGAAAATTATAATATTAGTGAGTCTAGAGAAATGTTTAAACACACCAAAAATATAATTTTGTATGACCATTATCAAAAAACCGACCAATGTAAGAAAATAAATGCACTTGATATATGGCCAGAAAGGATTTTTGATGATAAGCAAATGATGAATTTGGTTAATTTTCACGTAATTACTAAAGGGTTCCTTTTTTTTTTTTTTTAAGGAAAGTAGAGGAAGTTGTACATATCTATATGTGACCTTTTGTTACTGTAGTGAGTTCACGTGTGTCAGTAATAGAGTGAACCTGCAAGAATGAAAGTTGGATAACTAATTAAAGTCTATCCATTACATCGAATCTACGGTAAAAAGTCTCCACTTTATTTATATATTTTTTAATATTTCCGTCTAAATCTAAACTATCATACCCTTCCACCAATTTCCTCTTGAAGTACTGTTTGAATTATTTCCATTTGGATCATCTTCGCTTCCATCTTTCTTGAACTGATCGTAGAACATAACAATCACAATATATTAGAATTTGAAGAAGTAGTAGTAGTAATAATAATAATAATACTGCCGTTTTGCTTGTGACAAAATTACATAATTCTGTTTTTCTTTTCTTTCCTTGATTTTTTTTTTTTGTTTTTTGGGGATCAGTCAATTTCAGAAATGTCAGCCATATATAGCCCGCATTATTATGCTCACAAAATCAAATATATGCATCGCATGAAATAACGGTAGGGAAAAAAGTACATGTTATATATACTGACATTATTGTGAGATTCAGTGGTCCTAGTCCTTGGATAATAATTCTCCTGTCCACCATAGTAGATTGATGAACTTAAATAGCTTGGCTCCACTGTCTCCTTTTGATAGATGGAATCTTTGCTTGTTACGCCACTGCTTTCACCTTTCCTGCTTTGAGAGTACATGTTATCTGAAAAAAAAGGTACCCAATAAAAGTGAATTTTTTTCTAGACCATTGCTATATATGTGTGTGTACGTCTGTGTATATATATATATATATTCTCATGAATTTGAATAGCTTTTGTACTCGTGGACGAATTTAAAAGAGATAAAATGGGCGTGATCATGAAAAGCTTTATCTACAATTCTCATATAGCATTGTCTCAAAGAATCATGTTTTTAAGTGGGGGTAAAATTTGAGAAGTTATTCCTTAAAAAAATTAAGAAGCTAATTATGAACAAAGTATTGCATTTATTTTAATTTAATTTGTTAATCAGCTGTGGATATAACAAACCTGTTTTTTCAAACTGGCCACTACTTCCGAGTTGATATCCAAGATCCCGTCTATTCTCTCTTCCATGTACCTAATCATTTTGAATTTAATATGGAGAAGAAAACAAGACAAGAACCGAGATTAGAAATTTAGTAGCAATTTAATACACAACCCTACATAAAGATTCGTATATTTACCAATTACAACAAAAGAAAGTGCTCACAAGTGAAAAGATGAGTACCTTTCCTCCAAAAAATTATATATAAAAAAAACAATACCTCTCTAAGTAAGAAACTATGATAATACAATATCAAAAAGCAAAGGCCGACGAATCCAAAATAATAAAGGAAAATAAAGAAAAATTGTATTAAATAACACAATTCTAATTATTAATATAAGCAAATAACATATTTTTAAAAATATTAAAATAAACAACATTTTTAAAATTTTGTACTCTTTTTAAACACTTGAATTTTTAATTTTACCTTATCTTTTTTCTTTTTCTTCTTCACTTTCTTTTATTTTTATTTTTTGTTATCTCGCACTTGTTTTATGTTTCTCTCTATATCATTCTATATAAAAATAAATTTTATTTTAATTTAAATAGGCTATAAACTAAACACTATTATATTTTAGTATATATTTATGTTCCCAATCAAGGATGAGTTTATTCCCTCCTTCTCCCAATAATAAATTATAACTACAAAAGCGGCCAAGGGCAAAAGTGGAGCTAAATAGAAACAAAAAAATGAATAAAAGAAAAACCCTTTAAACCAAAATCGATTTTATGCCGTCTGTAGAGATGATAAGTTCGTATGCACCATATATATCATATATATATATATATATTTATATAGTGCCTTACTATAGTAAGGACTGCACTAAAATACATATAATTTCATAATCCGGTGCGGATTTGGCATGTAATTTTTGCACACATCATTACACGTCTACATCTGCATATACTTAATCGGGAAACTTTTATAGCAATAAACCATAAAGACCCACCAAAAAAAAAAAAAAATTGTCTACCACATCAATATAAACCGACAGACCCCGAGAAACAAAAAAAAAAAAAGTTAAGCAGATTAAAACCCTGAAAATACTTATGTATAAATATATATGTGATAGATATATCTATATATATCTATATATATTAAAAATTACCGTTGAAGGTGGTGGAAAAATAGAGCCAAACAAAGTGGAGGAAGAAGCAGAAGAGGAGTCCTTGGGGCCAAAGAGATGATCCAACGAAGAGTAACCATGACCGGAAACATTCTTATTGTTGTTGTTGTTGTTGTTCTCCATAGTTGATGAAGAGATATTATTGAAAATCAGTGGCGTGTGGTACTAAATATTACGTCTGTCGTCGGCTTTGTTTGTCAACCAACGAACAAAACGACTACTTTGATAATTGATAGATATCCCCTAACGGCCAAAAGCACCAAATAGCATAATTTGGATAAGATTTGCAGAGAAAGAAACAAAAGTGATGTGAATTAATTTCAGGAGGGAGAAATAAGTGGGCAGAGAGAGCGCAGCAGATAGCAGAAAAGCACGTGAAAATTGCAGATGTGGAGGGAAATGGAAGGGTCTCAGCTATTTATAAGCCCCAAAATATGGTAGTTGGATGCTGCCCCCCATGTGCCTACATTCAATTCAATTCTATACTTGCTTGCTCTACTGTTCTTCTTTTTCTTTTCTTTTTCTTTTTTAGAGCTTTAATGTGTTTTTTTTGAATATGTGTTTTTTTTTTTTGTGTTTGCCAACAAAAAAAAGAGCAAAAAACACAAATCACTAAGAAACACCTGACTTAAAAACCATGTTAAATGATCCTATGGAGACAATTGTTGATTAGATTGATATATTTGGGCACTTAAATACTACAATTGACCTCACTTTTTGATGTAAGACTCGCTTGATGGCTACCTTTTTTTTTTAATAGACACATAATCTACAGGCTCATATATCGGCCACGAAAACCCTATGGAGTAGGTAGCACTATGGCCAAAAATTGTAGTTATGAACTCATAGTAACAAGAAAGTTTCCAATGTAATAAATTCTTCCTTGTTGCATAAAAAAAAAACCTTTTTGCTGCTCACCTGTTTTTCACTGTTTATTTTTCCTTTCCCTGACGCGTACTACATGTCAATTGGGAAATATTTTCTTTTAACAATATCAAAAGCATCAACGATCTCCAACACCGCATATCTTACTATAATAAGACATTGATGAGCTCACATTATATTAGTTGTAGTGTTTAGTCCGGTACCTTCATACATTTTTCTTTTTATTTTAACTCTTTGTCCATCTTTCAAGGGGAAAAAAAACAATCGACAAATGGGTTCATCACTTTTGCCCAAGTGGACATGTTGCCTGCTCTAAACCCCCTTCACGCCACGTGTCTAAATCCCATTTCTTTGACCTATGCTTTAGTGGTCCATTCAATGCATGTATGATGAACTCTTGAGAGAGAGAGATAAAAAGTAGAGGTTGTTAGTCTTAAGACTGACTCTCAAAGTAACCCCAACAAAGAAGATAAACAGATAAGGTGTCGGCTCAACTTGGGCTTCACCTCTTATGTGGATGTGCCCCGCGATACCAAATAGTTGATCCTTTCTTTTCTTTTTATTATTCATTATTATTATTATTATTATTATTTTGTATTCAACTATTCCTCAACTCCGTCTCCAATTTCTTCTCCATATTCAAGCAGGTGAAGATGCCATATAACAAAGATATTACTATTAGCTATCCTACTCGCAAATCTTTGAAAAATCTAAACCGAATAATATGATTTGGAAGTTCAAGAGATATTTTTGGTATGTTCTTTGGTTTAATATACAGAATCGGAGAGAAAACTAACAGCACTCACTATCATAAAAAAATAATAATATTATTTTAAATGTGAGAGACCATACAATTCTTGACTCCTTGAACATCATAACAATCCTTTCTATCTCTATGTTATTTTTTTTAAGTTCTAATGAACTTGATCAACGACTATTAAAGCAAACAGGAGTATCAAGTAACGATGGAAAACTATACTGATAAAAACATTAGTTAATTAGATTGTGGTGCACTAAAGAACTCGAATCGCAATAATTAAAGTGATCTTAAAAAAGATGATCAAGAAAAAGGATAAAGGGTGATCAATTGGCGGTATTAGTTAATTAGATGCTTGATGTTGAGTGCGTAAATTAGATGCCATTTTAGATAATTAACGCATATATATGGGATCCAGTAACTATTTTTAAAATAAATTATACTAATAAATAACTAGCATTGTAGAAAACAGTGACATTCTAGTTAGATTGATACTCTTTAAAAGACCCATTTAGCATTAATTAATTAAGCTCCTTGCTTTGACCTGTACACAAGCACAACAAAAAGAGTCTAGTTCTCTTGTCTTATATTTTCGTCTTATTGGGTGTCCCCAATATTATTTTCACTACTAATTCAATTGTTTAAATATCTTTAAATTTAAGTGTTTATTACATCACTAAATTCTTAAATTAGGATGATTAGTGTTAAAACGAACAAACAACGGAACAACAAATTTGGGACAACACATCCAAATTCAAAGAAAAACAAAAAACAAGAGCTAAATTAAATTGGCCTCCAAAGATGACAAAGCAAGCTTAGAGCCAGGGAAATAAAAACCGGGAGTTGATTCAGAAAGTAAAATTAAACGCTGATAGAAACACCAAAAATGGCTCGTTAAAAACCATTTTGAATGATGAGAGGGATCTAGGAACTATAAAATGGTATAATCCTTGGAAAACCTATGACGTTTATACATAATTTCCACTTTCAATGACTTATAATTAAACTGGATAACGATGCTTCCGTACCGATGAACTTTTGTCACATTGAAACATTAAAGAGAAATCACTATACATAAGACTAGTTATATATATGTAATAATCCTTAGTTTGTTACTTATTGTAGGCATCAATATTATGAACATTTTGACTAGGAATCAGATTCAATGAAAACTCATGAACTTTTTATGATCAAGCAAGAAGTTTCATCATCATATGCGTGAATCCTAGCTAAGATTATCTCAAGGCATAAAGTTAAAATGCATCGAGTGCTGTACTGATCATCTGGTTTCAAGACTTTTGTTCTTTTTGGATATAGCTAGCCAAGGATGGACTACAATTTTCAGCCAAAAAAAAAATGTAAACAAAAGAAAAAAGAAAGAGACGATGAGCCTTTACTGGAAGGTGGTGGCAATTTCTAGAGCAACCATATTAGTTAATGATCTTGTCCATTTCTACGCTCATGGGGGATTGTTATTCCTTTGGTATATATATGCTTTAAATTCGTTACCCTTAACCTGACCCAAAGGCCCTTAACCTGACCCAAAGGTGATCATGAAGTACTTATAAAGCTTTCAGAATAAAGTCGTAAAATCTCATGACTCTTTTTAGCCATGCTCATTGATTCGGCAAATTGTCGGACGTAGAGATAGAGCCCGAAAGTTGTGATCAAAGGATAACATTTTAGTTGATATTTAATGTGAAATACTTATTAATGATTGTATTATAGCATTCAATGTAATTATTTACATGTTTTGTTATAATTATTTAGAAACAACAAAATGGAAGATTAGATTCGAGAGCTTTATCTACTAATTAATTCCTTAAAAACTCCCAAATCTCTGGTACGGCATATCCACTTAAGCTATTTAAAATTGAACCCAGAAAACAGTGTATATAAAATAATAGCCAAGGTCTCAAATTTGGCACCTTTGACAAATTTGATGCTTGTAATATTTTTTGTTTGCTAGTGCAACATCATTCGTATTTTTGTGTAACACTTGATTTGACTAAGTGTGATCCTCAATATTACAAGTGTTAGGCTATATTTATTAAGTGTTACACTAATGCAAATCGAGTGATACATATATGAATGAATGATGTTATATTGATAAACGAAAAATAGTACAAGTACTACCTGACTATTTGGTTACCTAATTAGAGATCATTACTGTTGTTGAGTCACTGACTGTAATACCCACCTATTTTTATGTAATGAATCACGTTAAATTAGTAACGACGTTAAGGAATCTTTATCAATAATTTATGTTATATGTTATGATTCATGATTTTATGTTACTAACTTTTATGTCAAGTTTTATGACAGGTGACGACCGCATAGAATCGTTGTGCTCAAGTGTTCATGATCATTTTAATGTATGTTTATTTATGATGCAATGATGAATTGAATTGTTATAATGTATGGCATTTAAGGACAGTTCGGCAGGTCGAAAAGTCTGCCCAAGATCGGCAGTCCGAAGGAAACCATTGGCAGGCCGAACTTAGTGGAACCGGCAGGCCGAAGGGAAAAATCGACAGGCCGAACACAGCTGACGAGCAGTCTGCAGAAATCTCTCCAAATTTATGGCTGAGATAATTACGTTAAATGAGTGATTTATTGTGATTAATTGGCATATTAATGGAATGTTTCATCAGTTAAGGAAATTTAAAAGGTTTGACTTCGCATTGATTTGTCTGATTTTAAATGGTTTCCTATTTTAAGAGGGCAAAACATGGTAAGTGAGGAGAGATTGTTTGACTTCCCTCTTTTCTCTCCTTCCTCCACGCCATTTGCCATCTAACAGTCAGAAAATTCTGACTTAATGGAAGGTAATGAATTTTCATTATGCTCATTATGTTAAAAAAAATTTTTAACGTTCTTTTTCTCAGATATTCTCTCATCTTTTCTCTCTCAGTTCTGAGACGTTCTCTCATTCTCATTCTTCTTCTTCTCTTCTCCACGAATCCCATCTCCTTCTCTCTCAAAAATTCTCTGCAAGTATTGAAAAAAAAAAGAAGTTATATTTCGTTGGTTAAATTCAAGAATTTTGAGAAGAAATTTTCAAGGTAAGAACTCAGTTTTTCTAGTGTTTTGAAAAGAATTCTCCTCCTCCAATCATCTGCAATATCTTTCTATAGGTATTGTATTTTGTCTTGAGTTTTTAATATGATGTTTATGTATGTATTATGTGATTTTTTTTTTTCAAGTTTCATGTCGTTTCGGTATTCTATAAAAAAATATGAATTTTCTATCTTCTACCCTTCACAGTAAATATTGTTGTTTAGATATGATGCATGAAAAATGTAATGTTTATTCAAGGGGTAAATAAATGATGTTTTTCATGAAAGTTGTCAATAATGTGCATGTATAATTTATGATGAGTATATTTTATGTTACGAAATTTTATAAGATTACGTCAAGAAAACTGTTTTAACAATGTTATTTTTGGATTTTGTTTTATAAAATGTTATATATGTTTAAATGATTTTATTGATGATGAAATATTTTTATGATGTTGTAATACATGATGATAAGATGTTTGTATGAATTTTAAAATATATGTATTTTTTTAAATTATTAGAAAACGTTTTCAAAAGATTTTCATGTTTGTAATTTTTTAAGGAAGCATGATATGAATAATGTTTATATGTGATGATAATTTTATCTTGTCACAATGATGGTTATGAATTATGTTTGTTATATGAGATGAATGTATATATGAATGTTATATGAATGAATGTTTTATGATAAGTATTAATTTTATGTATTTTTAAATGGATAAATGGCATGAACACTCAAAGGAACGAGCACATCGAGACCGCGGCGTCGTCACCAAAAGTATATTAAGGTTAAGTAAGCTAGCGTTAAAGTAAGTACATTCTCACCTGCATCATGACACGTTTTACAAGGTTTAATGATTTATTCACAATGTTATTCATGATGATTTTATGGTTATTTTCCTTAAAGGATTTCTTATGAAAGATTTTCATGATTTAAAGTTATGTATGTATGATGATGACATGTTTCAAAGTATGAAAATTATGTATATATGTATCACCTAATAAGTGTTGCACACCAATGTTATGAAATGATATGTTATGATGTCATGTTTGGTTTGGGATTAGCTACCCTTCTCCTCTCATGACGGCGCGCCTACGATGATGTTCATGGTGCAACACTTGGGCCCTAAAGATAAAATGGAAAATGTTTTAAAATGGTCAATGAAATGAAAGATATGTTTCTATGAAATTGTGCTTAAGGCACTTTTATGATATGATGACAATGATAATGATGAAGTATATAAAATGTTTTAATTGTGAGAATTATATGTACTTACTAAGCATTAGCTTAATCATGTTTTATGTCATGTTGCAAATAAGTGTAAGAAAATCATGGAATAGGTGGAGGACATGGGAAGGCGTGTGAGCATGAAGCACGATGAATTGTAACCGGAAGAACGCCAAGAAGAATGATTTTATGTTTTAAATCAAGTTTTATATTTTGAACATTATTTTTATGTTAAGCTTTAAGAATATTCGAACTATGGTTTTATATTCTATTTTATCATTTTTTTTAAGAATTTTGATCTTCTGTATTTTTATGAAAAGTTAAATCTGTTTTGCAAAATAAGTTTTCTCAAGGATTTTGGCTCGGTCGGCCTGCCGAACATACTTGGTCAGCCAGCTAATGTCCGAAAGTTTGGCCTGCCGACCACGTTTTTGGCCTGCCGGACGATGATGAGTTTTTAAGTCGGTCTTGCAAAGCCTCTTTCGGCCTGCCGGTTGAGAACTCCGGCCTGCCGATCGTGTTCGGCTTGCCGAAGTCCCATGTTCGGCCTGCCGAACTGTGGGAGCATGTAACTAATAAATGATGTGATGTTTTTATAAGTTATAATTTTACATCTTGGTATATTTATTCTATTAAAATAAGTTCATGATTAATTTAAAGTATAATTGAATAAATTATGACATGGAATGAGTCAAGCAATGTGATTTAAACAATGTTATAAAAAAAAATGTATGAATGGATCCTGGTTAAGTATGTTTAATTACTTTTACAATTAAAAGTATCGTTTAAGTTTTGTAATTATGTTTATGTTTAAAGTCCAAGTAAGTATGTATGTAAGAATGTAACGACATCTGTGACGTCCGTAAGGGGGTGTTACACTGACTTGGGCCCAGAAAGGATTGAGATGAATCTCGGCCTATATAGCCTCGGTGTATTCCAAAAGTTTCTTTACCAGGCAATACCTAAGAAGGGTAAAATGGTCAATTCATATCCGTATAGATCTTTAAGATGGTGATAAGCACTCAATCTAATTAAGATCAACTGAATCCATGATAATCAAAAGGGATAAGTCCTATAAGATATCAGAGTAATGACATTTAGCCAATAAAAGAAGAGATTATCATGTATTTAATTTTAAACTATGCTTAAAGGGTAAGGCCATGACCGACCTCTGAGAACTATAAATAAAGGCTAGCTCTAGAGAGTAGCTGAAGTCCAATTCTTGGCACAAACCTATTATAACGAGTTTTTCTCATAGTAAAACCTTTACACCTGAGAAAACCTCAAAATAGATGTAGCCTTTAATTGAGGTGAACCATTATAAATCCGTTGTTCTTGCTATTATTTTCCTAAACTGTTTTATTTACTCAGCTTTGAGTGACTATAACGGTGAGGAATTAAGAGATTCTTGTTCGACAAGTTTTGCCCGGCAACAATAGGTGCTAGAAGGAGGGTCTTGAAGAATTTTCAATCCTTTTTTCCAGAAGTAGTTCCTCAATCTGTTACAATGGTGAAAACACATAATGATGCAGCAAGTCAGAACCAAAACGATGGAAATAATTGTCATGGCTAGAATGAAAACAATAATAATGCTTCTCGAGGTAAGAGGCAGGACCCACCACTTTTTCCTCCTACTGCTACTGATGAGAATCGAATGTCAACGCTCAAGGATGCTTTGCTAAATCCAAACGCTACCTCACAAGCCTAGATTGGAACTTTGACTTAAAACTATGACAATCTAATGTGCGCTTTTGAACACATGGAAACATCTTAATAATCTCGCCTATCCAGCCAATAATAATCCTCCGCCAGCCCCTAGGAATAAGGCGGGTTTACAATAAGCTACAGGAGATTTCGATCATGTGCAGTCACAATGAGCACGAGTATCAAGATCATAGTGTAGTAGAGAGAGAAGGGCTCAAAGAAGAGATGTAGCCTGCGGGGGAGGAGGGATCCAGAATAATCAAGGCAGAGATGATTACTGCCTTTAGCACCAAGGCAGGGTGCCCTATCAATCTCGGTCAATAACATGAGAGAAGGTGGTTAAAGACAAGGTGACCTTAGGAACCAAAAACGGGCATGACAAATAGGCAGTCAAGATACAGATAGGTTGATGGTCAGCCTCCAAAAACACCTTAGGCTGGTGGAATGAATATATAGATGGGAGGCTAGATAGGGTTATCTAACCTTCAATTTTGGTAACCTAGATGGACACCCATTCATTGATGAAGTGATGGCTGAACCCTTGCCACATTAACTCAAGTTGCCGAACATTCTCCTTTTTGATGGCAAGGGAGACTCTAATGATCTTTCAACTCTCATATGAAAGTGCACGGGGCCCCAGATGCCACTTGATGTCATGCCCTCACTGCAATTTGAGTGGACCAGCCAGATGTTGGCTTAGGAATTTAAGGCCGAGAAGTATTACATGCTGGAGGGAACTATATGAAGCCTTCATTACATAGTTTATGGGAAGACAGCTACTGCAAATAGCCTAAGAACGACAGGCCATGAAGCAGGGGCCTATTAAATCTTTGAGATCTTTTATTGATCACTTTTATTAGTGAGATGGTGTCAGTAAAGAACTGCTCAGAAGATACAGCCTTGACATCTGTTTTTGGATGTTTACAACAAGGAGCGTTCAAGTTTTCATTGGATAAGAAGCCGCCACTGTCATGGCATGAATTTTTAGCTCGGGCTCAGAAGTACATCAATGTCGAGGAGGCCGCTCTGTTATCAGCAGCTGCAGGTACATCATACTATACCATTATGCCAACAGCATCATTGTCCCAATAGCTAGCACAACAGGCACAAAATCAGAATGGAGGAAAAAATAATGAGAAAAGAAAAAAATTCATAATGGTGGAAATTAGAATAATAACGGTCAGAATGCCAACAATTACTATAAGCTGACAGAGACGTCCTTCTTAAAGGTATGAGACATATATCAAGCTCAATACAAATATTGAGGTAATCTACAACCAAGTAAAAGGCCGCAATAAACTAAGGAGACCAATTCCGATGAGGAAAAATCCTGTAAAGAGGAACTAGAGTAAACACTGTAGGTTTCATGGATAGGTTAGCCACAATACTTCTGAATGCACTAACTGAAAGGCAAGATAGAAAATCTCATTAGGAAGGGTTATTTGAGAGAATACATTAGGGAGAATCGTCTTGGTGAAGTCTGGGCTGACCACAATAACCCAGCCCCTCAAGGGAATAATCAGGCCCTTACTGTAGTTATATAATCCATGTGGTCCTTCTATAGGAGGAAATTCAAGACAGGCATAAAAGTAATATACCCAAAAAGCAAGAAGTGACCTTACCAGGCAATGATGAAAGTGGAGGAGAGACCAAACAAGATTCAAAAGAGGGTTGTCAATGAAATAACATTCTCAAAAGATGATGCACGAGATGTTCACTTCCCTCACAACGACGCCTTCGTTGTCTTAACCATGATTGGAAACTTCAAAGTCTACAGGGTTTGCGTTGGTAACGGGAGCTCGGTAGATAATTATATATTGCGGCCCTGGACAAGATGAGCATCATGAGATCCCAACTTCTCCCCTATTTTTAACCACTCTACATTTTCACAGGCAATAGCATAATCGTTAAAGTTATGATCACTCTACCCATGACTGTCGACACCCGACCAACCACTACAATCGTAATGTCGAATTTTATAGTTGTTAAGGGAGGGGCCTAACATAACACCGTGATGGGGGGACCAACCCTCAAGGTACTTAAAGCTATTACGTCCATCTACCACCAGGTGATAAAGTTCCCTACTGAGAATGAAGTCAGAGAGATGAGGGGAAACGATGCTCCAACCACATACTCAGATGCCATAAAGGACTATGAATTTCTAGGCCACGTGATGATGATGGTAGATCGGACACCTACCCGAGAAGATATAGACATTGATCCCGAACTTAATGATGAGATTACCGCAGCTAACGTCGTAAAAGTTTTTGAAGAAGTTTTAGTAGAAGATGAGGACCTTAGCAAGACGTTGAAGCCTGGCATAAGACTTGCTCCATAGCAACGAACAGGTATACTTGCATTTTTAAAGGAGAACCAGGACATGTTTACTTAAAAGCACGAAGATATAGTTGGTATTTCCTCTTCGGCTATGTGTCACAGATTAAACATTGACCCCAGTTACCCACAAAAGAGAATACCCTTGAACGCTAAAAGATACCAGGCTTTAAGGGAAGAAGTAGATAAGCTTTTCAAGAACAAAGCTATTCAAGAAACTCATTACCTAACTTGGATATCAAATTCAATTTTAGTTCGAAAACCAAATAGCAAGTGGAGAACATGTGTCGAATTTACCAACCTCAACAAAGCATGCTCTAAGGATAGCTTTCCTCTGCCCAGGATAGATCAGCAGGTGGATGCCACGATGGGACATGTGCTAATGAGTTCTATGGGCACATACTCTAACTACAACCATATTCCAATGTATAGAGCTGACGAAGAGCATATTGCCTTCATCACTGATCGAGGACTTTACTATTATTGGTCATGCCATTTGGACTTAAAAATGCTGGGACGACCTACCAGAGGTTAGTGAATAAAATGTTTGAAAAACAATTGGAAGAATCATAAAGGTTTACGTCTACAACATGCTCGTTAAAAGTAAGAGAGCTTATGCCCATACTATTGACCTCAAGGAAGCATTTGAGTTTCTTTAGAAGTATAACATGTAGTTGACCCTATAGAAGTGCGTTTTCGGAGTGGCCTCGAGGAAGTTCCTTAGCGTCATGGTAAACCAACATGGGATAGAAGCAAACCCCAAGAAGATCAAAGTGATAATCGACATGGAGTCTCGAAAGAAGCCAAAAAATTCAGAAAAGCTGACCGGATTTATGGCTGCCCTGAACCGCTTCATATCTCAGGCAACAAATAAGTGTATTCCCTTCTTTAATACACTTAAAGGAGAAAAGCCATTGAATGGACATAGGAATAAGAGGAGGCATTTCAACAATCGAAGATTCATCTCGAGCAAGCACCAATACTTTCCAAGATGCTACCCAGAGAGAAGCTCTACATATATCTAGACGTTTTAGGCTATTTTAGAACATGTCGTTAGCTCGGTCATCATCAGGGAAAAGAACCAAGTCCAACTGCCAGACTACTACATTAGCAAACACTTCCAAGACACAAAAACTAGGTATACTGATGTGGAAAAGCTTGCCTTAACTTTGAAAATGATAGTCAGGAAGCTGCCTTATTACTTTCAAGAGCATATGGTTGAATCCTCACCAACCACCCCCTAATATAGACACTTCAAAAACCTAACACATCAAGTCAGTTATTGAAATAGGCAGTTGAGCTTAGCATATTCGACATTAATTATGTACTAAGGGAAGCAATAAAGGCCTAGACATTAGCAGATTGGTAGCATAATTCATAGCCTGACCAGACATCAGGGAAATAGAAACAGAACTGGAGCTCCCAAAATGGAAGTTAAATGTAGACAGATCGTCAAACAAGTATGGTGCTAGAGTCAGAATCATATTAATAAGTCTAAAAGAGTACAAGATCACCTTGGCCATTAGGTTTAAGTTCAAGGCATCCAATAATGATGCAGAATATGAAGCTATCCTTGTTGGATTATGAATTGTCAAACACATGGGTGTGACCTTTATTATCGTCTATAACAACTCACAAGTCGTGGTTAGCTAGATCAATGGAGATTATAAAGCAAGGGGTGAACAAATGGCTTTTTACATGAATAAGGTAAAGAATGAGCTTAAAAAGTTTAAATAGCGTGAGTTCACTAGGATACTTGAGCTAACAATAGTAATGCTGATTGGCCAGACTCACCACAGCTGACTCGAAGCTCCTTAAAGTTATATCATTTGATGTCCTCGCCATCATCATACCTGATTGCTGGGTGGCCCCAATCTACGACTTTCTCAAGAATGGTGTTTTGCGTAATCATCGAGATGAAGCAAGGAGTTTGAAGTATAGATATGCTCAATGCTAATCTATAATAGCATTTTGTATCACCAAGGGAACTCTACACCGCTGCTTAGATGTCGAGATGAAGAGGGAGCTCATAATGTGTTGAAGGAAATTCATAAAGGAGTGTGCAAAAATCATGCCAGCAGGTAATCATTGGCACACAAGGTCTTTTGCTAGGGGTACTATTGGCCGACATTAAAGAAATAGGCAATGAAGAATGCGAAGAAGTGTGAAAAATGTCATAGGTTTGCAACTATACTTAGGTCACCAGTTGAGCCCCTCACATCGGCCATCAGCCCTTGGCCCTTTGCCAAATAGGGCCCATTACACATTGCTCTCCGTAGATATAAATATGCCATTGTGGCCGTGGATTATTATACCAAATGGGCAGAGGCTAGACCCTTATCTACTATCATGAAGGCAAAGTGTACAAGCTTCATCTGGAACAACAACATATGCAGGTTTGGCGTTCCACATGATTTAGTCTCGAACAATGCTAAACAATTCGATAATGCTAAAATAAGGGAGTTCTTTGACCAACTCAGGATCAATAAAAACTTTTCAGCTTCGATAGACCCTTAAAGAAACGACCAAGTCAAAGCGGTTAACAAGGTCCTGAAGTACATTCTCAAAAAAAAGCTAGACCAACTTAAGGGAGCATAGGCCAAGGAACTGTCAAGAGTACTTTGGGCATATCGGACTACTTCAAGAACTTCCATGGGAGAAACACCATTCTCCATGGCATATGGAGTAGAAGTTGTTTTGCTAATCGAATAATGACTCTAAGCGGCTGAGTTGTCGGATACAATGAAGTCATGAACTAGGAGCTACTGAATATAGAGCTAGACCTTTAAGAGAAAAAAGTTGGAACACAAATTAGGTAGCAGCATACCAACAAAGAGCAACACGATATTATAATAAAAAGGTCAAATAGAAACGTTTCTCAATGGATGACTTAGTCCTTAGACAAGTAGCCCAAAATACCAAAGAGAAAAACATAGGAACTTTAGGACTGACCTGGGAAGGACCATATCGAGTAAAAGCCATTGTCAGACCAAGGACATATCATCTTGAGTATATATTAGGTCAGGCAATAGACCACCCATGGAATACAACTCATCTCAGGCCATGTTATCAGTAGGTCGATTTGTCCATTCTAATTTTTGATTAATGTTTTTTCTAAATCATTATGTAGGACATCAAAAGTCAAAATGTATCATCCAATCAAATCAATCATCCATGCCACAATTTTGGTAATTACCTACCGATTACTTATCAGTTGTCTTCGGTCTATCGATGGCTTAATTCGGCCTGCCAAAGTCGTGAGGTCTGGCCTGCCGATGGAATCCATCGGCCTACCATTCTATGAGGGATAATTCGGCCTACTGAACCTGGAGGATCGGCCTGTTGAACTACCATATACACTAAAATATAACAAAACATTACTTTATTACTAAACAATTATCAAGCATATAATGTAAATGACATGAACACCTTAAGCACACCAATTCCACGTGACTGTCACCTGTCATCATACTTAAATAAAATAGTAAGTAATATAATATCATATATGATTACGAAAAAAAATACTTAACGTCGTTATTCATTTAACATAATCCGTTACATGAAAATTTGCCAGGTATTACATCTTTGATCTTGGTCATTTCAGCCGATGCCTTAAATTGTTCCACAGCTTTGGCTCTGTCCTTTTCTACCTCCCGTTGAAGTTCCTCATCTTTTGCCTTCAATGCTCATCGAGGGTCTTGATCCTTGCCTTGGCCTAGGCTAGGAGATTCTCGACATCTTTTTTCTCTTTCAGATATGTCTTTGATTTCTCTTCCTCAGTCATCAACCTTGCCTACATGTCAAACAGTGTGTCGTTTGCCTACTCCTTTTGAAAAAGAGCGGTTTCATGGAGGTCATAGCTAGAAAGGAATGAGATGAGCGCCTGCAAAGTAGATACAAGTATTTGTACACGAGGAAAAAGAGGTAAAGCAAACATTGAAATTAATGGACAGATACCCTCATTTTGCAACTGACTAGGTATTTATGCTTCTGAAGGCTTGACTTCCTTTGCAAATTCACTAAATCACTCTCAATAAAATTCTCACTAATGGTCTCCATCACTTAGCTCATTATAGTGGGTAAGGAGAGATAGGCCACCAGGTCATCGGGAAGGGTGGTAGATATTGTTTGTGTTTACTTTCCTTTTGAAGACTTCTTGAGGCCTAAGGTTTGCATTATGGGAGCGGGTACAATATGCCTAGGAGGACGAGTGTTGACTTGTCCTTCTGGAGAAGAAGAGTCCCTTTTTGATTGACCAACTTAACCCTTACTAGGCCTTGAGGTGTCGTGCTTGGACTTCTTGCTTTGCTCGGTATCTTGAGAGGTGATACCTGACCTATTCATGCCAACATACTTAGAGACCACGTCTGCAACCAAAAGAAAAACCAGGTCAGTTGTGCTAATGCCTTGCACTTCTTCGTTGCTGAGGTTAACTACTCAAACATGGGTGGATGTTGTCCCTGGATCACTCTCATGTACCATGGCTAAAGGAAGTGCTAGGTCCTATAACAAGGGTAGTGTATGACCTAAAGTGCTCTGGCACGTTGAAAGCAGCTTCAACACATTTAAGTTCATCCTCATTGAGTTTGGGCGGAGGAGGTATGATGTCTGTAATATGTACGAGAAAGGATTAGTGCAAAATTTGAAAGGAGTAGAGAAAATAAAGAGTAAAGGATATGGTGACGGACATTGGGAGGCAAAATGATAGTGGATAGAAATCAGAGGTCCCTTCTTAGAGAAGTGCCATCAAATGAGCCCTTTAGAAAGATGAATGACTCCTTCTAGCCATGAATTGAGCTCGGCTTGCCCATGATAAGTGTCCCAATTTTGGGATAAGTATTGAAATAGTAAAATTTGAGCAAGTTAGGCGCCAACTTGATCATAAACATATATAAAAATTCACAGACTATCGATTGCCCCTTCAGATGAACCTTTCAGAAAATATATGACCTCTGACAAGATCCTTCAGCTATTTAGGTTCAATTGGGACAGTGCAATTCAAAACTCGTTAAAAATATTTTTCATAGAATGGGGGATAAAGGAGAAACACTCCACATGAAAGAGTTGTATAGAAAACAACCATCCCCTAAGGTGGATCCAATGCTCTAGCTTTAGGGCCTAGCATAATATAGCCAAGCATGGTAGATGAAAAGAGCTCTTGGAACTTCGTGTTCATGACCTCATTGCACATCTTAGAATGGAAGCTAGTAGTAGCAAGATCCTCCACGAATCTGACCCTCAAGGTAGGAGGATGTGAACTTTCTACCTCGGGTTCCACCTAAGGTGCCATCATTTCATCTCGGTTACTTATCAGGATGCCTTCTAGGAAATCTTCCATGGTATCCTCCGTGTCTAAGCTGTCATTACTATCAACCAGGTCAGGCTTTTTTTGGTATTCGTCTATCTGTTTCAAAATGTCCTACCGAGTTGCTTTCCAAAGGTGCCTACGGTGATGAGCTCTCAGTTGTGCTTCTTCAACAATGTTCTTTTTTAGATCAAGAATGGGCACTCTTCCAGAGTTACTTGACGTGTTAGTCAGGTTAGGATGTGCAATCACGACCTTTATGGCTTCCTGGCTATTATGTTTGCCTTTAGTTATTTTATCTGAGCAGCATAAAAACAAAGGGAAAATTTCTTAAGTCCTAATAATTGAGAAGCCTTTATCTACAAAGGGTAGAAGACTAGGAGTTATAAGACTTGAAACTCATATATATGAGCACGGTTACCGAGTTCATCCTAAACCCAAAACAATCAAGGAGATTTACTAAATTAAAATGACTCAAAATGCTCCCAAACAAGTAGAACTATGCTTTACGCATTCTCAGACGACATCAAAAAATTTACAGGAGAGTATTCAAACCCAGAAAAAGTAGGGAAACAAGTGAAGTTACCAAAACTAAGATTAAGTGAGCAAGAGGTTATCTTCTTAAGTCTAACTTCTCGAAGCCAACCAGCCAATCTTGCTAACAGTTTTTCGAGCACTTGAAGAACTCCTTTCTAGAAGATTTGTGAGAAAAGTGTGATTAAAACAAAACGAGGAAGAATTTGGGGAAAATTCGATAGAGATTTGGCTTTGGAAATTCAAAAATGTGAAGAAATGAATCGATTTTGGGGTATTTATAGGTAAAAAAGCATCACAGATATCGGCTGTATGATCTACAGGGAAACCAATCCAATGGTAGGGATAGAGATTCCCATCCAACGGTCAAGCTTTGTGTAGGAACACACCTCTTTAAACGAATGGTTTAGATGCATTTCCCTAACACATGACATAATGGTTGACATCTACAAGTTGACAGCTTGATAATCAAGGTAACTCCTCAGCTCCAGGACCATCATAAAGGTCAGAAACCCCTAAAAAATTCCTCAGCAAGACATTGACCAGGTTGACCCTTCAATGACCTCAAGACACTTCAGTTATCGATCAATGCAGTACCCTAACCTGGGAGGCAAATGTTGTCAAGCCACTGAGTTAGCCCCGAGCTAGGTATTGGGCCTAAAATGGCCCGAGACAGATCTCGGTCCATGTAACCTCGGAGTACTCCAAAAGTTTCTTTACTAGATGATACCCGAGAAGGATAAAACGATCAATTTATATTCTTATTTAAATTAGAAAATCTCTAAAATGGTGATAAGCACTCAATCTATTCAAGATCTACCGAATTTATGATACTCAAAAGGCATAAGCCCTATAAGAGTAAACAGTTATGGTATTTAGCCAATAGGAGAACAGATAATCATGTATTTGAATTTAAACTATGGTTAAAGGTTAAGGCCATGGCCGACTCTTGAGAACTATAAATAGAGGCCAACTCTAGAGAGCAGCCTAAGTCCAATTCTTAACACAAATCTATTGTAACCAGTTTTTCTTATAAGAAAACCCTAACACCTGAGAAAATCTCAAAGTGAAAGTAGCCTTTAATTAAGGTGAATCACTATAAATATTTGTGTTCTTGTTATTATTTTCCTTTACAGTTTTATATACTTTGTTTGTGAATGACTATTATAGTAAAGAATTGAGAGATCCTTATTAGATGAGTTTGACCTGTCAATGATTATTAACATAATATAGATATATATATATATATATATTATTTTATATTACTGTATATAATGATATTCATGTTAAGCCATTTTCCAAATTATATAAATGTGTCCTTATACGCTGTCGAGAACTTATTCTTGAAAAGTCTTCAGCCATTATGATGCCTAAATTGGATCTCTCGGACAAGCCATTCATCACTGAAGTGGATAAATATGAACATATGCATTTTCCTTTTTTGCCACCTAAAAGAATATACGTATATTATTGAATATTGTTAGGTTTAAATTTTGTATTAGGATGTTCGC
Organism: Artocarpus heterophyllus; assembly: GCA_025403435.1. Classification (NCBI taxonomy): domain Eukaryota; kingdom Viridiplantae; phylum Streptophyta; class Magnoliopsida; order Rosales; family Moraceae; genus Artocarpus; species Artocarpus heterophyllus. The sequence goes on from CM046353.1 coordinate 9,741,537, forward strand.
TTTTAACTTGAAAACAGAAAAGAAAAAAGATAAATACGTTAAATGCTTATATGATAAATATAAAAAATATCAAAGTCAAGACTTGAATATTTTATCACATGAAGAATATTAAAATCTTGAAGATTTTTTTAAGAAGGTTTTAGAGATAATGCCAATGTGTTTGAAGGATTTTTTGAACATATTTCGAATTCCAAATCAGAGTCAAAGTCTATCTTAACTTGGGGAGCAAGTTTAATTTGAAAAATGATGAGACATTTAAATTAAAGGAGGAGTTTATCTATTATTTGTAAAAACTAAGACTTGAATGCAATTTTATGGTCTAGAATAGAGATCACGAGTTCTAGAGGCAAATTGTATCAGTTTTGAAGTTCAAGTTCGAATATATTGTAACAGATTCTATGACGGTTTGAATTTTAGATAAGTTTTCATTGCCTATAAAAAGATGATGATTTTGAGACTTTTCTACGGAGTTTCCTAGGGGCAAACAAGCATAAAAGCAAGGAGTTTTCATTTAAGTATTTTTGGGAGAAGGTACTTCAAGCTTTGAGAGAAGAATTTGCAGTGTTTGGGGGAAGGCATTCTACAGTAGACGGCAATCTCGTGAAGTAGAATTAAAGACGAGTGGTGCTTGTTGAACAAGGCCATAAGAAGTAAAACAATATAGGTGTCAATCACAGAGAGGGAGTTTGAAATTGAATAAGTCCAATTGGTACTTGTAAACAGGTTTTCTTAGTAAATTATTTAACATTTGAGCGTGGCTCCGTGGATGTAGGTTTTATAACCAAACCACGATAAATTTGGCTATGTTCTTAATTTACTTTATTCATGAGTAATTTTTAATTAATTAGACTTTGATTAAAAATTTGGTCATTTGCTAAAACTGATCTTTCATATACTATTATAAGTCAATGGCCACTTTATTTGTCTAGTACTTCTAATATAACTTTCAGCAAAAATTTGATGAATTAATTCTGTTACAAGCTAGCTACTTCGTTAGAGAATAATCCATTATATATATATATGTGTGTGTGTGTGGATGGATTTAACAGACCATAAATTTAAGACATCCACTAGTCAACTTGCATCTTTTGATGGAAGCGTCAACATATTCCTTCTTGCCAAAAAAAAAAAAAAAACGTAAATTGGGTATTTGCGGCGTCATTTTCACCCATGTCTGGATTAACTATGGGACACATTGCTTTTTATTTGGTCAGTTTGTTGTTTTTATTCATTGAGGACGCTAGGATTTGTTTCGATATTGATGGAAAATAAAGTTTTATCGAGACGCGTATAAACTTTTCCCTTAGAAAATACATGTATCGTTTTCACATAGGTTATTTTGCCCATTTCAATTTCAAATTCTGAAAGAGTATATATGGTATGAGAGATTTATATAAGTTCTTGGATAAAGTACTCTTGAGATACGCATCTTGTGTTTTGCAATGGCAGACATCGTTAGACTTCGAAGGATAAGTATAACAAGAACTCTCTCTGTAGACTTTAAATGATAAGTATAACAAGAAGTCTCACTCTCTCTCACGGATGTATTATAAAAATATAGTCATTGAAGGGATTTTTTTTTTTTTTTCCCATAGCTTGATAAGAGTACATAATACAAACAACTTAATAATCGTAATAATACGATGGACTCTTGTAATTACCCTGGTGAAGACGATGTTTATACTCGTTATCATACTCTGTGACGGAGGCGGAAATTTTTGTCAGAGAAGACTAATATTAAGAAAACAATTAATATATTATATATTTAATTTTTAAGAGATTTTTGTGCAATTTTCAATATTTTCCATATTTTTGTTTATACATACATAAACACACATAAATATATATATATATATATATATACACACACACACACAAACAAAAAAAAAATATATTGGAGGGACCTCTGCCAATACATTGCCTTTCATCCTTAGTCATACTTGTCTGTCATCCTCATCAATATTATTATATCACTCATAATTCTTTAATATAGGTGGTTTGAAAAGTTTAAATTAAGAGTTTGAATCAAAATCAGTTTGAAATAAATTTTTAATAACTTTGTGATTTGATATAATAATAACAATAACAACAATAACAAATAATAATAATAATAATAATAATAATAATAATAAAATTCTTACTAATTGCCATCTCCTTTTAGTAGATGATAGCCTTGTGCTCTCTAGGATGACTCCTGATGAATGTTGTGTTTTAAAAATTTTGTTTAGTTAATGTGAATTTGTAAATTAATTCTTCGCATATTTGGTTCATAAATTTGAATTAAAATTTAAATTATTTTGAGGAAAAAATATTATAATAAAAAAGGTTGCATTGTGATTCAGATTGTAAACCAAATGGCACATCATTACGTATAAACCTAATGTTGAGAATCAATCAAAGGTGCATTTGAGTTGGACGAAAGGAAAAGGAAAGGAAATGAAATGAATGAGGCTTGGATATGACGTCCGGTAGGTTCTAATATTTATAAGGAATAACTATTCTAAGAGAACGAGTTTTTCATTGAATTATCATGTCTCTCTCTATGGAAGGAGGAGAGAGGAACAGCTGTTCCATCCTTTTCTTTTTTTTTCATTAGTGTCCTTACTTTAATGTCTCCCTCACATGAGTTTAATTAGCCCTGAATTCCTTGTCCACTTGGCTCTTCTTCTTGGTTTCCTCCTAGACTGGTTCATTAAAACAGAACATTGACACCTTTGTGGTCTTGGATATTTTGGGACTGGATGCGTCATCCGGGACGAGCATAGCCAGTTGGTTAGTGCAATGTCAAAAACATTTCAGGTCTATTTTGATGTTCTTGCCAAACCTCCCATTTTAAGCAAAGGTGTTCATGAATTGGAATCCGTGGATTAGGAGTCAATCTGTAATCCAATTCGTGTATATTTGATTCGGATTTTTCCAATCCAAAATCAATCCGTATTTTTCATAATTTGGATTCGATTGAATTGAATGGAATACACGGATTGGTAGATTCTGTGAACGTTCTTAGTTTTAAAAGCATTGCCTCCTCCCCCCTCCCCTTTAATTTCATGTGGTGAAAAGCGTTTGAACCATCCAATTACTTATGATTACCAGTTCATTTGGTACGCAGGATTCTACAGTTTTGAACCCATGGACCCATCAAAACTAGCGTTTGGTAAGAAATTTAAGGAACCAGTTTTGCACTTTTATGCTGGTTTAAAACCAGCCCAACTACCACATTTAGGAACTTTGCCTCCCTCCATTTCCTACCGTTTGAACCATTCTCTACAATAAAAACCTTTTGCATTTGTTGTTTTTCTTCTTAATTTATAGTTTAAATTGATATTTCTAAATACCACTTCTTTGATATGATGTTTTATTCCTTGTTTTGATCTTTACATTCTAAAATTTAGTTTAAAACCAGCATTTAAATAATTTAGGTTCAAAACCATTACTTTAAACTATAAAGTTCAAAACTATACCAATTCAAACCCATGTATTAAATGGACCCTATATTTTTGGTTTCTTCATAATTCTTACACTATTCAAAACTAGTTCTCTGATGCGATGTTTTATTTCATGTTCAAACCTTAGCATTCCAAATGTTAGTTCAAAATCATTGTTCAAACAACATGGGTTTAAAACCACCAGTTTAAACTACAAAATTCAAAAGCACCAATTTAAACACGCGTACCAAACAGAGCCTACTTCTTACATTGCATAAATGTCTAACTTTTGTAAAGACATAGGTCTTTTATTGGTGATAGTATAGAATGTCTCTTTGTTCTCCCACGATGGTGCTAGGGGTATTTAAAAAAAACTGAAAAATTGAAACTAACCAAAAACCTAAAAAATCGGTCAAAATAGTAAAGTCGAGTGATTCGGTTGGAAAATCGACTGCCCACAAAGTGTGCGATTTGATTATTAAAAAGGCCTTTTCACGTTGGCCGACCAAGTGACTAAATTTTTTTTGTTCGATTATCAGAAAGGCTTTTTCACATCGGTTAATTGACCAAGCAAAATGTTTTTAACACGAATATAAACTATAGCAATATACCATGTATTAAACTCTACTTCATGTCTTTATGTTTAAGCTTTAATATTTTGGACATTATTGTTAGATTAGTTTTTTGTTTTTATTATTACTAAATACATTATTATTATTCTTAAAATATTGGGTCTTTTAAGCCATCTCTAACACATTATATTTATATATACATAAAAAAAGAAAAAAAACAAATAAAACCGATTAGGTTACTATTAGATTACTATCTGTAATATGGTTTTCTTAAACTGACTGCTCACCAAACCGACCATCATTGGTCAAAAACCGACCAAACTTTTCTTATAAAGGGTCGGTGTTTGGTTTGTATTTCGTAAAACCAACCTGTCGGTCGGAAACTGACCTACTAAAAATCGACCGTTGAACACCCCTAGTTGGAGATCTTGTCTCAGATAGTTCACGAACTAATTTTGTTGTTTTTTAGTGGCGAATGTTGCTGCTGCATATCGTAGAACAAGCAATATATTTTAGCCACTTATTATATGTGAAATTGGCGTTATCTTCTTCAGAGGATTATTGCTATGCTTGTATTGTTGATGTGTTATATCCTTGTTCCCATGATTAGTTATATAATTACATTTATCATTAAAAGAAGTTTCTTTCTTATTATTATGTTGGTAACGTAGATATTTCTCTAATTAACACTTATCACGCAAACATGATTCGTATTATTATAAAGGTAAGGTATTCCTATCAACTCTACGTTTATACATAGTTGCGACGGCTCTCTAGCTCTTTGTTTATGTCCTATTTCTTTATCCTTTTTTGAAATAGCAAAATAGAGTTTATAAGTTAAAATAGGGATTCTCTTAAGGAAAGAAGGGCATTTTCGGCATACACTAGATTTGCTTAAGAAATGGATCTTGCATTTAGTGGTTAAAGTTGACATGATAAGTGCTACATCTGTAAAAACAAAAAATATCGCTGTTTGTAGATCATAATTCTTAATTTGTAATTTACTGATGATAAAATAAAAACTTGTATCAATGTTCTTTTACAATATTTTACACATCGACTGTCATTTTTTGTAACTCATCAACGTTATTTTTTTTTTACAAGTTCATAAAATAATTACATGTCGAGAGTCATTTCTTGTAATTTTCTTTCAATATGAAAAGAGTTACAATTTTATCTCATTTTATCTTTGCTTAAAGAATAAGCGAATTTTTTTTCCAAAAGAAGAATAATAATTTTAAAAAATGTTCCCTCTCCAAACTCAAAAATTGTATCAAATCTAGTTCTAATGCTAATTTATGAATAGAAATTTCCATGTGTCAATATCTAGCAAAGAGACAAAAGTAATAATATTGTCAATTGAAAAAATTTTCCCACGAATTAAGGCTTAGCAAAACATCGATTTCCTGATTTGCAATGAATAATCACGAATCAATAGCGACAATTGAAACTTTAATCAATTAAATTCCGAGACAAAAATTGTACAAAAAATAAAAGGAAATCAAAAAGAGGAGAAAGAACATAAACAAGTTCTCAAAAGAAATTAAATGAAACAAAAGAACAACCTCGACATATTATACATCATTTATTATTGATAGCATAAATTAATTCTCTTAAAAAAACATATAAAAAGGAAAGCATCGTAATAAATAGTGAAGCCTTTAATTTGTTATATATCTTAATGAAAACATTACATTTTATTATTATATCATGAAATGAATCGATTATCTTATGAACTAGGTACATCGAGACTTCCAAGGAAGACATTGTAGGTTGGAGCAAGGCGCATCCCATTTGCTTCTGCATGCAGCCCCCTCACCATCACAACACTTGCACACAACTCCAAGACTTCCAACAAAGTTGGAGTAATTACCTATAAACGAACCAATATATATACATAAAAATAATTAAGCTAATTTCTTCAATAATTTGGTTCAAAAAATGGTTAAAAAAACCAATACACATGGAATAAACAAATCTATAGAGAGAGAGTATTTTGCAAACCTCCTCCACGTCTAATTTTGAAAGTCCCGCTCTCTACACCATTTAGGCATAGAGATACAAAGAGAATCATCATAAATATCAACAAAAAAACACAATAGTTATAACTCTTGGATATCCTCATGTCTCAATAATTGAACAAAACGTAATTAAGTTGAGCAATACTCAATTTGTTGAAGCTATGAAAAAAAAGAAGAAGTGACTTTAAAATGAGAGGTATGAAGGCCATCCCTTGAGAAGTTTAAATTTATAGGGAAGACAAACATTTCATTATTTTGGTTTCTGCCTTCTAGAACAAGAAGTACAGCCAGTAGCCGCGAGCCACGTGTTTCAAGTTTCTAGTTCCTGTAAGACTTCTATGGGTCGTGGGCCCGTGGGGGATTTTCCCTCTTGTGGGTTCCGACTGTGAAAGAAATTGATTGATTTTTTGACTTTGAGCGTGTTTTCATACCGTTTTACGTTTGATAACAAGGCCGTCAAATACGTTCAATAGCTGCTAGTTCAGCTTCACGTCGAATATATAATAATAAAAAACTAATTCAGCTTGTCAAATTTTTTTTTTTTGTATTAGTTTGGAAATTGAAAAGAAAGTAACAGCCACGAATTTTGGTTTAATTATTGACAATTTCTAGGGAGCAGTTAGATATGTCATTAATTATATTTTAATTATTTTAGAAGTCATTATATTAAAGTTGATTTGATTCTTTTTTTTTTTTTTTCAAAATCATATTCAAAACTGGCTATCAATATAGGAACGATTTAACCGAAGTGAATTTAATCACCAATAACTGTGGTAATAATGTGTTTGTTTGAATTGTAGATCAAACAACATTTTTATGGAAGCACTGTGAAAAAAAAAAATAGAAATTTTTATTGAATAAAGACGTAATTATATATTTTATACAAAAATTAGAGGTACAATATGCATTTTCCAAAGGTGCCACCCTTTCACTTACATATGGCTCCATCATTGTAGCTCCATTTTAAAAAAACCATAATTTGAGCAGATCATTCGTTTAAGAAATGTAGAAGTACATACATGTCGTTTTTGAGTATGAACACATGACCCTTGTTGCTGTATATATGGATTTTAACATCTTCATCTCGATTGATAAGGCGCTAGTGATTCGCTTGTGTATATAGTAGGCTTAAAATTAAGACTTATTGCCACTCAATTACACGTTGTAATACGAAAAAAAAAGAAAGTTGATTATTTTGAAATAATTAAAACGTATGGGGTAATTACTTGGGTACAGATTGATTTCTTTGCTTTCAAGAAAAAGAAAAATTATGTGGGTACATAAACAGTACACTATTATTTTTTTTAACTTTTATTATTATTTTTTTAAAAAATATGATTGCATGTTCGAAGAAGGAATTTAGTAGCGAAAATTGATAATGGTGTACCAAACCTTAATAAATATTGTATGCCCTAGGGTTCACGGAAGCTTAAATGTTATGTCTGGCCAACTGTTCATTCTTTTGAAATTAACTAGTCGAAAAGCACACGCTTTGCACATGCGTATCAAGCATGTTAACAAAGAGTTTGTGTAAAATAAATTGAGGAGAGAAAATATAAATATTTATAAAAATAGGTTAAGAATGAGAAAAGAAACAAACATGTATGAAAAAAATAGGAAAGAAAATGGGAGAAAAGAGAAAAAAAGAAAAAAAACCTGAAAAGTTAAAGAAAAATTTTCGGCTTTTTTTTAACGTGGGAGGAGCACTGTGAGAATATTTATGGCGTAATTTTCTTAAAAAAAAGCCGAAAAACTAAAAACAGTCCTTAATAGAATATTTTTTTTTTAAAGAAAAATAGTTTCTCACCTTATATATATGTGAAAGATAAAAGTTTTTCTTCTAAAGTAGGTAAAAACAGTCCTTTGAAAAACTATTTTCTCTACTTCAAATCAACTTACAATTTCCAAATTCTTCACTTTTTCTGCGTAATTTTCGAACGAGACAGAGAGAGAGAGAGAGAGAGAGGACAACAAAATGGCGTTTTCAAACTATTTCACATTGCATCTTATTTACTCGAACTTCAAGATCATTTGCAATATTTTGGTCAAACGTAGAATTGTGAACAATTGTGAGCTAAAATATTAATTCTACCTTTGATTAGGTCAAATAAGAAATAGCAATTACAAAGGAGAATTTGAAAATCTATTTATATATGTATGTGTTTTCTCCACAGTCTTACCAGTCGAGTTATGTTACAAAAACGTAAAGTATAAAATGAAAAATATAACATGATGAATGTAATATTGACATTATAAAAGTATTACGATGGTTTGAATATATTACTAATGTTTTAAGGGTACGCATCTCCAACATTAGTGTTACATAAAACAAACGCATATTACTTTTATCACTTCTAAATATTTAATAAGCTGTACATATATACATATATATAAACATATACTAGTATTATAAAGAAAAATTAAAGTAAGAAGATATAAAATTGAAGGAATGGAATATAATTTCAAGAGAGGCAACATATAATTTTTATCAAATTTTACAAACAATATTGAAGGAAAAAAAGCTCCAGAGAACAGCCGCCCACCCTTATCTGTGTATAGCTCTGTCTCTATAATATATATATATATATATATATATATATATATATATATATATATATATATATGGATGTTAAAATAGGTAACTTTGTGTACTTAACATATTCCTGTAAAAAAAATATATCATGAAACCTGATTTTCTTTCTTTCATTATTTTTTATGGAATTGAATATATAGAAGTAATCTATGTATTATACTAATACATCGACATGGAAATCCTTATAAGAGCTTTTGGTTCACACCCTATGAATCTTACGTAGTTTTTTTGTTTCTCTACATGAATTTTTGAAGCGGTTTTGACGCTAAATTCACTGAAACAATGAGATAAGAACCGATGGACAATGACGAGAATCAGATGATTAGCAAAATTCATTATAAAAACCCTCTAACTTGAAAGCAGGGGCACGAACGAGGATAAAAATTAAATATGTTAAAGCTGGTCCCCGTAAATTAAGGTCTCCTATCCTTTTCTATCCTTTTCTATTTTTATTTTTGGTGTGCGCAGCTAAAAGATTAGCGAGGAAATGAAAAGTGCCCATGGTTTTCGTGCTTGAAAGTGGAAAGGTTACAAGATGTATAAAAAAACCTCATGTTTGGCAGGCTTCTGCTTGTGCTTTTAACTAGTAAACAAAAACCGTGACTTTTTAAATAATGTTTGAAATCATATTTTTTAAAAAACTTATTTAGGTTAAAATGGTTTTAAAATCTTTAAATGATGGTAATAAAAATGTTATAATGAAGTTTATAATATTTTATTCAAACTCTGGCATAAATTTCAAAATCTATTTCAGAATTTTTTTTTTTAAAATGTCATGTTTTGGTAGTACTTTTGGAGAACTAAGACACTTTTGACATATTATCTAAACACTTTCAGAAATAGCTTTTACACCCATGAAGCCAAAAGCAGCTTGTAGAAAGCCTTCTTATATATTTGGATTTGCAATTTGACTAGATTCTAACATTCTTTATTTTATGTTTTTTTTCAATCTTTTTAATAAAATAAGATATTGGACTCTTGTTTGAGGACATAGTTAGGATATTCTAAATCTTCCTACTAAATTTATATTTCTTCATTTATTTAGAAATGAATAATAAAAGATTATATATCAAGGACGATCTAATGAACCTATATATATATATATATATATATATATATATATATTATATGTAGCACTCCTAGGGTTAACTTTGGATGAATTATGTAAGTTGTGTTTAATTAGTGTGATAAATTTTAACAAATAATCATTAGCATCTAATTTGAATTCTTTAACATCCATTTGTATCATTTTTAGTTTTTATTAAACAAAATTCTGGTCATTTTATTTAAAATGTTAATTTTAAATATTTTATTAAATTATCATTTTGCCCTTACATTTCTTTTTATATACCACAATGCTACTCACTCTCCCTTCTGTTATTTCACATGAACTACCAGCTAGCATTTCTTAAAATGCTTAATTCACAACTTCATGACATGATAAAAGTCTTCCACCATCAATATTGTTCCCCACTAACTTTCTCTCACTTGTCTTTAAAAAGGAACCTCACTCACCTCTTACTCTCACTCTCTTTCTCCTCTCTCCCCCTCATTCTCTCAAAAACTTCCAGCTACCCAAACATAAAGAAGGAACCAGAGAATAAGCTTCCTTTTTGTACCACAACATCACATAACGAAATTCAAGGGCTTAGCAAGCCAAAGTGCTAAAAACCTTCAAGGGATTTTTGAGGTTGATAATCAAAACCGAATTTGTAAATTGCTTCTCTATTTTGATTTGAGATTTCTTTGATGAATTCCTTGTTTGATTTTCATAGCAAATATGAGTTTTATTGTTTAAATTATATGTACGTTTGCTTTATAGAAATATTACGCATTTTGATGGGTATGCTATTATGAAGCATTGAGAGTGTTAAATTTGTGATTTAAATTAAGTATTGATGTTATGAATACTTTATGCATGTCAGATTAGACAAAATCTAGCGATTTATGCTCAGATTTGGAAGTAAGGTTTTGTACTTTCAAAGTTTGGTTCAAAATTTGAATTTGTGATTTGTGTGTTTAAATTTGGGTTTTTTTTCTTTTAATAACCTTCGAAGTTGTGTTCATAAGATTTTTGCATGTTCTTTTTTTAGGTTTGGTTTGAGTCTAAACAGCTCAGAATTGAGCCGGCTCGAGTTGGGTTCATGGGAGGAGCTAAGAATGCTCCCAACCCTGTGAGACTGGCTGACCAAAGGGATGAATCCGACACGCCAATGATAAACTCTGGCAGGCCAGTCTAGGTAGTGTTCACGTGGCAGATTATGTAATATTGTATATTTTGTTCTGTTTTTGAACTGCAACATTTTTAAACTATTTTGGACTGCTTAAAAGACTAGAATACAATTTGAAACCTGTTTTTAACATGCTTCATAATATTTTGTGGATCATATCACATTTTTCATCTAATGCATAAATGGCACACTAAGGAACCAAGAAAAGTCATTAATGATCAAAAAAAGTTATTGTTTCAACTTAGATCAGTGTTTCATTAAGGTTTTAGAACGTAGAGTAGTTTACATTAGATTAGGACCAAGTTTGGAGCTTATAGTATTAAATCGTGCATACCAAGATAGGACTTCTACCCCTCTCTTGTGAGCCATATTTTAAAGTATATTTTTATCCATTTAATTATTCTTAAATTGTTTTAAGAATGGTATGATATATGTATGTTTTATTTAGTATTTAAAAATGAGTTTCTAGAAGGATTAGAAAGATAAAATAAAGCACGATTTTAGTAGACACTGAGCTATTTCGTTTTAAATGAGTTTTTAAATACCATCTGCTACATCTATTGGAAGGTTGTGCTTAATTTTAGAGCCTTAGAGTTCAGGTTGCATAGAGGGCATCCTAAGGTGCATGTCCTATAAACTCAGCCTGAGCCACTTTGGTGGTGTTTCACATGTGCTCTATGTAAATGTTATATTTATTTATGATTTTCGTTAAATCATATGTTGCTGTTAACCGGTGTTCTATAATTTGTACTGCCTTTAAATTCGATATATTTTATTGAATGCTATAATATGTTTTTAAATGATAATCCTACCGAACCTTTTGGTCATAGTTTTTTTTTCCTATTTTTACTTATCCCCTTCCTCCAAGAGGATCTGGGTATACTGTTGAGTATAGTGAGGATCAGTGTAGCTTGCGAAGATTGTGAGTAATGTTATCTTTTCATTTGCAATTTAATTATATTTCTTTCAGGACATGTATTAATTTATTTATTTTCATGCACTTTATTTTCTTTTCATTAAACTGTGGTTGATGTTTAATTGTTGTATTTCTGCCTTTTAATTATGTATGTAAAGATTGTAAGGTTCAGCGGTCCTCAACCAAGCCATGATGAAACTCTAAGTTTTAATTTGATGTTTTTTATTTAATTTAATGCTTTGCTTAACTTGGGTTGTTTTATTTTAAAAATCATTTCTTTAAAGTTATTTTAATTTAAATTCATTTGTAATTAATTTTATGTTTTAAACTTAAACATGGTTATTTAACTAAATCATTTTGCCATGTCATCACCCCAGTTTTGGGGTGTGACAAGACTTGGTATCAGAGCCCTAGGTTGTAAAATATTGAGAAATATGCATACATAATTATGACATGAGAAACCACTAACAGTCCAAGTTTTCCTTTTAGAAGTAAGAGAATGCCTCCTTGGTGCTGCACAGCTAATAATGAGGGTGCCATGAATGCCATGTTCATAGCCTTCCAATAGATGGCCGTTAGGGTGCAAGAAAAGAAACCTGTTGCTAATAGTCGTCAGCGTTTCTTTCAAGAGTTTTGACATTCTTTGATGCCAAATTTTGATGGGAATTATGAGTCTCAAGTGATAGAACTCTGGTTCGTTGCACTGGTTAAACGTTTGGGTACCCTCTATATACCCAATGAATTCCAAGTCAAAGTTGCTACGTACAAGTTCAAAGGTAAAGCTAACGCTTGGTGGAAACAAGAAAGGCATGCTCAAAACAACTGCAACATCGACTAGGCTAAATTCAAGAAAGTTCTATGAGTGCTATTTTCCTCGAAGCCACAGGGACTAAAGAATTACTGTTTTCTATAGTATGAAGCTGAGTTGACATGATTTGTTCCATGAATAGTTAAGCTAGAAGAAGACAAGTGTATTAAGTTCTAGGACAAACTTAAGGATCCATCCATCATCATCTGGTTGCTTTGAGACTCAGAAGCTATGGTGATCTAGTGACTTCTACACTATTGGTCGAGAGAGACAATGAGAACAAGGCAAGGACCATTGGAAGACCACAAAGAAACTCTCGCTGGGCAACAATAACAAAAACAATTCTTAGCAACAATGGTCTAGGAAGTAGAAATAGTGGTAGTGTAGCTAGTGGTAGCAGTGACTCTTTGGGCAGTGGTCAAACCAATCCATATCACTGTAAGTGTCATTATTACCAACAGCCTTGTCATATTCAGAAGAATTGCCTATTAAGAAATCCTTAGCAACAAGAAAGAGGTGCTGGCCAAGAACCACCATAGTTCTAGCGATTTTCCCAGCCTTTATATCAACAGTTTATGTGGCATCGATGCCTTATCAGCTAGCCTTGCAATTCTGACCTCAAAACTTTCCACAAAACTATGCTCAGTTTAGGCCACATAGATTGGGTAGTGTGCAGTCTCCTCTAGCATAGCAGTTCAGGCCAACAAAACCTAGTCCCAACAACAACAGTGATAGAGGCAAAGCAAAAGCATAGGGACAGCTTTATACCATGGTAGCTAGGAGTTCAACAACAGAAGGTAGTAATGCCGTCGTTGATGGTACACTACTCATCTCTTAGTCCTTCGCCTATGTTTTGTTCAATATTAGTGCCATGAACTCTCTCAATTTTGAATCATTTATGAGTGCTCTTAGTTTAAAGACTAAGGTACTTGAAATTAATTATGAATATAAATTCTTTGCTGGGTAAAGTGGAGGTAAACATTGTTTGTAAATTATGTAAGGTTATGATTGGAGATGAGATATTGAGAGTTGATTTAATTGTAATTCCTATGAGTGAATATGATATAATCCTAAGGATGGATTGATTGTCTAGATACAATACAATAGTTAATTGTCAGCGTAGGAAAGTCACCTTTATCACCTACTAGAGGGGGGTAGAATAGATGTTTACTGATAGGTCCCTTAAGTCCTGTGTTGGTGGACACAGAAAATCTGGCAAGTTATGTTCTACTATCTTTTTAGAAGATGAGACCTACATAATTGGGAAAACCAGTGTTATTCCCATAGTTGATAAGTTTGGAGCAGTATTCCCTGAGGACTTGTTTAGTTTGCGATTAGATTGAGAAATAGAGTTCATTATCAATCTTGTTCCTAGAACTGCTTAGATTTCTATTGCTCCATACTATATGGTGCTAGCAGAAATGAAGGAATTGAAGAAGCAGTTGGAAGAGTTGATAGATAAGGCAACACTTCACCATGGGGTGTATTGGTTTTGTTTAGAAAAAAGCACAATGGTGTTAGACATGTATGCTCTAAGGAGTAAAAATGTAATACGTTTTTGGAGACATTTTTATCAATAAAGAATTTATTCGTTTATATATACCAAATATTGTCCTCTTTACGTTCATATTTGTTGAATGTATGATAAGCAAACAGTAGTCTGAGACTGTCAGTTTAAACCTTAAGAGTTGGGCATATGATGGGATGATTATGCGGTAGACACGACTCTTAAGGTGATGGTCTAAAATATATGATCCGCAATCGAGGGAATAAAGTTGGGCGCTTTATTCATGTAAAGATTGTTATGTTGTCTATATCCCTTTTGGGAGATGGTTTGTCTTGGCCATCGGAGTTGGACTCTGTGAATAGAAACATTGGCGCGTTGTCATAGGTGACGATGTGTTGGATCGGGACATAAAGTGAATTGATTTGGATTAATAATTCTGTCTTGGCAAATCGATACACTTTAGACAATCATTTGTATTGTATCTTAATCCTGAGATGAATAATGGGCCCGTTGTCTCGATTTGTGTCTTTTGATATACCAATGGGTGACTCCCACATCTCTATAGTGGCATGCATGCCGGTACGTTGGAGGCATGACTCTTGGTAGCGTAGACTTGTTATTCATAGATATGGAATCCATAGCTCCTCTTTAGGAGTAATGATATCCTCTTATATGCGTTGTCCTGTAATTGGAAAACTGGAGCGCTCAACCATTTGGATACATAGGTGTAACCGAATGGTATACTATCTTTGGATGGTAAGTTTTCTAATGGTGAGACAATGGAACGTAAGATAAAAATAATCGGGAAGGTAAGACAGAACTTGTCCTTAAGCCGGTTATGGATGATCATATGGGGATGCGATACACTATGATATGTCATGGAGACTTAGCTACACGAGCTTCGTAATTCTATAAAGTTCGAGAGTGCAGCTCCAAGCTTTTAGTGGAGTAGCGTTGGAGTTGATAATTGTGAAATGTATATCTGGGATATTGGGTTTCATAATTATCATGAGCTTGAACTTTATAGGTCCATTTTGGTCCACTTTGCTAGCTCACAAAATCCTGTAACGACACGGCGTGCTTTTCCAATAATTGGTGACTTATGTCGGATTTATCAGATTGGTTTAAAATTTATAAGAATCAAATAATTCATGTCTGTTTATCGGTTGAATTAATTATGTAAGAAATTAGTTCAAGATGAACTTGTTGAATTATGGCGTTCGGATAATTCTTGTCTGTTTATCGGTTGTTTTAATTTTGGACAATTAGAACAAGATAAACTTGTAGAATTATTGTGAATTGATTTATTTTCTTAGAGATTATCTTGATAAAGTTTGTTTTGATCAGATATCTTTTCTATTGGGCTATTTGAATCAAAACTGAGACGTTATCCTTTAGAATCTTGGGTGGAAAATAAAAGATTCGCGGAGATTTTTTCTCGACAGTTCGGCCTGCCTATCAGAAAGTTCGGCCTGCCTATCACACAGTTCGGCATGCCGACCGCGACAGTTAAGATTACGCGTTTTTCACGCGTATCTTATCAGATATTGATCCGAACTTGATTCTGTTTTGATTTTTGAGACCTAATCTGATATGGACTGACCCCAGGGACCAATAGGTATAAAAAAGGAGTGAGTCTAATGATTTACTCAGATCAATTTGAGAGATTAAGAGTAATACTCTTCTAGTGAGCATCTGAAAACTCCCTGAGAGCTTTTGTTCACAAATCACGAACACTAGCTTTGGGTTCTCTCTATTGGTTGGAAGGAGAGTCACCGGTGGAAGAGCTGTACGTGTGAGCCCACACTCACTCCGGTTGTGGATAGAGAATAGCAAAGAAGACCAGTTGGTTGAGGCTCTTCTGGAACGTTACTTCTCTACACAGGTCGCGGAGGTTCTTCGGCACACTGAGATTAGTAAGATCTGTTTAATTTATACATATAACATGTCAAACTTGTGTTTTGGAAAATACTCTGATGAAAAAATTTAAAAATTCCGCTGCACACTTTGTTTCCAACAATTGGTATCAGAGCTGAGGTTTTTACATAAATTTGCAAGTTTGTGATCATGTTATATGCATAAATTTTGTGATCTTAATCTCTCCAATGCTTGAATTAAATTTTATAGAGAGATGGCACTCTAAGTTTCTATATAATATATATGTTGTCATGGATTATATGGTGAATGTTTATTAATTAATTATGGTTGATTAAATTGTTGTTTAATTATTTATTAATTAATTAATACCAGTTATGGTTCCTTAGAGGTTAGAATGTGTATCTAGGTTTTTCATGTAATTAGATGACGGACTATCATCTCCGTCTAGGAATTATTATTTAATTTTTAATTTGTAAGAATTTTGTAATTAAATAATTATTCGGAGAAGACGGAGCGAGAAGTCGGAACTTAAAGATTGATGATGGCGCCTCCAGGTATTTCCTGAGTCTCTAATTTTATGTTTTTGAATTGTTGAAAATAAAATTGATGAATTGCATTAAAATTGTATTTTCTGGATTGAGGGTTTTCTGCTCGGTCGGCATGCCAGACCTCACAGTTCGACAGGCCGAAGGTCACAGATCGGCAGGCCGGACGTACGGTCCGGCAGGCCGACAGTGGGGCAGAAATTTTGGTGCTCTGCCGGCAGGCCGAACCTTCATGTTCGGCAGGCCGAACCTCCATGATCGGTAGGCCGATCACCTAGATCGGCCTGCCGACCGGGAGCTGCCAGGTGTCCAGAAAAGGTACGATTTTTCCAGTGCAGTTTTAATTTTATTTTTGGGACGATTCTGAGAAACATTAAATTTGGATATGACCGGAAATATGAAGTGTTCGATTCATACGGGATTGAGGACTTGAAGATGGATATTACATGAAGAAGGATACAGCTTGAGGATTCAAGGATGAAGAATCGATAAATGTCTCGATTATTCTCTTGTAATCTTAGTTTTTCTATTCTCTAGGGTGGAACCGTAATATTACGGTTATTATTATTATGCTTGTAGCTTTGCTTGATTGCTTTGCTTGTCTGCATTATAATATGATTTACCATGTATATTGATAACATCTCATATAGAATAGGGAGTGCCGCTCATATTAAATTTGTTCATGCATAATTTCAAAATAAAACCTTGACTTCAAAAGATTGAGTGGGAGAAGGTTTTCGAAGAGAGAACCTAAGGCCTCCATCGTTGGTCCATAGGAAGAACATGATGGTCCCAACCCCTAGGAAGGGATTTCTATCATGTACCAGATTGGATCTCTGAAAGGATAAGGTATTTTAGTATGATTTATGGTTGCACACCCCTAGGTGGTGATTATAAATCATGGATAAAATATTAAAACGGTGGTTATACACTCACGTTAATTTTATTATTAACCTCCCCTAGGAGCTCTGTTAATAAAATTAATGGCCAAAGAAACGATTATTAGTATATGCTGGATCATACGGGTCCTGGATGGCATATATTAATCAGGAGGGGATCCGTGTTCCTGATTGAATTTGGCATGACTCCCCTAGGAGCTTGTTGAATTCTGAGTTGGGAATTATCGTTGTAAGGTTGTGATATTTTCAAGGTTTTGACACATAAACACATTTGTATGATTTTACATGATTGTATTATCTTACAAAATTATTATATATGTTTGCTTATGTTTGGTATATGACTCTTTATTGTAGATTGAAAATGTCTAAAAACGCTTTATCATCGATACTTGACAAAAACCAATTAACCGGTGAGAACTATAATGATTGGAAACGGAACCTGGACATCGTCCTTTCCTTTGAGAAACTGAAATATGTTCTGACAACTCCTTGTCCTCCCGAGCCTACGGGAGACTCAAGTAATGAGCAATTCCAAGCGTACGACCGCTGGAAAGATGCTAATGATCAGGCCCGCTGCTATGTTATGGCTAGCATGAATAACGTGCTGCAGGCTCAACATCAGGATTATGAGACTACGAAGCAGATCTTGGATAATCTTGAGGACATGTTTGGAGGCCAGGCCATAACAAAGCGGCAAGGGGCGCTTCGGAAACTCTTAAACTGTAGACAGAGACCGGGGACATCTGTAAAGGAGCACATGATGTTGGTCATGGGTTACCTCGCTGAGGCTCAAACCAATGGAGCCGACATCGATGCTGAAACTCAGATGACTATGGTCTTTGAGACTCTGTCTAAGGAATTTATTCAGTTTAGAGCTACTTTTAATCTAAGCAATAGACGGGATATGACCTTGACAGAACTGATGAAACAGTTACAAGAGTTTGAACTGCTGATCAGGGAGTCTCCTGCTGGTGGAGAGGCCAATATGGTAGCTGCTTCTGGTTCCAATCCTAACTCTGGGAATGGAAAGAAGCAATGGGCCAAAAGTGGGAAGTCTTCTATTCCTATTGCTACCAAGAGCAAGAAGAAGAAGAAGAAGAAGAACCCAAAGAAGCTTAAGTGCTTCTTTTGTGGTAAGGTCGGGCATATAAAGAAGCATTGCAAGGACTTCCTTTCCAAGGGAGGTAAGTGTGATCTTCTATATTTAGAAACTTGTTTGGTTGAGGAATCCAGTGACATTTGGGTCATAGATTCCGGTGCAACTAATCATGTTTGTGTTTCTCTGCAGGGATTCAAAGAAACGAGAAGTCTACTTCGTGAAGACTTAACGCTTCGGATGGGCGATGGATCCTTGGTCTCAGCGGAAGCAGTGGGAGATGTCCATCTTTATTTTGATAATTATAGGAGTTTAATTTTGCGAGATTGTTTTTATGTTCCTAAATTTAAAAGGAATTTAATTTATGTATCTTCTTTATTTAAAGACTCCTACGTGGTATCTTTTAATGAAAAAGTGGTGATTCGTAAAAACAAATCTTTTATCTGTTCTAGATGGATGCAAAATAATCTATATTTTATCAAACCTAAGATGGACCTATTGCTTAATGCTGAGATAAATGATAATGACTCAAAAAGACTTAAAACTTCTCACTCTAATAAGACTTATCTTTGGCATTTACGCCTTGGCCATATTAACCTAAATAGGATTCAAAGGTTGGTAAGGGATGGACCTTTAAGTCACTTAAAGGTGGAATCTATACCTCAATGTGAGTCTTGTTTGGAGGGTAAAATGACCAAAAGACCATACGGGTCTAAGGGCAATAGGGCCGAAGGGGTTCTAGAACTTGTGCATAGTGATGTTTGCGGACCGATGAACATCCGGGCACGAGGAGGGTATGAGTACTTCGTTACTTTTATTGACGATTACTCAAGATATGGGTATGTGTACCTAATGCACCACAAAAGTGAAACTTATGATAAGTTCAGGGAGTTTCGGGCTGAAGTGGAAAAGCAATTGGGTAGACCCATAAAGGCACTTCGATCTGATCGAGGTGGGGAATACCTTTCTGATGAGTTCTTGGGACACTTGTTAGAGAATGGGATTTTATCCCATTTGACTGCGCCGGGTACTCCGCAGCAGAATGGCGTAGCAGAGAGAAGGAATAGGACTTTGTTGGACATGATTCGGTCCATGATGAGTTATTCATCATTGCCTTTATCCTTTTGGGGATATGCACTACAAACCGCATGTTATCTTTTGAACAATGTGCCTTCAAAATCGGTCCCTAAAACTCCTCATGAGTTGTGGACAAGACGGAAGACATCCTTAAACCATATTCGCATATGGGGATGTCCAGCTCATGTCCTGTTTAAGGATCCGAATAAGTTGGAAGCACGTTCAGAAGTTTGCGTGTTTGTAGGATATCCAAAAGGGACTAAAGGGGGTTATTTTTATAACCCAAAGGAAAATAAAGTCGTGGTTTCAACTAATGCAACTTTCCTTGAGGAGAGTTACATGAACGACTTTAAACCTCAAAGCAAAGTGGTGCTTGAGGAGTTGAGGGGTAATCCGTTTACTCCGGAGGTTCCGAACGAAACCATTCCGATCGGTGTAGAAAAACCAAACAAACCTGAACAACAACCTCAGGGGCTTCGGCGTAGTGGGAGGATCGGGCGTCAACCTGAGAGGTATATGTTCAATGGGGAGGTCTTTTTGGCTGAACCTGATGAACATGACAGGGATCCTTATACTTACGCAGAAGCTATGGAGGATGTTGATTCAAGACTCTGGACAGAGGCCATGAACATTGAGATGAAGTCTATGGAGACTAATCGGGTCTTGGAGCTTGTGGATCTTCCCGAAGGGGTAAAACCCATAGGGAGTAAGTGGATCTACAAGAGGAAAAGAGGAGTGGATGGAAAGGTCGAAATCTTTAAGGCTAGACTGGTAGCTAAGGGTTATACGCAAAAGGAAGGAATCGATTATGAGGAAACCTTTTCGCCTGTAGCCATGCTTAAGTCCATCGAGATTCTCTTATCCATAGCTGCCGCTCTCGACTACGAGATTTGGCAGATGGATGTCAAGACGGCTTTTCTGAATGGCTATCTTGATGAGTCCATTTATATGGAACAACCAGACGGGTTCAAGGTCGCGGGTCAAGAGGGTAAGGTTTGTAAGCTGCTAAAGTCAATTTATGGACTTAAGCAGGCTTCTCGTTCTTGGAACATACGATTTGATCAAGTGATCAAGACTTATGGGTTCTCACAAAATGTGGATGAACCATGTGTTTACAAACACATTAAGAATGGGAAGGTGGTTTTTCTACTACTCTATGTAGATGACATTCTGCTAATTGGCAATGACGTTGGGGCATTGTCATCGGTCAAATTATGGTTGACCAAGCAGTTTGACATGAAGGACTTGGGTGAGGCTAATTTTGTTCTCGGTATCCAGATCTTTCGGGATAGGAAGAACAAAATGATAGCTTTGTCACAGGCCGGCTACATAGATAAAATTCTCAAGAGGTTTGCAATGCAGGATTCCAAGAAAGGTGGGCAACCATCTAGGTCTGGAATTACTCTTTCTAAGAAAGACTCTCCAAAGTCTTATGAAGAAAGAGAATACATGAAGAAGGTACCTTATGCTTCGACAGTGGGTAGTCTCATGTATGCCATGCTTTGCACTCGACCGGATATTAGCTATGCGGTCGGGATTGTGAGTCGATTTCAGGCGGATCCAGGACCGAACCATTGGGTTGCGGTAAAGCATATTTTCAAGTATCTGAGAAGGACTCGAGAGTATATGCTTGTGTATTCTGGTGAGGATTTAACTCCTCTAGGATACACTGATTCGGATTTTCAATCCTGTCTGGATTCTAGGAAATCGAAATCGGGGTTTGTGTTTACTCTAGGTGGCGGTGCCATCAGTTGGAGAAGTGCGAAGCAAGATTGCACTTCGGATTCAACGATGGAGGCCGAGTATGTGGCGGCTAGTGATGCTTCGAAAGAAGCAGTGTGGCTCCGCAAGTTCCTTGGGGATCTTGAGATAGTTCCTGGTGTGGATAAAGCGGTATCACTGTACTGTGATAACAGTGCGGCGGTAGCTAATGCTAAGGAACCAAGATTTCACAAGAAGAGTAAGCATATTGATCAGAAGTATCATGTGATAAAGGACTTCGTTGAGAGCGGGCATGTCACGGTGTGCAAGATCGCGTCAGAGGACAATTTAGCTGATCCATTTACGAAGACACTTTCTGGGAGAGTCTTCGAAAGGCATGTGGAAGCTATGGGGATGCGAAATTTGTAGTATTTACTCACTTAGTACAAGTGGGAGATTGTTGGACATGTATGCTCTAAGGAGTAAAAATGTAATACGTTTTTGGAGACATTTTTATCAATAAAGAATTTATTCGTTTATATATACCAAATATTGTCCTCTTTACGTTCATATTTGTTGAATGTATGATAAGCAAACAGTAGTCTGAGACTGTCAGTCTAAACCTTAAGAGTTGGGCATATGATGGGATGATTATGCGGTAGACACGACTCTTAAGGTGATGGTCTAAAATATATGATCCGCAATCGAGGGAATAAAGTTGGGCGCTTTATTCATGTAAAGATTGTTATGTTGTCTATATCCCTTTTGGGAGATGGTTTGTCTTGGCCATCGGAGTTGGACTCCGTGAATAGAAACATTGGCGCGTTGTCATAGGTGACGATGTGTTGGATCGGGACATAAAGTGAATTGATTTGGATTAATAATTCTATCTTGGCAAATCGATTCACTTTAGACAATCATTTGTATTGTATCTTAATCCTGAGATGAATAATGGGCCCGTTGTCTCGATTTGTGTCTTTTGATGTACCAATGGGTGACTCCCACATCTCTATAGTGGCATGCATGCCGGTACGTTGGAGGCATGACTCTTGGTAGCGTAGACTTGTTATTCATAGATATGGAATCCATAGCTCCTCTTTAGGAGTAATGATATCATCTTATATGCGTTGTCCTGTAATTGGAAAACTGGAGCGCTCAACCATTTGGATACATAGGTGTAACCGAATGGTATACTATCTTTGGATGGTAAGTTTTCTAATGGTGAGACAATGGAACGTAAGATAAAAATAATCGGGAAGGTAAGACAGAACTTGTCCTTAAGCCGGTTATGGATGATCATATGGGGATGCGATACACTATGATATGTCATGGAGACTTAGCTACACGAGCTTCGTAATTCTATAAAGTTCGAGAGTGCAGCTCCAAGCTTTTAGTGGAGTAGCGTTGGAGTTGATAATTATGAAATGTATATCTGGGATATTGGGTTTCATAATTATCATGAGCTTGAACTTTATAGGTCCATTTTGGTCCCCTTTGCTAGCTCACAAAATCCTGTAACGACACGGCGTGCTTTTCCAATAATTGGTGACTTATGTCGGATTTATCAGATTGGTTTAAAATTTATAAGAATCAAATAATTCATGTCTGTTTATCGGTTGAATTAATTATGTAAGAAATTAGTTCAAGATGAACTTGTTGAATTATGGCGTTCGGATAATTCTTGTCTGTTTATCGGTTGTTTTAATTTTGGACAATTAGAACAAGATAAACTTGTAGAATTATTGTGAATTGATTTATTTTCTTAGAGATTATCTTGATAAAGTTTGTTTTGATCAGATATCTTTTCTATTGGGCTATTTGAATCAAAACTGAGACTTTATCCTTTAGAATCTCGGGTGGAAAATAAAAGATTCGCGGAGATTTTTTCTCGACAGTTCGGCCTGCCTATCAGAAAGTTCGGCCTGCCTATCACACAGTTCGGCATGCCGACCGCGACAGTTAAGATTACGCGTTTTTCACGCGTATCTTATCAGATATTGATCCGAACTTGATTCTGTTTTGATTTTTGAGACCTAATCTGATATGGACTGACCCCAGGAACCAATAGGTATAAAAAGGGAGTGAGTCTAATGATTTACTCAGATCAATTTGAGAGATTAAGAGTGATACTCTTCTAGTGAGCATCTGAAAACTCCCTGAGAGCTTTTGTTCACAAATCACGAACACTAGCTTTGGGTTCTCTCTATTGGTTGGAAGGAGAGTCACCGGTGGAAGAGCTATACGTGTGAGCCCACACTCACTCCGGTTGTGGATAGAGAATAGTAAAGAAGACCAGTTGGTTGAGGCTCTTCTGGAACGTTACTTCTCTACACAGGTCGCGGAGGTTCTTCGGCACACTGAGGTTAGTAAGATCTGTTTAATTTATACATATAACATGTCAAACTTGTGTTTTGGAAAATACTCTGATGAAAAATTTTAAAAATTCCGCTGCGCACTTTGTTTCCAACAAATGGTTCACTCAGGTTGTGTATCGGCTCTTGGCAGTTGAATGGGGTTACCATCAAGAACAAGTATCCGTCGCTAAAGATCAATGAATTTTTTGATCAGTTTGGTGGTTCAAGGTACTTTTTTGAGATAGACCTACAGTCATGTTATCATCAACTTGAGGTTAGGGGAGATAACATTCCCAAAATAGCTCTTAGGACTCGGTATGGACATTTTGAGTTTTTGGTTATGCTGTTAAGATTAACAAATACTCCTGCAGCTTTTATGTACTTAATGAATCAAATATTCTTTATTGGATTAGTTCGTGATAGTCTTTATTGATGGCATATTGGTTTATTCTAAGACTTGGGAGGAGCATAAGCCGTATTTGAGGATCGTTCATCAAACTCGACAAGAACATTAGTTATATGCAAAGAAGGAGAAGTGCAAGTTTTGGTTAAACAAAGTCAAAGTTTCTTAGACATATTGTTTCTAGAATGGGTATTTCTATAGATCCTTCTAAGATTGAAGTGGCGCTACA
This sequence comes from Artocarpus heterophyllus, assembly GCA_025403435.1. Classification (NCBI taxonomy): domain Eukaryota; kingdom Viridiplantae; phylum Streptophyta; class Magnoliopsida; order Rosales; family Moraceae; genus Artocarpus; species Artocarpus heterophyllus. The sequence goes on from CM046353.1 coordinate 9,765,792, forward strand.
GGAAGAACGACCAAGGAATGTGATAGAAATTTATAGTTTTTTAGGACTTGTAGGGTATTACAAAAGGTTTGTAAAAGATTTCTCTAAAATTATAACATCGTTGATGCAGTTGACTAAGAAACAAGTTTGGTTTAAGTGAGATGGTGAATACAAGCATGCATTCAAAGAGTTAGAAGTACTATTGACTAATGCACCAGTTTTGACGACTTTGAACAGCGACAAACCGTACGAGGTCTACGTCGACGCATCGGGCTGAGGCCTTGGTTGTGGCTTGATGTAGAACAGATAGGTTGTAACATATAGATCTTGATAGTTGAGGTCGTATGAGTTAAATTATCCTACACATGACTTGGAACTTGTAGCTATGACTTGGAGGTGTTATCTTTATGGTGCAACTCTTCAAGTCTTCTCAGATCACAAAGGCTTGAGGTATTTGTTCACACATTGGGATTTGAACTTGAGACAACAAAGATAAATGGAATACATGGAGGACTATGATTTTACTCTGTAGTATCATCCGAGCAAGGCTATTATGGTAGTAGATACACTTAGCAAGAAGTTTTTCAAAACGCTGGCTTGTTTGGCCTTAGAAGATTAAAAATGGGATGTGATAATTAGTGACTGCAAGATCTAGTATTATGAAGACTATGATTAGATTATGGTCTATAATATGGTATCCAACCCAACTCTTGTGTAGTATTAAAATAAAATTAGTGGCAAGATTAGTACCTTCAAGGAATCTAGGCTTGGATTCAGAACGGTCAACAGTTTGATGATTGGAATATTCAGGCTGACAGAAGTTTGTATTATAGGGGTCGTCTTGCAGTATTGAAAGTTGTAGATGTCATGAAAATTGTTCTTGAAGAAGCACACAAGTCTCATTTCGTTATTCACCCAGTTAGTATGAAAAATGTATCATGATCTCAAGAGACAGTATTAGTAGAAAGGTATGAAAAAGGACTTTCACAACTATGTTGCTAAGTGTGTGATGTGTCTTCAAGTAAAAGCCAAGTACCAATGACCCATCGAAGAACTTCAGCCACTTCTTGTCTCAAGGATAAAATGGGAACACATCACAATGGACTTTCTTATGGAGTTACCAAGGGCCAAGTAGAAGCACGATGCTATCTTGGTTGTTGTTGATAGATTGATGAAATCTGCTCACTTTATACCATTATGTGTTCAAGAAAGGTTCATGAAGAGCTACAATTGGAACACATTATTAGACGTCACGGGTTCCGTTGTCTATCACATCTAAACAAGATTCAATGCTAAGTATTGAAGAAGTTTTTAGGAAGCTTTGGGTATAGATTTAAACTTTAGTATAGCTTTTCATCCTCATACATATGGTCGGTCTGAGAGGGTTATTTAGATTCTAGAAGATATGCTATGTGTTTGCATCCTAGATTTTAGTGGGAACTGGTAGAAATATATGCATCTAATTGAGTTTGCTTATAACAACAGTTATCAAGCTAGCATTGGAATGGAACCACTTAAAGCTTTTTATGGAAGACCGTGTCGGTCACCGATCTATTGGCTTGAGCTGGAAGATCTACTTACCACCAGGCTAGAAGAGATTCAAGACAACAATGAGAAAATAGCCATTGTTAAGGAACGGTTGAAAACTGCTCAAAGCTATCAAAAGAGTTACATCGATAGAAAATGTCGACTATTAGAATTTTAGAAGGGTGATTATATCTTTGCTTAGAGTCTCTCTGCATAAAGGAATCACTCGTTTTGATGTGAGTGGTAAGCTCACCTCGAGGTATATAGGTCTGTTCTAAATTATGCAGTGAGTCAGAGTCGTTGCATAATGCCTTGATCTTCCACTAGAGTTGTCGTACGTGCACAACGTGTTTCATGTGTCGATGCTTTGTAAGTTTTAACCAAATCCCGATGCAATCATTCTTATCCGAAAGGACACGCTTATAAGGAGGTGTCGGTTTAGATTATTGATTAGAAGTTGACGAGTTTGTGTTGCTGAGAGATTTCATTAGTTAAAGTGGAATGGCAACACCACATTCCCGATGAAGCAACCTAGGAACTCGAGTCGTTGATGCGGAAATTGTATCCGCATCTTTTTTGCTTTTGAGATTAGTTTTAATTTCATGGATGAAATTTTTTTTTGGAGGGGAGAGTTGTAGCACTCCTAGAGTTAATTTTAAGTTAATTATATTTAATTAGTGTGATAAAATTTAACAAATTATCATTAGCATCTAATTTAATTTCTATAACGTCTATTTGCATCATTTTTAGTTTTTATGAAACAAAATTCTGGTCATTTTATTTAAAATGTTACTTTTAGATTAGTTTTATTACATTATAGTTTTGCCCTGACTTTCCCTTTCATATACCAAAATTCCACCCACTCTCTCTTTTGCTATTTTACATGAACTACCAGCTAGCATTTTTTAAAATGTAATTCACAAATTCAAGACCAGATAAAAGTCTTCCACCATCAATATTGTTCCCCACTAACTTCCCCTCACTTTTCTTTAAAAAGGAACCTCACTCACCTCTTACTCTCACTCACTCTTTTTCATCTCACTCCCCATTATTCTCTCAAAAACTTCCAGCTACCCAAACACAAAGAAAGAACTAGAGAATAAGCTTCCTTTTTGTACCACAACATCACAGAACAAAATTCAAGGGATTAGCAAGCCAAAGTACCAAAGAACTTCAAGGAATTTTTGAGGTTGGTACTCAAACCGAATTTGTAATTTTTTTTTTTCTATTTTGATATGAGATTTCCTTGATGAATTCCTTGATTGATTTTTGTAGCAAAAATGTGTTTTACTATTTAAATTATATGCATGTCTGTATTGTAGAAGTATCATGCATTTTGATGAATATGCTAGTATGAAGCTTAAAAGTGTTAAATCTGTGACTTAAATTAAATATTGATGTTATGGATATGTTAAAATCTATTTATGCATTTCAGATTAGACAAAATTTAGAGATTTATTCTCGGATTTGGAAGTATGGTTTTTTTTTTTTCAAAGTTTGGTTCAAAACTTGAATTTGTGATTTTTGTGTTTAAATTTGGGGTCTTTAACAATGTTCAGAGTTGTGTTCATAAGATTTTTGCATGTTTTTTGGGTTTGGTTTGAGTCCAAATAGGTCAAAATTGAGCCGAGCTTGATTGGGCTCATGGGAGGAGTTGGGAATGCTCCTAGCCCTGTGAGACCAGTCGGTCGATAGGATGAATTTGGTAGGCAGATGATGAACTCCGGCAGGTCAGTTTGGGCAGTCTTCATATAGTAGATTGTGTAATTTTCCATATTTTGTTCTGTTTTTGAACTACAACATTTTAAAACTATTTTAGACAGCTTAAAAGACCATAATACAATTTGAAACTTGTTCTTAGCATGCTTCATAAAATTTTACGGATCATTTCATGTTTTCCATCTAGTATATAAATGACACACTAAGGAACTGAGAAACATAATTAATGATTGAAAATATGTTATTATTTCAAATTAGATTAGTGTCTAATTTTAGAAGTGATTTTTAAGGTTCTAGAACGTAGAGGAGCGCATGTTGGACTAGGACCGAGATTAGAGTTTATGGTATTGGATCGTGTATACAAGATAGGACTTCTATCCCTTTCTTGTGAGCCATGTTTTAAAGTATATTTTTGGCCATGTAATTATTCTTTAATTGTTTTAAGAATTGTATGATATATGTATGTTTTACTTTGTATTTGAAAATGAGTTTCTAAAAGGATTACAAAGATAAAATGAAGCATGATTTTTGCATACGCCGAGCTATTTTGTTTTGAACCAATTTTCAAATATTGTCTAGTATGTCTATTAGAGAGTTGTACCTTATTTTAGAGCTTTCGAGTTCATGTTGTGTAGAGGGCGTCTTAAGGTGTAAGTCCCAAAAATCCAATCTGAGCTACTTGGGTGGTATTTCACATATGTTCTATGTAACTGTTATATTTATATATGATTTTAGTTAAATTATATGTTGTTATTTATTGGTGAGTTTCATTCTATAATTTGCACTGCCTTTAATTCGATATGTTTTATTGAATTCTATATTGTGTTTTTAAATGATAATCCTTCTGAGCCTTTCACTCATATAAGTCCCAAAAGAGGATTCGAGATTGCAAGTGGTGTTATCTCTTTTCATTTGTAATTTACTTGTATTTATGTTTTAAGCATATAATAATTTATTTATTTTATGTACTTTGTTTCCTTTCTGTTGAACTGTGGTTGATGTTTATTTGCTATCTTTTTGCATTTTAATTATGAAAGTCTAGACATGAGATTCGGTACTTTAAGTTTTAATTTAATGTTTTTCAGTTAATTTGATGCTTTGTTTAACTTGGGTTGTTTCATTTTAAAAATCTTTTCTTTAAAGTTATTTTAATTTAAATTTATTTGTAATTTATTTTACGTTTTAACTTTAAATATAAATATTTAACTAAATTAAACCGTCACGTCACGCTTTGATTTTAATTTTAAGGCCTGACAATATACCTTCCTGTATGTCTTTATTCCCATAGTGTAGACACGTACGCATAGACTTGACCAAATTGGTCGTGCATTTTGCACATGCATGAATGAACACTTTCCTAGAAATCCAAGCAAAGCCAAAACAACTAGCTTGCTTGAGCCAAGCAAGAAACTGGCTACTTTTATAAGTCAAGATTTCGAGTGAGAGAATAATTCCACGTTGGAGAAGAAAATCAGAGCGGTGAGATGAACTTGTAATAAGGCATGATCTTCAAGAAATTCTAGATTCTTTATACTATTCCGAAGAGTGAATGACCAAACAATTAGGAATATTACGAAATTTCTTCTCATTTGAAAAGATTCGTCTTTTTCACTATAAATGCTACTTTTTTTTTCCGTCGAAGTTGCTTTCTTCAGTGTATGCGGATGGGAATTGATAGTAAAGAACTCCTTAATTTCATGAAAGAGACTCCTTGCTTGTTTAGGTTTTCACGTTATATATTGCTTCGCTAGCTGTCCTTTTGACAATTAACATTTCTCCTCCAGACTTAAATTTTGTACGGGTAACGCATACTAGCATTCTATTCCTTAAATATTCGGAATTAAATGTAGTATGTGAGAAATTATTTTTAACTTAAAAAATTGATAAACTCCCTTCCCAAAAAATAAATAAATAAATAAATAACAAACCACGCTCTTTTTTTGTGTGGTTAAAATAGGGAATTATAGTGTTAACTCAATCTTATCCTTTTCGTTTATGTATAGCGTATAAATTGAGCTCACTAATAGAAAAAAAAAAAAAAAAGAGATCCGACTCAATTCTACGTCAAGTATATCAGATCACAAGCTTAATGCTACAAAGTTTATTAACCGGACAAGAACTTTAATGTCATTAAACCTTGAACCATTTTTGAGAATAGAAAAGAGATTCAATCTAAGTACTGTTATATCACTCCACATTTATGTAATATACCCAATAATTCGTAGGTTAATTATTGTGACAGTCCCGTGACATGTAGGGAACCTTTTTTTTTTTTTTTTTAAACTCATATTAGTATATCGTTGAGCAAAAGAAGGATACTTTGTGTGAATTAAATAGTTAATTCTTTTAGTCTTTGGGACGATTGCGTATAATTGTCAAAAGGGAAATGTAAGATTAAATTATCACTCTCTTTGTTGCTTCCGATCCTCTTCTTTCATCATTGTCTTTCCCTTTCCCAATAAAAGAAATAAAGCCATAATGATCCTTTTTAATTTTATTTCATAATGCCAGGTTCCCAGAAAAGGTCATTTAAAATCAGATTATTCAAGGGGAAAAGTAAATTGAGATTTCCTTTCTTATAATTTTGACCTTCCGCCCAGTATTTGTAACGTTCTTATTAAGCTAGTGCAAAGAGCTTTGCCAGAAAGTTGCTTTTGTGGACCATTCTTAGGTCCTAAATAAGAAGACGAGTTATGATTTCCTTTTTACGTTGCCATGTAAATATTATAATTAAATTTGTATTAAGCTTTCTCAACGTACTTAGTCCTATACGTACACAAACAACAGATACCTTTGTGCATGGATGTATGCAAGTTTGAAAAATTGACATTTTCTGTGATATTTCTGCGGAAATTTGTGTTTTGACGCTGCTAATACAGAATGAGGAGTGCAATATTTGTTTTGCAAAATATCCTGGGAATTTTCATTAAATTCTATAAAAATATTGACTTCTTTGAAAAGCATGGTGTAAAAATCAAAATTTCACGGAGAGTTTTATAAAATATTGGTAAAATGTTGATGAAATGTACGTTAACATTTGGTGGTGCCCTATATATTTTTGTTTGAAATTTATGCATATTTGTTCTTCCTATATATTTTTGTAGGATTTTTTTTGTTGGACTCTATTTCAGATTACTTCTATGACATTCACATGATATAGACAAATAGTCATTCTTTATTTTAAAATTATAGGAGAATTAAGCGACTCAAACTTATGTCTTAGTACTAATATTGTTAAACTAAAAACATATTTGAAATAATTTCAAAGCTCCTAAAAGCTCATTTTGATATTCATATATATATATATATACACTTACATACAATGTATGAAACTATGGATGTAAGGGACATGTATTAAGTTAAATTTCAATATAATTATTTTTTTAGTTATTTTACTTAATTTGTAAAGCTCATCATTTATTATACTATAATACTTCTTACCATTTGTTGAGGGATTTTCTATCAAACCAATAGTAATTTGACACACGCCACCTGCAGTTGAATAATGGTCAACACTTGACCACAAAACCAAGATGAGGAAGAATAATAGCCACCCAGGACGTAACCGGAGGACTTCAAAAGTTAAGAAGATTCCTCAACCTCCTAGCCGAAGTGGGACGTTCTGTTCAAAAGACGTGTCTATCAATCTAAAAATAATAAGAATCAATATGCCCGCGTGGAGTTGAGCACATGTCCGCATGTTAGAGCGATCATTCCTGATGTGACACATGGCTCACAACGTACAAAGATCGTAGAAAACATGACTCTGCACAAATCTTGAAGATAAGGACGAAAAGAGAGAGTAAAGAATATTCTATTTGGGCTTTTTTCTAAGAGAGGAAATCGGAAGAAGCCTTAAGCCCAAAAGAGAATATGATGTGTCAAAGATCTAATCATTACAGAAACAATCATCAGATTTTTGACAATCCTATTACAGAAACTATGGATGTAAGGGACATGTATTAAGTTAAATTTCAATATAATTATTTTTTTAGTTATTTTACTTAATTTGTAAAGCTCATCATTTATTATACTATAATACTTCTTACCATTTGTTGAGGGATTTTCTATCAAACCAATAGTAATTTGACACATGCCACCTGCAGTTGAATAATGGTCAACACTTGACCACAAAACCAAGATGAGGAAGAATAATAGCCACCCAGGACGTAACCGGAGGACTTCGAAAGTTAAGAAGATTCCTCGACCTCCTAGCCGAAGTGGGACGTTCTGTTCAAAAGACATGTCGATCAATCTAAAAATAATAAGAATCAAAATGCCCGCGTGGAGTTGAGCACATGTCCGCATGTTAGAGCGATCATTCCTGATATGACACATGGCTCACAACGTACAAAGATCGTAGAAAACATGACTATGCACAAATCTTGAAGATAAGGACGAAAAGAGAGAGTAAAGAATATTCTATTTGGGCTTTTTTTCTAAGAGAGGAAATCGGAAGAAGCCTTAAGCCCAAAAGAGAATATGATGTGTCAAAGCTCTAATCATTACAAAAATAATCATCAGATTTTTGACAATCTTATTATGAATAGAACATAACCCAAAAGAGAGATGACCTTTAGCTCATTCTTCTAGATTACATTCTTTAATATTCTTCTCTGCTTTACTCTAAAAAGTATCTCTATTATTGTTGGGCTAAGCTTCGGAGTGTTTCTGCAGATCAGTTAATGGCGAGTCAGAGGCGACAGAGCTCCAAACATTCTACTGGAGATCATCGAAGCAGGTATGAGAGGATTGATGTTTGGAAATTTTCTATAGCACCATTACGTTGTTATCATAGATAATTAATGTTTTGATTGTAGATAATTAATATTTTGATTGGTAATTACATCTAACATATGCACTTGAGTTTTTAAATGTTTCGTTTAAATTCATTGTGCTGAGAACATAGATTTTTGTACTTTACATCAATATTTATACCGCTGTCGATTTTGTTGATATTTCCATGAAATATTTCTAGATGGGTTTCTACATCCATATTTATGTTCTTGCAATTCACGTCAGCTACAAAAATCAATTTTCAACTCTTAACGAGCCGAAGTTTTACCTCTCCCGGCAATGATAGGGCTGCTGGGTTACAGATGGCAACCTTCCAAGCTACTATTATGGTATTAAAAATTCAACATGTAACGTTGCATTATAAGTTTCATCTACAGATCTGCTTGATTTTCAGAGTTAAACTATTGAAAATAAAAAACACATTTCAAGAACAAAACCACAACAAATAAATGAAAACAAATTTGTAATATTGCATTTACGTGCAAATAAACATGATTCTAGCTAGATTGCTTTAATATAATTTCCCCCCAAACATAGTAGTGTATTTTCAACCTTAAACTAGTCTTCTAATTAGAGGAATAATAATAAGCGACTACAGGGCTCCTCACTTGCCCGTTTCCATCATCCCAAACCAAAGAGCCAGAAATCATACTTTGAGTTTCATTCATCTTTGCCCTAACCTTCCAAACAAAGGATTTTTTCTGCCCAACATATTCAAAAGAAAGAGTCCTTGGCTTGACTCTGATTTTTAGGCCCTTGGGCACTTTCACAATCGCCTTGTAGGTGGAATCTGGCGATCCGACATTCCGGAAAGTCCTATGGAAGACCTTGGTGATAACTTTTTTGAAGTACTACTTGTGGAAAGCGCAAAAGAAGGGTGATTCAAGTCAGAAGCTTTTATTTCTTGTACTTCTGAACAACTGCTCGTCTCCGGTCACAAGCCCAAGAGACTTGGTACTATATCCTTGTCCACACAAAAACTCAACATAATCGGTCTCTCCAGCATCGTATACCAAGCCAGGATCTATGGCTCGAGCAGGGTTTATGTGACCTGAGCCGTAGGCAAACTTGGCTTCATAATTGATCTCATCAGTCATCTGATATGCTGCAAAGAAACGTAAGAGATGTTATAGTTATGAATAATATTATATTACATTGGTATGTAACATTTTTTAAGCCAGTAGGTAGGCCACGCTGATATTATGCAATATGATGCAAAGGGTTGACGAATAAGAACAATGCCAATGCGAATGTGACATTTGGTAACAAAAAGCATGAAAATAGAATATTATGTTATTTTATTTTGTGCTTTAATATATGGTTTATTTCTAATTCTATATCTATCTTTTGTAAAAAATGACGGTGTTGTATTTGATTAAATAAAAAATAAATCAATATATCAACTAATAGCAATTACACGTCAAAATCTGGCATATGGTATATTTGGTTCTAAATTTGATGTTAAATATATAGTACGTGCCAAATTTAGTACCGAAAACCACACTATATTAGAGATTTTTTTTTTCTTTTACTAGGAATTACAGAATTTGAGGTTTGCACAAAACTTTAACAATGCATTGGTGGTGCTCCAAGAATGTGTGATTAATTTTTTTCACCATCAAATACTAATTATAACAAACTCCTTACATGAGTCTATGTGGCTTTCATACATCTATTTATAAGAATTGGTCACAAAATTTGTGCTTGTCCTTAGCATGTAATTTATCTATTCCTCCCTCTGATCTTTTCATACATATTAATCGATTCTACTAGTCGTGAAAAAAATTCTTGGTTATATATATATATATATATATATATTTGTATATACGTGTGTATGTATGCATATGCAATTTTACCAGTGGTCATTGGTGCAGACTTAATAGCAGCAGGAGACCACGTTGGATTAAAGGACTTGACGTAGGCAGCTGCTGCTGTTGCATGTGGGCAAGACATGGATGTTCCAGAGATTATGCTGTATGGAACTATTTTCTTGTCCTTTCCCAATCTTGTCGGACTGGTCGCTTCTGTCCATGCCGCTAAAATGTCCACTCCTGAGGCTGTTAGATCCGGCTGCACGCGAGCATATATTGGCAGTATTGAAAAAAACACATTAGTGTTTAACTAATACGTACATACATACATACATACATACATACATACATACATATATATATATGATTACTTCCCTTGAGAATGTCACTTGTGATCGGTTTTGGACCCCTTGATCAGAATGAAACTACAAGCGGTGCCGATTCATTCTTCACCTCAGTGCTCTTCAGTATTGTTGCTTTCGGTTTAAAATTAAATCACAAAACCTGTATCAAATTGAACTGTTTTACTTCTATACCACTTTCTTTTCCCTGTTTTTGTCATTTAATATTTTTGTTATTTTATTATTAAAATTTTTGTGTGATATTAAACATGCATAAGGCCTAGCTAAATAAATACTCCCACTCTTTCTGACTAATTATTTTTCTGGAGCTGTCTTCTTTACACACATGTTAACATGCATGTCACCTCAACTCGGCCACTTATACATGTTTCAATGTCATGAATTTGGAAATAGTTAATTTGGTACGTAGTTGTGTGTGTTCCTCTTTTTCTTCTGTTTTTTTTTTTTTTTCCCCTCCTCTTTTTATTAGGTAAGGGTTGAAGTACCTAGTTGAGTTTAGATAAAGGGCAATCTCACTTCCCACATCGGAAACACTCCTTCCATGCCTGCAAAATATACAAACTCACACTCATTGATAATAATTATCAGTCAAGTGCTCAAGGTACGGCAATATCTCTACTATTGACAAGCGTTGATGGAGCCATAAATTTTTGTCAGTGGAGGCTAATAATTAAAACAAAAATTTCATAAAATACTGATTATCAATTTTATAATGGCCCCTACCTGTATATTAATATAATATAATACAATATAAGAGTTTTAAAAATAAACAATTTTAAGCCGCCATTAGGCTTGATTTTACCAGCTAGTTTTCAAACCTCATTCTTGGTTAGCTTTGCCGCAAATCCGTTGCAGCTCTTGGAGTAGCTATGAACCAAAGAATCCGATGCATCCCTTCTTTAAGATAATAATGCATGCAATTAGTCAAATTATGTGAAAAATTAAGCTTTCTTCTCAACTTTATTTCTAAAGCTAATAGCAAATTGTAATATGGCTCCCAAATTTGTAGCTGTTGCATGAATAGCATCACTTGAGTCCAGTCTAAGAATTTGACTCTCCTGTTTCAATTACAATGTTAAAAATTTTACTATAATGTTTTCTGACTAAAAGTTGAATTTAAAGTTTAAAGTTTCTATTCAAACTTACACATCAAATGGGTCGAACTTAATATGTAATGAGAGTTAATTAACCTGCCAAGGGCTTCTTGCAGCACGCTGGTGTGAAGAGAGGAAACAGAGAATTCCCCCTTTGGTCGGTCACCCATGTACACAATGTCCACCTGTGTTCACAACATGATCATTATAAACACTAATTAAAAATTATATTCACGACATCTGTATTGTCAAATGATCAATTCTGAAGATTTTTAAGTAGCCATAACAAAAACACGCACTAGAGCAAAATTTATAGCCCATTTAGTTTATAGGTTTGACTAAAAACTTAAATTTTTACGAGCAAAAATGCTCTTGTAAAAGGGTTTGAATTATGGTTTAAACTGTCAATTAATTAGTCTAACACATACTTGCCTGGCGATCATCGTCGTCGGCTACTGCATAACAACAACCAATGAGCAGGCTTAAACTGAGGCTAACGTAAATAAGCAGGTCAAAAGACTTGTGGCTTGCCATTAATGGGGTATTTTTCTTCTAATGATCACTTGAGATCCTGCTAAAGTTTTCATGCATAGTTATTGGATAAGTGGGATTTGTATATATGGGGTGCAAGTTAATTTACGCTTAATAAATTATTGGGGTTGTTAATCGGCAATTAGCAAGTCTTACAAGAAGAAAAGCCATTAAAACCCGGCGGAAACAAGAGAGTACAAACAATATTCTGGTTGATAATTTAATAAGATCGCACAACTTTGCTTTTCTTTTTTAGTTTTGGCTTAAATCTAGCTCCTAAGCAGTCCGGCGTTTATAACTTTTTTTATTTAAGAATATAATTCTATCCATGAAATTTTGTAACATTCAATTTGTTGAAATATAATTTACAATGTTATTTGTGTTATATGTAAACAACTTCAGAGTTATATGAATGCATGAATAGAATTGTATTCTCTAACAAAAAAACTTACAAACACCGGACTAGACCGGGGCGAACTGAAGACTCTTCCTTTCTTATCTCTTCAAAGTTTAAAGGGTATTATTTTAATATGGAAAACTTCAACGGGGGACTAAGAATTTTACTATTTTAGACTTAATAATATGTCCGGCCTTTTTTGGTAACATCACCGCATTCCCTATGGTTGTCAATATCTGATCTCAAAAGATTAGTTGCATCTATAATATTATTATTATTTTTTTTTTCACTTGACTGAAATGGATTAGAGCAATTTTGTCGGGTATTGAAAATAAGGATTAACCTGATAGAATTGTTGGATCCTCTTGGTTGATGTTCTCTGTTTCTTATTTTCTTGTTGAAGAAAAAATGTTGGGGAACAAGAGAGTAAAGTTCCAACAAATTCTTGGACACTTGGTGGACCCACATCTGTATTCTCTTGGACTACTTCAGTTGGAGTGACTTTAACGAACTTCTGTTGGCAATCTTGCTCCATATTGGAAAGGATTTGCTCGTCATGGAGCATATCAAGGGAGAAGCCATACATAGACGAGAATAGGTGCCTGCCTTACCTTCTTTTTTATGTATATTTTGTTAAAATTATAAGTTGTCCTTACAAAATATGAAATTATATGCTCACTCTTCACTTATTTTTCTAGCTCCAATTTTAAGGATATGGACTCTTACTATTAGTTACGTATAGGTGCGCCAATTAAAGTGAAGTTTACTCCAAGATTGAAGACCAATTTCTTGGACTAAATGTAAAGTAAGCCTTTAATAAAACAAACCATGGAGCAAGAAAAGAGAAGTGGAAAAGTTACAAAGACTCAAGGCAAGAAAAAGCAAAGGAAAAAAAAAAAAGGACAAAGACAAATAGGTTCTCAAGGCCTAAAGTAGAGTTTATTAGGAAGACTAAATTTTATATTTGTACACACACAACTAATTCACTACGCCAGAAAGAGAATTTGGACTTTTTTTTTTGTCCTTTCCTGTTTTCAATTTATTTACTAAGCTTTCATCCCACCAAATCTTTCTATTGCTTTGAAACAATTACACACCCACTAGTATTCAAGGTAAATAGCAATGGGGCTTCTAACTTGGAAAGTACCATCATCCCAAACCAAAGAAGCAGAGGCCACAAATTTATCAACTATCCCTTTAACTTTCAGCTTGAAGGACAGCCTCTGTCCAACATAAGTGAACTGCAAGACACTCGGTTTTACCATGATCTTTAATCCTTCTGCGGCTGTCAAATTCGCTTTGTATGTAGAATTTGGTGATCCAACATTTGTCACTGTCCGACTAAAAACATGGGTGATAGATTCTGAAGACGAGATTGACAGAGCAAAAGCAGGGTAATTCAGGTCTTTAGCTGAACCCTTGATCTCTTCAGATGAATTACAGCTACTCTTATGCCCGGTTATAATTCGCAGCATCTTAGTGTCATAACCTTGTCCACACAAAAACTTGATATAGTCACTCTCCTCAACGTCATAGACTAAGCCAGGGGATAAAGCCTTAACAGGATTTATCTGACCAGACCCGTATGCAAATTCAGCTTCAGGGTTCAGATTAGTACTCATAGGACGCGCTGAACCAATGAAAAAAAAGTGGAAATATGAAGCAATTGAATCATAGATGTTAGTATTTGTCAAGTAATCTCCTATTGGGATGAGGCCCTTACCAGTAGTCATCAAGGATGACTTGATTGCCGCGGGAGACCATGTGGGGTGGAACGATTTGACATATGCAGCTGCGCCAGAGGCGTGTGGGCAAGCCATTGATGTGCCTGAGATTATGTTGTATGCTTCTGTTCTTTTGTCTCCAAAGACAAATGAAATTGGTGCTATTGGAGACCATGCTGCTAGAATTTGAGCTCCTGGGGCTGCTAAATCTGGCTACACATTATCAAAGACAAAGCCACAAAGACTAATAAGCATTTAAATGTTAAGGAGACAAACAAACACAAAGATAAAATCATTAAAAAAAAACTTCATTAAAAAAAAAAACTTACTTTGAGAATGTTAGGACTGACTGGATTTGGACCTCGTGATGAAAAGTTTGGAATATAAGGGGCCACTCTATTTCTTACCTCTGCACTTCTCCATATTGAAGCAATTGGATTTCTGTTGTCAGGGTCAAAAAAAAGGTTTAAAATTTTTTGCCCATATTTTTCTTATAACATATATAAATTCTAACTGTCACTTAATGGAGTCTAGCTCTGCTGTCTATAATTTCCTATTCCATTAACTGTATTTCCAATACTATTGCACTACATGATCTAAATTTAAAAATTGGCTACATACTAAATACTAAAACTATTCAAGCAATAAAATGTATTTGTCAAAGTATTGACGGAAATAGAAGAGACTGAATGTGGTACCTTGTGGAGTTCATGTACATGTAAATTTTGTCAGCATGCTTCACGCTCAGGTAAGTTGCAGGCAACGCAAAAGTATCGACAACCTCACCGGCAAGTCGTCCTTGGTAGACAGCACCGGCTGCACCAGCTCTAAACGCCTCTTGTCCAAAGCTGTCCCTGAAGCCTTCGCAAAACACAATCTTACCCTTGACTTTATTCTTGTCCAGCGAATTCTTTTTGCAATAGCTGCATCATATATGTTCGTAACGGTTAACTTCTTCAGGAAGACAAAGAAAAAGGTTGGTAAAATCTAATTTTATTAGGGTGTTTGGTAAAATCAGTTAAAACTCATCAGTCTTAGCTCAAATAGTACTCTTTCAGGTGTTGTAGTGAAAAACAAAAATATGTTACCACATAAAGCTCTTATATGCTAACTCGCAATTTTAACTCACTTTCCAAACACCACTATTGTACGTGCTATAAAAGCAATTAGGGACCTAGGATCCGGTTGGTAGATCTTTTTTTTCATGCTTTTGGTCTCTGTTTTTCAGTTAGCATTTGGGATTATATTTTTAACAAAGCTTAAACAGCTAAAATGGTTTTTAAATTTTTTTAATAAGCAATAAAAATGTTATAATGAAATTTATAATGTTTTTAAAAGTCTAATGTAAAATTTAAAAATTTTCTCGTTAGTGTCTTTTTAAAAAGGCACATTTTGCAACTTAGAGCGGAAGTTCTTTTGGAGCACCAAAACTCATCTAAAAAATCATTTAAATTCTTTCAAAAGCAACTTTTGAATTTAAAAAGCCAAAACACAACTTCTACGTAACTCTGTCAAACAGGACCTTAGTCTACTTCGTTTAATTGAAATATTCTAACTTACAAGAGCTGGTTCATGAGGGGCACATGAAATGAAATGCCAAATTACCTGGATGAAAACTCGTCAGCGCCCTTCGTTTTGTTTGGGGCATCTCCACCGTATATTAGAGGAAATGTTTTATTTTTGAGGTCAAATGTACTAATTGAGATTCCCTGCCCATTAAAGGTGAAATAAAGAATATCGAAGCAATAGTTATGTTATAATCAGCCACTACTTATTTTAAACTAATAGCATATTAATGCATGCATGCAGAATTATTAAGTTGTTATTTTGTACACCACAATTTTAACTGGTTTAAAAGTTTTGGTGCTTTTTTGCAAAAAAAATTTTCCCTGAATTTTTCTCAATTGGTTGTTGCTTTTACAATTTTAATCTTGATGAATGAACCTGTGAATGTAATAACGTTGTAAAATGCCTTCAGATTGATGACAATTTTAAATTTCGGATGAAAATACTCGTGTACACTGTGCAAGCTCTTTTAAAAAGATAGAGATTTGAATTTTAGTAAAGACTGACCACATCATGTTAAGGAGTTTTAGTCCAAATTTTAACAACCATCATTAACAAATTGTCAAAATTAAAGGTCAGCTAACTAACTGACTAAGAATTCAGCGTGCAAAGCAGTCCAATTGCCAAAAACTTTGGCCCTGTTTTGTGTTGTTTTGAGAATGTTTGGAAATGTTTTTGCACTTTTTTTGAAGCAAAATTTTTAAAAACACTCTCAGCATAATTCTCAAAAAGTTCCTATTTTTTAAAATAAAACTATTTTCACCTCTTTTGAAAATACTATCAAACGGATGTGCTACGAAACTTGTTCCTTTTTTATTTTGTGAACATGCATGAAAAATTGTAGTTTGTTATAGCGAAAAAGATACACATGCGAGACAGAAATGCATGCAGTCGTCAAAACTTACTTCATAAATCTTGTGGTCGCCTAATTGAACCTTGGTGAAGAACTGTCGATCAATGGTGGAAGCAGCCACAGACAGAGCCCAAGGCGCAAAGTTTGTGACACTGGCAAGGCTCGGGCCTTCGTTGCCGGCAGAGACGGAAGTGAGAATTCCTCTCCGGACAGCATGAAAAGCACCAATTGCGATGGAGTTGGTGAAATAGTTGTCAGGGTTGAACCCTCCGAGGGATGCAGATATTATGTCAACGCCATCGGCAATGGCATCGTCGAACGCGGCAAGGATGTCTACATCATAACATAGTTCGTCGGACCAGCATATCTTGTACACGGCGAGACGTGCTGACGGTGCCCCTCCTCGTGCCATGCCTTGTCCAAAACCCAACAAGCTTGCCCTGCCTACTACTGCTCCTGCTGCCGTTGAGCTAGTATGTGTCCCGTGGCCACCTGAATCTCTTGGGGATTTGATGTCATTTTCTGTGTATTCTCCAATACTTCGGTAGTATCTTGCTCCTATGATTTTGCTTTTTTTAGCAGCGCCAACAGTGGGTTAGTTTTAAAATGTTGTAGAAATTAATTCATGAAGAACAAAACTTGGTTAGCTTTTGCCACTTTAATGCATGATTTTAGTTCATATATACAAGAGAAAAGGAATGTATGACATTAGTGTGAATAATGTTACAAGTAATTAATAATGTTTTGTATATATCCCTTCGTACTAGTGGTGTCTCGAGTATTTTCAGATGGAATTTAGACTTTCTAATGACTTGTGTTTCAATTTTAAAAGGTCAATTTTTTAAGTGAAGAAACCTAATGTTCTTATAAATTGACGCTTGTTGCTATAAGTCTATAACTTAACAATGTGAGATTCAAGTTTCTTTAACTGTTTTCAAGCTCTTGCAAGATGATGCTTTTTTTTTTTTTTTGGAGTCACCCATCTTGTGTTGGATGAATCAACCATCTCATTTGAGCTTGTTGGACTTTGATGCTATGATGAAAATTGGACTTTCTAATGACTTCCACTTTCATTTTAAAACGTTAACTAAGTGATGGAATTTAGACTTCCTATGGGTTGACGTGCCATATAGTAGTTTTTTAGTTGGCTCGTTTTTGCGATATATATTTATATCATGTATAATTGACAAAATTTGAAGAATATTTGAAACCATTAAAACATGTGCTCTAATTGTTAGGATAATTTTTCTTCTTACTGCCACAAATTTGTTCTAGTATATAAACTCTTTTTTTTTTTCCTTGTGAAAGAGTGGATTTTTTGGCAGCCGTGGCATCCCAAAAGAGGTAAAGATATTGCAATTACTTCTGAAAGGTGGTTTTAGCTGAAAATACTTGATATTTATGTACCTGCTAAACATGTCAAACATGTTATCACCACTGAATTTGAAAGGTCGTTAAGCTCACTCGTCCGCAATTGCAAGAATAAAGTTCTAGCATTATCCTAAGCTGCTTATATAGATAAAATTTTAGTGAAGTTTAATATAGATAATTCCTTAACCTTTCAGACATAGAATTCATCGTTTAAAAGACCAGTCTCTAAAGTCCTTTGAGGAAGTGGAGAAAATGAGATGTATTCCATATACATCGATTGTTGGAAGTCTCATGTATGCCATGTTATGTATTAGGCTAGGTATTTGTTTCGCAATTGGCATGGTCAGTAAATATCAATCAAACCCAGGACTTGAGCACTGGATTATAGTCAAGCATACATGTAAGTATTTGAGGAGAACAAGAGATTACATGTTTGTGTATTCTAGTGATAACCTAGTTCTACTAGGTTATAATGATTCTGATTTCCAATCAGATCAAGATTCCACAAAGTCCACCTCTGGATATGTGTTTACACTTGGTGATAGAGTCATCAGTTGGAGGAGTGTGAAACAAGAATGAGTCACAGACTCCACCATAGAAGCTAAGTATACAGCTACCTCAAAAGCTGCAAAGGAAGATGTATGGCTTGAGAAGTTCCTTGAGGAACTTGAAGTGGTACCTAGTGCAAAGCAGCCAATCATCATGTACTGTGACAACATTGGGACTGCAGCATAGTCAAAGGAGCCAAGAAACCACAAAAAGTAGAAGAATGTTTAGAGAAAGTATTATCTGATTCGAGATATTGTATGAAAAGTATTATCTAATTCGAGATATCGTATGACGTGGAGATGTGGAGATCACCAAGATTGCTTTTGCGAAAAACTTGGCGGATCCTTTCACCAAATCTCTACCTTCGAGAGTGTTTGAATCTCGTATAGTGGGGATATGAATTCGTCAGGTGCAGCACTTACTTTAAAAGCAAGTGGGAGATTCTATTTTAAAACAAATTTTTGATGTTTTTCATTTATTGTATATTTGTTTATTTGAATATTTTAAGGCCCTTGATTATGTTGTATTAATTTATAAGGTCACAACTTTGAATAATACTGGGCAATTTATTTTGATATTTGTAGTAAAGGTCACAGATAATTGATTGTAGTAATCAATTTTGAGTCACTGATACTAAGTGAAGTATCGAATGGATCATAAGTAAGATTTAATTTTAGTGATCATTTTGATTAAATCTCATGGGCACTAAATATATTAATGCTCTCAATCATGTGTTAACTGTTAAAATTATATGCTTGGATTTAACATTTCTTGAATAACTTTGAAACGAGAATTCATTTTATGATGCAATAGCCTCAATGATTTGGAAATGTGATCTATTGCATAATAGTTAATTAGTATAATAATATTGGAATTTGGTGCCTCCTTTAGGAGTTAATAATTTCCCCTTAAGTTGTCAAAGTAATTGATCACTTAAATCTTTGGCCAAAGTATTCTTATTAGGAATCAACATATTTGATTATGTTGGGGTGATCAATAAAGTGACGAGCAGACTTAAGGATATAGATTAAAATTAATTGGGCAAATAGTCATACCTATTAATTTGTAGAAATTAAACAAAAGGGGCATAATATATGATTAGTGTGTCATGGGTTACACTATATGTGTGCTAAAATAGATATTTATGTTCTCATAAATTGTTTATGTTATATGGAGTGCAATTTGGCAACTATAGTGGAATGGCTATGAAACTAATATTTAATTCATTATATCAAAGTGGTGATATTGGATTAGATTAAACATTAGGAGCCAAATAATAAAAGCCTTTAAGATTCCTAAGGTAGTTTAATCTTGTGATTATACAAATTAGTTGAGAATGAAGAATTTTGAACTTTGTATTTTATTTTAAATCATATTTTAATTGGGTGGAATGAGTCCAGTGTCAATATGTCATCTTTAAGTCTAAATAATGACATAATTTATTTGTATAATAAACTAGTTAATTATCTTATTATTATATTATTAAGTAGGATTATCAAATATTGATAAAGAGATATTTTTGAAAATCAGTTTTTGATGTCCTTGTTTTGAATTAATTTTAATTTTGATAAAACCAAAAAAAAAGGAATCAACGTTTTTTTAAGGGTTGGAAGTTGTTTATAACCGCTTGTAACACCCGCTAATTTTTATGTAACGAATTATGTTATATTAGTAACGATGTTAAGTAATCTCCTTATTGATTTATGATATTATTGTCACTGACTACTTTATTTTAAGTGTTATGACGGGTAATGATCATGTGGAATTGATGTGCTCAGGTGTTCATGATAATTATGTTATATGTTTAATTATAATTTTTGTAATAAATTAATGTTTTGATAAGCTCTATTGTGTAAGGCAGTTCGGCAGGCTGAACCTTCAAGTTCAGCAAGCCAAATTGTCCCTCACTAAACGATAGGCCGATGAAACTTTATCGGTAGTTCGGACCTCACGGCTTCGGTAGGGAGAAGTGAGACATCGTAGGCCAAAAACTGATGACGAGCAATCAGTAGAAATCACCCAAATTTTGTGACAATGACGATGATAATAATTGGATAATGATTGTTGATTGATTGTCATATTTTCATATTAATTTCCTCATTTAAGGAAATGAAATATTTGACTTTTTGATTGATTGAATGTAATTGATAAGGTTTTCTATTTTTGAGAGTTGATATATGGTAAGTAAGAGCTAATTTCTTAACTTTCCCTAATTCCCCTCTAATTCCACGTGAAAATTTCCTCCAATTAGTCAGAATTTCTTTAAAAAAAAAAAAAAAAGAGAGAGGATAAGTCTCCTCTTGCACGTCATTTTCATTCTCACGTTAACACACTCTCTCTCTATTTTTCTTAGACGTTTTCTCTCTCTCACGTTCTCCTCTTCATGATTTTCTTCTTTGTCTCCCTCTCAAATTCCCCTGCTATTATTTGTATGAAATATTGAAATTCCTTTGGCATTAATTCAAGGAGGTTGAGAAGAAAATTGTTAAAGGTAAGAACTCATTTTTTTTCGGTATTTTTGAAATTGTAGTCTACCTGTAATCCGACCCCCATATCTTTGTCTAAGAATTTTTGTTTGTTCTGAAATTTTAATATGTTATTCATGTATGTGATGTGTGATGTTTCTCCAAATTTCATGTTAATTGGAATTTCTTATGCTGAGTTATGAATTTTCTTCTCTCTACTACTCATAAAAAAGTATTGTTGATTATCTATGGTGCACAAAAATACAGGTTTTGTTCATAATGCAAATGAATGTTATTTTGCACAAAATTTGGCAAATATGTTCATGTATATGCCAATTTATGAATTTAAAAGTCTCATGATAATATGACGAATATTTTATATGATGTGGAATTTTTATTGAAGCTAGGTTTTTAGACTGTTTTTATTGGTAAATTGTTGAACTCTTATTGTGTGATGTTTTTGTATGATTAAATGAATTTATTTGATGATAAAATATTTTGTTGTTCTGTAATTATATGTTCATAAGTTGTAATATGAATTTTAGGGTCATAGTAATTTTATTTAATTTTATTGGATTATGAAAAATATATGCAACTCACTGCCTAATATGTTGAAAGTCATTTTGTTCGTGTCTCCCAATGCATTATTTGGGATGGTTTGAATTTTATTAAAAGGTGATTTTTGGCTATATTGTAATTTTAAGTGTTTATGATATGTAATATTTTTATGGAATTATTTTAGGATATGGATAATTTGTAATAAGAATGCAAGTATAGACTGCTCATTGTTTTGTTATTGCTGGCAGTTTTGGAAGTGTGAGTTATGTGGCTTGTTTAAGTTGTCAAATAGAAATTTTTATGTCTAATGAAAAAAAAATGTATGCATGGATCCTGGGGTATCTTTTCCAAATTATGTTTTATTTAAATAGTTTATCTTAAATAACGGTAATAAGAATGAATGTAACGACATCTGTAACGTCTGTAAGGATGCGCTACAGGCTTTGGTATCAGAGCGGATTTATGTTTTCAATTTATATCGCCACACGTCAGTCCAAGTCCTTCATGTAAGTATGTTTTAAAGTTAAATATTAAGATGCAAGTATGATGATAAGTGTAAGACCTAGTTGTTTAATGATTAATGCCTTAGTAGTGAAAACCTGTCTCATAATTAGAAGATTATTCTTAAGCTCCTAATTCTTTTAGGAAATCGACAATGGACAGCCATAGAAGAATGCAAACTCGCGCCCAGACCAACAAAAGGTTGATGACGATGATTGCTGAGTTGCAAAGGCAGTTGGAGGAACAAAGAAGAGAAATTATAGAATTAAGGGCCAATGGCCACAACGGTGAATGACGAGACAATGACGTACCTCCTTCTCCTCCTCCTCAGCCACAAGTTAATGAAGTATCGGCTTCTGTTGCTGAACCTAGAATGGCCTATCAGGAACCGCTCTTAGTTAGATGGAAGAGGGTTAAGCCAGTAGACTTCAAGGGTTCTAAGGATCCACTGGTCGCACAAGGATGGTTAAAGACAATTGAGGCCACTCTGAGACTCATGGGCTTCATAGATAACGAAAAGGTTCTCTGTGCATCGTACTACCTCACCATGGAGGCCAGAATCTAGTGGGATGGAATCGAACAAAGCAGGAACGTAGATGAGATGACATGGGCTAACTTCATTCATGAGTTCAACATGAAGTTCTTCCACATGAACATTACTAGGAAGCACTACGATGAGTTTGAGAACTTGCGCCAGGGAGACATGTCGGTAACAGATGTGGTGGCAAAATTCGATCAGCTAGTTCGCCTTTGTCCAAGGATGGTTACTGATGAGATGAAAGGATTAGAAGATTGATCAAAGTTCTTAGGCCTGAGATTGCTACAATAGTTGATGGGGTAAGTCCACCCAGAAGCCAAGAGCAGGTTGTTATGAGGGCTCAACATGCTGAGTTCCACTTGCCTAAGCTAAGAAGAAATCAGCCTCAGTCAGGTCAACCAACCAATAATGCAAACACCCAGAACCGCCCTCCACATAGAAACAACAACAACAACAACAACAATAGCAACAACAACAACAGCAACAAGAACAACAACCAAAACTAGAGGTATAACAAGATAAAGGGCAATTCTCAGAACCAACAGGGCCAAGGTAACAAGAGGCATAACGGTGACCAGTCCAGCAACAATAACAGGTAGATTCAGCCATGTGCCAAATGCGGGAAGAAACATCTTAGAGAATGCCATATGGGGACAAACTAGTGCTTTATATGTGGGCGGGAAGATCATTTTGCCAAAAACTGCCCCAACCAGACTAATGCTCAAGGCCCACAAAGAGCCCCTCTAGCCCAACTCCATTAGATGCAAGCTTCTTTAGAAGGGCCATTGATTAGTTAGGGAAGACTTGAAGCCTCACCTACAAATGCCCACATCTATGCTATGACGAAAGAACAGGTGGCTGCTGAAGGCTCTAATGTGGTCACAAGTCAGATCTCAAGTCTTTCTATTAATGCATATGTCCTCTTTGATACGGGTGCCACACATTCTTTTATATCATCATCTTTTGCTAAGAAGTTAGGGTTCATGTAGAGCCTATAAGACAAGGATTCATTATGACACTACCCTCCGGGGAAGTGATGATATCTACACATTGTATGTGTATTGTTCCTCTATGGATTTCTAGAAAAGAACTCTTTGTTAACCTTATCGTGATCGATATGTATGATTATCATATGATTCTCGGGATGGATTTTCTAACCAAGTATAATGCTTCCATTGAATGCCGGAAACAAAAAGTGATTTTCCATCCAAAAGGTGAACAGAAGTTCGTATATGTTGGCGAGTCCAAGAAGAAACCCAGTATGTTTTTATCTATCATAAAAGCAAAAAAGTTGTTAGCTAGTGACTGCATAGGCTATCTAGCCAACATTGTAGATAAAAGTCAAGAAAAAAGACAAGGATTAAAGATGTGGCACTGGTACGTGAATTTTCAGAGGTATTTCTAGATGATCTATCAAACCTACATCCTGATAGAGAAGTCAAATTCGAGATCGAGCTCGCTCTAGGCACTAACCTGATTTCAAAGGCACCATACAGAATGGCCCCAGCAGAGTTAAAGGAGCTTCATATGCAATTAAAGGAATTGCTCGAGAAAGGCTTCATCAAGCCGAGTCACTCACCATGGGGAGCTCCAGTTCTATTTGTTAAGAAGAAGGATGGTTCTATGAGACTCTGCATCGACTATAAAGAGCTGAACAAGGCAACGATCAAGAACAAGTACCCATTGCCTTGAATCGATGATTTGTTTGATCAGCTTAAGGGTGTATCTGTGTTCTCGAAGATTGATTTGCAGTCAGGATACCACCAGCTAAAGATTAAAGAAGAAGACATTCCTAAGATAGCCTTTAGATTGAGGTATGGTTACTATGAATTTGTGGTTATGTCTTTCGATCTAACGAATACACCTACAGCCTTCATGGACCTAATGAATCGGGTATTCAAAGATTTCCTCGTAGAGCATCTAAGGATTGTGTTGGAGACATTAAGAAGATACCAGCTATATTGAAAATTCTCCAAGTGTGAGTTCTAGCTTGACATAGTGTCTTTCTTGGGGCATATAATATCAAAGGAAGGGATAATGGTGGACCTACTAAGGTAGAGGTTGTTCTCAATTGGAAACAACCAACAAATGCAAGTGAAATAAGGAGCTTTTTGGGCCTAGCCGGTTATTATCGGAGATTCGTAAAAGACTTTTCTAAGATAGCAGCACCATTCATGAATCTAAATCGCAAGGGAAAGAAGTATGAATGGATAGAAGCATGCGAGAAGAGTTTTCAAGAACTGAAGAAGACGCTAACGATAGCTCCAGTATTGGCTATTCCAGAAGGAAGTGATGGATTTGTAATTTATAGCGACGCTTCTAAGATGGGCCTTGGTGCTATTCTGATGCAGAATGACAGAATGAATGCTTACGCATCGAGGCAATTAAAGGACTATGAGCAGAACTATCCTACTCACGACCTTGAGTTAGCAGCAGTCGTTTTCACGCTGAAAATATGGAGACATTATTTGTATGGAATCCAATACAAGATCTTCACTGATCATCAAAGTTTAAAGTACTTCTTCACGCAGAGAGACCTGAACATGAGACATCGAAGATGGCTAGAGTTGGTGAAGGATTATGATCGTGAAACCTTTTATCATCCAGGAAAGGCTAATCGAGTGGCTGACGCACTAAGTAGAAAGACTGTCGCCACACTGATGTCATTACAAGCAATGTCTCAGCCTTTGAGAAAGGAAATTCAGGACTTTGGTTTGGAACTTATTACAGGCCAGCTATCAGCACTTATTCTTGCTCCAACGCTGCATGATGAAATTCGGAGTAAGCAAGATAATGATGTAAGCCTCACAAGGATTAAGCAGGAAATGAAAGGAGGAAAATGTGAAGAGTTTTGTATTGCGGATGATGAAACTCTGTACCTTAAAGACTGCTTATGTGTTCCCAACGTTGATGGCTTAAGGGAAAGGATTTTGGCAGAAATTCATGACACTTCTTATTCAATTCATCCAGGTGCAACAAAGTGTATAATGATCTAAGGGATAACTTCTGGTGGTTTGGAATGAAATATGATGTGGCTTTGTATATAAAGAAATGTTTGACCCGCCAACAAGTTAAAGCTAAACACCAGAAATCTGGCAGTGATTACAGTCAATCCAAATACCGGAATGGAAATGGGAGGAAATTGCAATGGATTTCATTACCGGGTTGCCTAGGACTATGAATGGTTATGACGCTATTTGGGTTGTTGTGGATCGACTAAAGAAGACGGCGCATTTCATTCCTATCAAAATCACTTATTCTATGAAACTGTTAGCGAAACTCTATGTCAAGGAGATTGTACGACTTCATGGAATTCCTAAGTCTATCATCTCAGATTGTGATGGTAGATTCACATCCAAGTTTTGAAAAAGTGTACAGACTGCAATGGGGACTAAGTGGCACTTTAGTACAGCTTTTCATCCTCAGACAGACGGCTAGACAGAGAGAACGAACTTGATCTTAGAGGATATGCTTCAGGCCTATACTCTCAACTTCAAGACCAACTGGTGTAAAATGTTGCCATTAACAAAGTTTGCATATAACAACAGCTATCAGGTGACGATTGGAATGGCACCTTATGAAGCCCTATATGGACAGAAATACAAGTTACCTATATGTTGGCATGAAGCTGGTGAGGAGAAGTTGATGGAAAGCGTTGATGTTGAAAGGACTGATTTTGTCAACGAAACCTCCGAAATGGTTAAGTTGATTCGGAAGAGAATAGAGACCGCTCAAAGCCGTCAGAAGAGTTATGTTGATAGAAGAAGAAGACCCTTAGAATTCGCGGTAGGCGAATATGTGTTTTTGAAAGTTGCACCAATGAAAGGAGTTATGAGGTTCAGGAAGAAAGGCAAGTTGAGCCCAAGATTTATCAGATCTTATGAAATCATGAAGTGGGTAGGCAAAATGGCTTATCAGCTGAGATTGCCATTAGAAATGTCAACTATGCACGACGTATTTCACGTCTCGATGCTCAAGAAATATGTTCCAGACCCTACGCACGTGATTGAGCCACAAGTTATCGAGATACAAGATGACTTAATTTATGAAGAAAAGCCAGTGGAGATACTTGATCGAAAAACCAAGACCTTGAGGAATAAAGAAATTCTGTTGGTCAAGGTTCTATGGTGAAATCACCAAGTGAAAGAAGCTACATGGGAACGTGAAGAGGACATGAGAACCAAGTATCCATAACTGTTCTGATTTTGAGGACGAAACTCTTATAAAGTAGGGAGAATTTTAACACCCGTTGATTTTCATGTAACGGATTATGTCATATTAGTAATGACGTTAAGTAATCTCCTTATTGATTTATGATATTATTGTCACTGACTACTTTATTTTAAGTGTTATGACAGGCGACGATCACATGGAATTGATGTGCTCAAGTGTTCATGATAATTATGTTGTATGTTTAATTATAATTTTTGTAAAAAATTAATGTTTTGGTAAGCTCTATTGTGTAAGGTAGTTCGACAGGCCAAATTGTCCCTCACTGAACAGCAGGCCGATGGAGCTTCATTGGCACGTCGGCCCTCATGGCTTCGGCAGGCCGAAGACTACTAACGAGCAATCAACAGAAATCACCCAAATTTTGTGACAATGATGATGATAATAATTGGATAATGATTGTTGATTGATTGGCATATTTTTGGATTAATTTTCTCATTTAAGGAAATGAAATATTTGACCTTTTGATTGATTGAATGTAATTGATAAGGTTTTCTATTTTTGAGAGTTGATATATGGTAAGTAAGAGCTAATTTCTTAACTTTCCCTAATTCCCCTATAATTCCACGTGAAAATTGCCTTCAATTAGTTAGAATTTCTTTTTAAAAAAAAAACAGAGAGAGGATAAGTCTCCTTTTGCACGTCATTTTCATTCTCATGTTAACACACAATCTCTCTCTCTCTCTATTTTTCTTAGACGTTTTCTCTCTCTCACTTTCTTCTCTTCATGATTTTCTTCTTTGTCTCCCTCTCAAATTCTCTGCTAATATTTGTATGAAATATTGAAATTCCTTTGGCGTTAATTCAAGGAGGTTGAGAAGAAAATTGTTAAAGGTAAGAACTCATTTTTTTGGTATTTCTAAAATAGTAGTCTACCTGTAATCCGACCCTCATATCTTTGTCTAGGAATTTCCGTTTGTTCTGAAATTTTAATATGTATTCATGTATGTGATATGTGATGTTTCTCCAAATTTCACGTTAATTGGAATTTCCTATGCTGAGTTATGAATTTTCTTCTCTCTGCCACTCATAGAAAAGTATTGCTGATTATCTATGATGCACAAAAATATGTTGTTCATAATGCAAATGAATGTTATTTTGCACAAAATTTACAAATATGTTCATGTATATGTCAATTTATGAATTGGAAAGTCTCATGATAATATGCCGAATATTTTATGTGATATGGAATTTTTATTGAAGCTAGGTTTTTAGACTGTTTTTATCGGTAAATTGTTGAACTCTTATTGTGTGATGTTTTTGTATGATTAAATGAATTTATTTGATGATAAAATATTTTTGTTGTTTTGTAATTATATGTTCATAAGTTGTAATATGAATTTTAGGGTCATAGTAATTTTATTGGATTATGAAAAATGCATGCAACTCACTGCCTAATATGTTGAAAGTCGTTGTGTTCGTGTCTCCCAATGCATGATTTGGGATGGTTTGAATTTTATTAGAAGGTGATTTTTGGCTATATTATAATTTTAAGTGTTTATGATATGTAATATTTTTATGGAATTATTTTAGGATATGGATAATTTGTTATAAGAATGCAAGTATGGACTACTCATTGTTTTGTTATTGCTGGCAGTTTTGGAAGTGTGAGTTATGTGGCTTGTTTAAGTTGTCAAATAGAAATTTTTATGTCTAATGAAAAAAAAATGTATGCATGGATCCTGGGTATCTTTTCCAAATTATGTTTTATTTAAATAGTTTATCTTAATAACAATAACAAGAATGAATGTAACGACATCTGTAACGTTCGTAAGTGGGCGCTACACCGTTTCCCACAACAAATGCACGAGTATGCATGAAACTATTGTGTAGAAATTTTAGGGCGTTTGACAGGGTAGTTAGAACTATTTTTACTATAATATGTGAGAGCTTTACACAGTAGCGATTTTTTTTATTATTACTGTAGCATGTGAGAGCTTTGTACTATTTATAACTGAAAAAGTAGTCTTTTAAGGGATAAGCCGTTGGCTCATGCCATAACATTTAAAAAATATTTTTTATAAAAAAATCCTACTTTAATATAAGAGAGATCGCAGATATAATACTTGCTTGATATGGGAAATATTGAGAGTATGTACCCATATCAAGAGTATGTATTCTCTTTCTCTCAAGAAAAGAAATAGGTCTGAAAAAATATTGAGAGTTCTTCTTTTATTCTTTCTCAAGTGCCCACATATTATCCAGGATTAAGAATACCATAGAAGATCTATTGTTAGAGTGTTTTTGAAGGCCAGATTCTCAATAAGTAAGTCCAAAGAAAGATTTTATCTTTCTTGAAGACGACTCAAAAAAGTTCATGGGAGAAACAATATTTTTTCATCAAGGTAATATTTCTAATCATGCTATTACTCATATGTTTTGAATCCTACTTTTGTTACGGTGTTTATGTTTATATTGGAAAGGAAATAGCTTTTAAATTTTTAAAAGGAATATTTCTAGGTTTTTTTATAGCATAAAGGCATTTTTTAAGGATTTAATTCCAAAAATTTAGGTATGCCATCCTCTTTCCATATAAAGCTTTAGATTCCATAGAAAAAAAAATTGCACGTATTACCTTTAGATACGTACTTGTTACAAGTAAAGTTGGAAGGAACTTCACATGTGCCCTTCCATTTAGAAGGTGGTGGACCAAATCCTTTGTCATCAAAGCTACTCGACTCCGGCCAGATACCGGAGTCGAGCATTCCGATGACGATGTCGCTTTCGACTGCACGTCTCTTAACTTGCTGAGGAAACCCAATGAAGTCCCATGACCTTGTTGTGTGCAGCTTCTTCCTTCGATTAGGGAACACAGATACCACGCCTTCCATTCCTAAATCCATAGTAGTTGAAAAAAAAAAAAAAGATTGAAAAAACAGGGGAATACAATTCAAGTCTTTTAAAGATAATAATGTCAAAAAGGAATTAAAAGCTACAAGTTTACATACTAGCCATTTTTTGTGCTTCTTCCTTCGTAAGCTTAGCGGCAAACCCGTTGAAACTCCTCTTGTAACTTCGGAGAAGAGATCCCGCCACACTATGGCTGAGCCAAACAAAGCATAGAAACGTGGGAAATGATGGTCTAAACTCATTTCAAATTAGTATTTTAAACTGCCCTTTAAAAAAAAAAGGAGAAATAAGGCTTTTTTTTTTATTAACATTTCCTTAATAATATTTAGCTGTGATTGATCTCAACAAAGTTGACATTACAACCCGTTTCAGAACATAATATTCCTAGCTCTTCTAATTTTTGGATAATTTTCAAAACAAATACTTTTGGAACACATTTTCTATTATGCCATTAGTTAATCAATTGAATCAAAACAACCATGGCACACTGCAAAAGTTTTTGTCACCTCCTATCAATGACCTTTTGGAGCATATTAAAGTGGAGGGGTGATGTGGAAACCTCGTCCTTGGGCATGTCTCCCATATATACAATATAAGCCTGCAAATATTGTGTCCAAAGAGAAAAGAGAGAGAGAGAGATCAGATGATGAACTATACTTACTTTAATAATCCCAAAAGCCAAATTTTCTAATATATTTGCCAAGGAATTGCAGAATTAGTGCACAAAAGATAAAAAGGATTTAGTTATTTTGCCTGTCGTTCATCTTGCGCTGCTGACTGATGAGTGGTCAGCAGAGAGAGAGTAAGAGTGACAGTCAAGAGGGGAATCCATGAAAAAGCCATTTGTTGAAGGTATATTGTCATCTAAAGAAAAACTTTGCTACAAAGTGAAAAAAATGGAATATCATATGCCTAAAAGTTTGCTTCTTGATTGTTTGAGTACCCTCTAACACGAGCAAAAACCAAACGACGCCAATAAAAATTGAGAAAAGTTGTTGAAGGGTGTCATGAGAAGTACACGTGAAGACGATTAGAAAAGAAACGAAAAGGGCCAAAAGTTCTCAATTATAGAGGTAGAGGGTTTCATGTCTACTAGCTTATTGGACCCATCTGGTACTATCCCAGTATACACTAAGGTCCACTCTTTTGTTTTTTTTTTTAAAGTGTATCAATTTCATAAATGTACAGAATTATGTAACATAATTCAACATACCCCAAATTTTGAAAAAAGTAAATTTAGAGATGGAGCCAGAAAAATTAGTAAGGGAGGGCAGATATGTAACTGAATTGATAAGATGAGGACGAAATTGATTTTAAAGGGAGAGGGGTGGGGGAGCAAAATACAAGTTTAGGGGGATGGAATATAATAATTATAAAATTTCATATACAAAATTATTAGGGAAAAAAAGTTCAGAGGCACAGTCGCCTACCCTTATCCATATGTGGCTTTACTCCTGAGTATATATCGTCTTTTGAACTGTATAACCTAACTATAATACTCATTCCTTAATAATACTAACAAATGATGACGTGTTATTACTTATAATTTTTTGAAATGTCTTCTAAACTATTGATTTTAAAACAATTTGTTCCGTCTTTTTCAAATTAAGGGACAAAGTTAATACAAAATCAATAGTTTAAAAGGTATTCATAAAATTACATAAATTCAAAGGGTGTTTTTAACCACCTTACGAAATGAAAACTTTTTAAAAATAAAGAGACGTGTTGAATTAGAGTACATAGTTTAGGATATATTTATAAATTGATCTCTCTTTTTTTCTTCTGTTCGCTATGACTTTCTCGTCCATTTATGGGCAATAGGTTTTGAAACCAAAAAAGAAAATGAAATAGTATCTATTCTAGAATCAAACAACACATAGCTAGGAAAATAGTGAAAGCCAATCATGTGGCTTTTCCTTCAACTTGTAGAAACAACTAATTTAATAGGATTAATCAAACACAACATTTCTTGTCAATACCTGCAGACTTTTCAAACCTTTTTTTTTTAGTAAATGTAATTAATTCTGAATGATTGACGACCCCCACTTCTTTTTCTCCTGAAATTGATGCAACTTTCCCCATCTTTTATAGACAAAAATTAGTGTGTGTTTATTTCTAAGAAATCTATGTTGTTTCTCTCTCAATCATAAACGGCCTAAGAAGACCATGTGGCCAGAATATTTTGGAGTCTTGCAAGAAGAGTCAATTAGTAGATTTTTTGATGGAGTATATTATTACTACAAATCAATCATAATGTTTGAACCTTAATTTATATCACTTAAAGTTCTTAAAGGCTCTTTTTCCCTTATCTTTTGAGTATACAAACCACCATAATGGACGATTATTGTAAGCATTATGAGTATGTTGTAGCCTATAGGGATTGAATTGGCCTATATTTTCATGTTTGGTGTGCAAGATTAGAAAGGATTTGATTGGATTAAATCTTAATACTTTGTTTGGTAAAAAACTATATAAAACTGGATTGGATAAGTTCATGCTTGAATCCCTTTAGAAGGAGATTAAGCAACCCCTTGTAAAGCGTGAAATTAAACATAACCTTCATACATTGTGAAAATTTTCAACGACTCATTTGGAAAAAAAATTATAAAATTTGAAGTCAAATTATAATTTTATAAAAAAATAAGGGGTCAAAATGTAATTTTATGGGATAGTAACATTTGTAATAATTATATTCTTGCCCTCTAATTTAAAAATTGCAATTTGACTCTAATTTTTGAAAAAGTTTTGCAAAATAACTCCTATTCTAATAATACAACACCAAACATAAGATTGAATTATCTAAAGTTTTGTCCTATCATTTTCAATATATTTTAATTCAATCCTTTAAGACTATTTTATCTAATATAATCCTATTCTATAAACCAAACAGGCCTTGGATATATTATGATAGCAGGCTACCTGGGTTGAGTTTAGTAAGAGAGAGGGAAAAAGATTAAGGAACAAATACGTTATTTGCGAGAGAAAATTGAGATGAAGGCACATACCTTTATCTTATTGTGTTTAGTATAAATTATCTATTCTAACCCTTCATATTATTAAAGATTAAAACTAGAATCTTTTAAGGATTTGAAATCTATTTCTTTTCTTCTTTTTTTTCTTTTCTACCAAACATCTATAATCTTTTCTCTAATCCTCTCAACCTTTATCTCTCCCTCTTTTCTCTCCAACCATTCAAGCTCTTAAAACTAAGATCACATTATCTCACAAAGATTATCCCCTAAGTAAGTCAATGAATCAACCAGGAAAAAAAATATATATATATATATATATATATTTATATATATATGCATGACAGAGCATAGGGAGGAAAAAAAAAGGACTCAGCATAGAAGCAGACCATTTATTCAGTCACATTATCTTATTGATCCTTAATTTGTGCCTAATCTTTGATGGCACTAGCACAACAGTTTCTTTTGCTTATTTCATTCATTCATGAGTAATATGTCATTTAAACCCTTTTTATGTTGGGACATAGACAACAATAGAACTCTTAACTTTTTTTTATCTATTGTCCTATGCACCGTCACCGCATAGGATAGCTTCTCCCTAAAGGATTTGAAAGACAGCACACATGGGATCACTGAGATTGGTGGTCCCAAGTTTGTGACGGTCCCACGGAAGACATGGTTGATAGATTCTGAAGGTGAGGTTGAGGGAACAAAGGCAGGATCATTTAGGTCCGGTTTTGTCGTTTGATTAGTACTGTCGTTCACAACATGAGTTGTTACTATTTCCGGTGACTATCTACAATAACTTGGTGCTGCAGCCTTGTCTGCGCAAAAAGTTTATGTAATCAGCTTCGTATATGAGAAGCTAGTTTCATCCTGACAGATTAAATATTTTTAACTTAATATTTGTGAGTTTTTAAATCTTTTTATTGGTTTTTATTTATTTTCATTTTAGTTCAATTGAATTTTATTTCTATTTTAGCTTTCTTGTTTGATTATTATTTTCCCTTAATTACATGGGTAAATGGGCAAATGGCAATTGGAATCAATTTGAAGGAGAAAAGAGTAGGTTCAAATTCGAATTTAATTTAGCTTAGAAGTTTTCAGACACGCGGGAAGTCCAGCGAGGCACCACTTGCCATCGTAGCCGCCGATTATCATCAGCAAAGCACTAATGCACGCGTGCGCGTCAGGTGAAATGAAAGGAGCGTCGCCAGTTGTCCGTGGGCCCCAGCACGAAGTCTTTCCAGTCGTGTCCATTCTGGTGTTTCGCGCTCAGTGAATCTACGTACGCTCTTTGCTTTCAGGCAATAGAATTTTGCCACGTCTTTCCACTCCAACTTTTCTCAGCGTCTAGTCCGGAGCCGCCACATTTTCTATGTGTCAGAGCTTTAAATGAGCTGATTTTTCTTGATTGCTGGCATGGGAAATAATTAAAGTAAAAATTATACAAAGCGATTCTTTTTTTAAAAATAAACTAAAATTTGTCTTTGTTTTTTTAAATATTATTTAATGTCTTTTTTTTAATTAGATATATTGAGTATCAAAAATAGTTTTAAATTAGACTTTATTATATATTTATTTTTATTTTTTTAACAAATCTCTTTATTTTTTACATAGTTTAGTCGTTAAAGAGATGATATTAGAGAAATATAGATCTACTTAATTAATTACAATGTAACTTAAACAACAACAAAAAAAATCATCCATTTCATTAAATTCCTTACAATAAAATTTTAAAAAAATAATACAAGAAACAATAAAAAATGAATATCATTAACTTAATGTACACCCTAAATAAGAAGTATCATTATCACTTGAAGTCTTAAAAAATGAATGTCATTAATGTCATTATCACTATATATTATTAAGTTAATGATATATCAATTATATAACCTACGACACACAAAAAGACTTAATAAATACTATTTTATTAATTTAATTACCTATTACCAAAAAAACAGAAATATTATTGCCACTTGAAGTCTTAAAAAATGAATGTCATTACATATCATTAACTTAATGATATATTAATTATATAACTTGTAAGATACAAAAAAACTTAATAAATACTATATCATTAATTTAATTACAACATCCTAATTTTAATTTATCAGTGAAATCATGATTTTATTAAAAAACTTCTATTATTTAGTTGAGAGAATTTTAAAATCGTTATTTTAGATATCAATTTGAATTTAAACAACAAACAACCTAATTTCAAGTATTTTTTAAATATAATGATATCATAATTCGTTTGAAATTTTGAATGCGTATATTCTAATTATTCTAAAAAATAAATTAAAACTAACAATATCATTATTTAGGTCATTAATGTCTTTATATATATGCATTGAGACATATAAATAATATTCATAAACTAGAGACATATTTTAATTCTCCAAGTAAAAAAAAGCCACATGTCTCATTAATCCTTAGTTTAAAAGGAGAGCGGCCTATATAAAGGATTTCAGAAGCCCTTCAGAGGCCGAACGAGGAGAAAAATAAGAAAAGAAAAAAAATATTGTTAGGTTTAGGTTTAGGTTTAGGTTTTTATTATTAAAGAATGTATTTTTTAGATGCCACAATTACAAGAAAGAGAAGATCTGGAAAAAAATCCCTAGATACCTGTGATACTTTTAATTTTGTTTTATTTTTTTAGTTTTCTATTTCTTTATTTGTGTTCGTTAATTATGCTAGAACCAATATTTTCTATATATTTATTTTCAATTTTGTTTTAATTTTCTTTTGCTAGGGATATGAGATTACCAATTCTCTTTTATTTAATTATATTTATATTTTTTCAAAGATTTATTCTCTAAGAGATATTGTTTTATGTTGAGTATTTATTACTATTCTTAATGCTATTAATTGCTTGATTATCAATTAATTGATTAGGAGTCTTGACAGAGCTGCTCGTTTTTGCCACTGCATTATCATTCGATCTTGTCATTTACAATGGCCGTGAAGTGCCTGGTCGGCACCAATTGACTCACATGGCAATGGGGAGTGAATCCCCTTGTCCAATGTCATCCTTGCTCGGCTGCCAATTAAAGATCGAAGAAGCCTTGTCGTTGCTGCTGGGAGGGACATCGATCTCGTTCCTTTTGCCACTGTTGAGGTCAATTGACCTCTCCAACATGCTCAAAAGATCAAGGGGAACAAAACTCCTCAACAAATTTCTTGAAACCACAATGAGAAAACAAGAAATGGCATCCACAATCATGCGCCATTGCGAAAAGCTTGGGACATAATTCTAGGCAGTGGTGAGGAGATCCGCTACCACCAAATTGTTAAGAGAAGCCCAAGGAAGAAAATCCTTTCGCCAATTTCAAGTTCTCGTTACCGGAGAACCCCCACCTATATCGCCATCATGGCCAAGAAACTTGACCTCGGCCAACTGGGTTAGAGGTCGATTTTGGTGTAATTGACCACGCCATCAAACTTAGGAGATAAAGAATTGGTAGGAACCAAGGTTACAGCACAGTCCGAAGACCACAGCTGCATGCTCTGCCACATGCCGTTATTGTTGGTGGGTCTCTAGCGAACCTCGGGTTTCATGCGTCTGACCTCCAAATAGTGATTCAAGACTAGTTCTTGACTCATTTCAACATTTCAAGCACAATAGTGCCCTCTATTCAAGCCAATTCCACTCTGTTAGATATCATCCAGTACCAACTACACGTAGATTGAGGGGAGGCAAGCCAAAGTAATGGAGTCCAAAATGACATTTGCAGCCATTGGCAATCTCCAACAAGCATTCCTAGCCATCCACGGTCCTTTTAGGACCATTATCGAGGATGCTTCCTGGACTATAGAACTGGCGAGATATAACTAGAATTGTTTAGCTTGGAATTCAAGTAAGTAGGAATCTCGCTTAAACTATAAAAACTATGGTTTCCAAATTAAATTTTTATGCAATTTATGAAAATTATAAAATGCATGATCAGTGTTATATCATACTATGTTATGTTATGATATGTATTGTCATGTTATGTTATGACACAGCATACTATGTTATGCTAAGTCTTGTTATGTCACGTCATGATATGTCATGATGAGTTGTGATATGACTATGATTTGTTATGCTATGTTATGCCATGTTATGTTATGATTATATTATGAGTAGTATGTGATGTATGCAGTTTAAACTTATATTGCTTACTCACTTTTAGTTAAGCATGTTTATGCTATACAATATCTGATGCTATGTAGTAACACGTCATATATATACACACAATAAAATAAGTAAAACAAATAAGACAAGATCAATAATGGGTGTCGGTATTCTAAAAATCTGTCATCCAAAAGGCTATATTAGGCGACGGTTTTTCAAAAACCATCATATAATATTAAAAAAAAATTTGGAAAAGAAATAGGCATTTTTTTCGCTCATTTGTTTTCAAAAATGTTCAAATTTTCCCATTTCTTTTATAACTTTAGGCTACTTTTTTCTATCCCTTTATCTTTCTTATTTACAAACTCTATTTTTTCTTCTCAACTTTACCATTCTGTTTTTTTATTAATCTCCCAACTCTCCTTCTCTCTAACTCTACCTTCACAAAATTCCAAGTTTTTCTCCTAAATTCCTTTTTCTCTTCCACAATCATGATTCTTTCAACCCCTACCACTGTTGTTGTTACTGCCGCTGAGACTCCACAACCATGCTCACTGGTCGTCATCCCTCACCATCATGTTCTTCATCTCCATCGATCATGACCTCACCGTGATTTTTTTGTGATGTTTTTCTTCTAATTCCTTCATCTTTTATTTTTAGAATTATTTATCTTTTGTTTTTTCTTGCTTTCATGTTGAAAGTATTTTTTTGTTAGTTAGAGTTTTTAGATAAAGCTTTGGTTATAGTATTTGTATTATATATCAATTATAAATGGGAAGAACGATTAGTAATATATTTTTTAGAAAATCATTGGTTGTTATTTGATAAAATATAAATCATGTTTATCTAATTGGTGAATAATATTCGAAGAAATTGTTGTTTTAGCAAGGAAATATTTTTTGGTTAAAAAGATTTTTTAATTCTTTAGAGACTTTTAATGATAGTTTTTATAAAAACTATCGATAAATATAGCATGTTTAACAACGGTTTTTTTTTTTGCAAAACTTTCGTCTAATATATTCTTCCTAGACTCTCAAAGGTGAAACGCATGTATTAGGCAACGCTTAAAAACCGTCGTTGTATGTGGTTGAAATACTATGACTCTTGATACTATGATGATCTGCCTAACCGTCGTTGTATCTTTTGACAACAATTAAAACTATCGTTGAATCTCCTCTTTGTAGTAGTCGGATTTGGGCCAAATTCCGGTGTGGAATACCCCTATGATGATGTCACTTTCGACTGTGCTCCTCTTAACTGGCTGCGGAAGCCCAGTGAAGTCCCGTGACCTTGTTGTGTGCAACTTCTGCTTTTCACTAAAGCAGACGGATGCTACTCCCTCCTTTCCAACAAGTACTACAAAATTTATAGGTATATCCTATCAGTTAATTAATTTGCAAGGCAAGTATAACATTAGACGAGCCAATTCTATACCAAAGACGAAAAAAAAAAAAAGGAACGTACATTAACTAGGTACAATTCGCGACTTACCGGCCATTTCTTGAGCTTCTTTCTCCGTTGTAACTATGGAATAGAGATCCCGGTGCAACATCTCTGAAAACACGCATACATACATACACGTTCTAAGACCATATTGTTAAAAAAAAAAAAAAAAAAGAAGGTTAAAACGTTTTGGAAATAACTACCAAAATTAATAAGAAAATCTTAAACATGCAGTAACTATTGTTGATGATAATATTAGTTAAAATTAAATTACCTACGTACAACGTTCTGTAGCATTGCTCAAGAGGTGCTAAAGTGGACCGCTCGCGCTGTGAAATAATGTCGTCCATGTATACTGTATAGGCCTACACACCAAATAAATATCAGTCGATGCAGATTTGTATTGGGGAAATAATGGTAAATTAAACATTAACTAATACACATATGACCAACTATAAAATAGGATGATACGCCATGCAAGCTCATTTAAAAAATAGAGATATAAATTTTGGATAGCTATCCATGTCATTTTTTGGTCCAAATTTTAACCGCGATAATAGATTTTGGTTATTATGCCACACTTTGTTAAGTTGAAAAAAAAAAAAAAGTTTTGTCAAAATTAAAGGTTAACTGACTAATTCACTAAGACATAAGTAAGCAAAGCTGCCAAATACCCAAAAAATTTGAGTAGCTAGAAATGCTTTGTACTTGTGAACATGTATAGAACATTGGCATCGTGTTATAGCGAAAAGATACATGAGAAATAGAAATTACATGCATGCAATCCTCAAAAACTTTATTACATCATAAATCTTGTGGTCACCTAATTGAACCTTGGTGAAGAACTGTCGATCAGTGGTGAAAGCAGCCACAGATAGAGCCCAAGGGGCAAAGTTTGTGACACTGACAAGACTCGAGCCTCCTTCGTTACCGGCAGAGACGGAAGTGAGGATTCCTTTTCCGACGGCATGAAAAGCGCCAATTGCGATGGAGTTGGTGAAATAGATGTCGGGGTTGCGAGGGATGCAAATATTATGTCGACGACATCGGCAATGGCGTCGTCGAACACTGCAAGGATGTCTACGTCATAACATAGTTCGTCAGACCAGCATATCTTGCACATGGCAAGACATACCAATGGTGCACCTCCTCATGTCATGCCGTGTCCAAAACCCAACAAGCTTGCCCTGCCTATACTGCTTCTGCTGCCGTTGAGCTAGTATGTGTCCCGTTGCCACTTTAGTCTCTTAGGGATTTGGTGTCACTTTAGTCGCATGTGCCCTTCCATTTAGAAGGTGGTGGACCAAATCCTTTGTCATCAAAGCTGCTCGACTCCGGCCAGATACTGGAGTCGAGCATTCCATCAAAGCTATTACGCTTCTCTTAACTTGCCGAGGAAACCCAATGAATTCCCATGACCTTGTTGTGTGCAGCTTCTTCCTTCGGTTAGGGAGCACAGATACCATGCCTTCCATTCCTAAGTCCATAGAAGTAGTTGAAAAAAAATTAAATTGAAAAAACAGGGGATACAATTCAAATCTTTTAAACATAACAATGTCAAAAAGGAATTAAAAGTTATAAGTTTACATACTACCCATTTTTTGTGCTTCTTCCTTGGCAAGCTTAGCGGCAAATCCATTGAAACTCCACTTGTAACTTCGGAGAAGAGATCCTGCCACACTATGGCTGAGCCAAACAAAGCATAAAAACGTGAGAAATGATGGTCTAAACTCGTTTCAAATTAGTATTTTAAAATGCCCTTTTTAAAAAAAAAAAAGAGAAATATGTCATTGAAGGTTTTTTTTTTGAACATTTCCTTAATAATATATAATTGATGATTAATCTCAACAAAGTTGACGTTAAAACCCGTTTCAGACATAATATTCCTAGTTCTTTTATTTATTTTTTTTAATTTTTCAAAACAATACCTTTGGAACACATTTTCTATTGTGGCATTAATTAATCAATTGAACCAAAACAACCATGGCACATTGCAAAAGTTTTTGCCATCTCCTATCAATGACCTTTTGGAGCATATTTAAGCAGAGGGGTGATGTGGAAATCTCGTCCTTTGGCATGTCTCCCATATATACAATATAAGCCTGCAAATATTGTGTCCAAAAAAAAGAGACAGAGAGAGAGATCAGATGATGAACTATACTTAATTTCGTAATCCAAAAGCCAATTTTTCATTAGATTTGCCAAGGAATTGCAGAATTAGTGCACAAAAGATATGAAGGATTTAGTTATTTTGCCTGTCGTTTATCTTGAGCTGCTGACTGATGAGTGGTCAGCAGAGAGAGAGTGAGAGTGACAGTAATAAGGAGAAGAATCCATGAAAAAGCCCTTCGTTGAAGATATATTGTCATCTAAAGAGAAACTTTGCTACAAAGTGAAAAAAAAAAAAAAGGAATATCATATGCCTAAAAGTTTGCTTCTTGGTTGTTTGAGTATCCTCTAACACGAGCAAAAACCATACAAAGCCAATAAAAATTCAGAAAAGTCGTTGAAGGGTGTCATGAGAAGTACACATGAAGACGATTAGAAAAGAAACGAAAAAAACAAAAAGTTCTCAATTATAGAGGTAGAAGGTGCCATGTCTACTAGCTTATTGGATCCATCTGATACCATCCCAATTTGATGTATAGAGATCCACTCTTTTTTAAAAAAAATATGTAAAATTATGTAACATAATTCAACCTACAACAGAGTACAATTAGGGGTGGAGCCAAAAAAATTACCAAAGAAGGACGGAGGTGTGACCGAATTTATAAGGAGTGGGCAAAATTGATTTTAAAGATGGGAGGGGTGGGGGCGCAAAATACAAGTTTAGGGGGTGGAATATAATGATTATAAAATTTCATATATAAAATTATAAGGACCAAAGTGTACAAGGACGATCGCCTACCCTCGTCCATATGTGACTCCGTTTTTAGGTGTTTATGGTTTTTTGAACTATATAACCTAATTTAAAATACTCATTCCTCAATAATACTAACAAATAATGACGTGTTACTACTTATAATCTTTTTAAATATCTTTTAAACTATTGATTTTAAGTCAATTTGTTCCATCTTTTTAAAATTAAGGGGCAAAGTTGATACAAAATCAATAGTTTAAAAAGTATTTATGAAATTTCATAAATTCAAAAGAATCAAACAATACATGGCTAGCAAAATAGTGAAAGCCAATCACCCTTAATTTATACTACTTAATCACAAGTTTTGTTATTGAATGAAAAGAAGAAGAAGACAAAACTTGGTAAAATAACGTGTTATATTCGCATTGAAAATTACAAGGCCGTGTATAGCCAACTGTACTGTTGGAATTAAAACATGAAACGCAGCGGAATGAACGGATCGTTGACAAACAAAAATTTTCTGAAAAACTTTGTTCATCGGGAATAGATATATAATTTTAATTACAGAAAGCTTTAGGAATTTTTACTAACCTTTTGAAGACTATCAGGGTATCCTAGCTTTCCTCTTTGACACCACGATCTTCCAAACCAGGCCTTCACACCAATGGAAAGACGAGTGGGCGTCAAACTGCAAGAATGAATTTTCCTCACACTTTTCTGAATCTGCTATGTACTCAACACATGATATAGCAGACTTTTTTCTTTTAGAGAAGAACTCTCAGTTTTTCTCTCTAAAAATTATATGAATCAAAATTACTGAGATAACTGTTATCTCTCCCTTTTTATAACTAAGCTATTAGTATTTTTTTTTTCTTTTCTTTTCTTTTCCTTTCCTTTTTCTTCTTTTCTTTTCCGTTTTTCCTTGTTACCCGAATCCCCTGTTCGGTTAACACACACACATATACATATGTATATCAAAGTTGCCATGAAAAGAAGAGACTCGCCTTTTTTTTTTTTTTTTTGACTTTGACCGAATCAAGATTCGGTCAATATATATATGTGTGTGTGTGTGTGGGGAAAGCGTGAAACTTGGGTCACGGCTTTCCCCTTTTTTTATTTATTTATTTATAATATTATATTAATATATTATAAAATCATTTATATATATATAAAGATTTGGTTCAAAACCATATATATATATATATAACTCAATTCAAAAATAAATCACATTTATTTAAGAATAGATTTTAACAATAATCAATTAATTAACTAATACTCAGTTAAATGTGATAACATTTATCACATTACATTATGTGTCACAGAGAACATTTTTCTGTGTCACGTTAATAATTCAAGTGTGAAAAATTAATTCAGAATTCAAAAATTCTAAATTAAACATGTATGATTCATTCTATGCAAAATCCAATATAGTGTTACAGAGGTGGTATTGGGGACCTATGGACCTATAACCCAAGCTCCAATAAATTTGACATTTAATCAAACTCTTTAATTAATGTGCCAAATTTATTAGTTTCAGTGTTACTCCACTAAAAACCTGAAACTGAACTCTTGAGATTATAGTAAAATTACTCAAAGAAAATTAACGAGTAGTCCATTGATATAATCATTACATATAAGTCAGTCATCCATAAATAGTTCATAATAAGAGCTAGGTTCAATTTCTGTTCACCTCTCTTATTACATCTTTATCCTTGAGTTCCAATAATTCTCTAATGAACAATTAATTCATAATCTTATTATGAACGAGCGCTCTACTGTTCAAACCTTGAATTATCACTCAAGAGAACTATTTTTCTAACTTCCATAGGGAAGGAATGGATTCCATATCTGTATAATATTATTCCCAGCCATTTATTACTTTATGTTTCCAAGATGCTAAGTTACAATCTGTGCTTAGACAAATCTTACCATGCAAGTCAAAAAACATAATGTAATAAATAGGAGTCTAATAAATACTCAGGATTAAGACTGTCAAATATATGATCATCATAGTGATAAATTTGAATACTCTATTTGTAACGGATGATTATTAGAGATTCATAATTTATCTGGTCCAGTCCTATATAATCTCATTATATAAAGTACCTCCAACCCAATGTCTCTACATTAATAGTCCGGATAATGACTATTTCATTTTAGATGAGATTGGACCGTACTTGTAATTTTTAATTAAAGATCCCAAACTTTAATTAATTATTACGGACTATTTAGATTATTATCTATAAATTTTATCCCCAAGCAAATAACACTTATATGCTAAATTTATAGTCACATAAATAATCATGAAATTTTCTTGATGTTTATAAATGTATTCATAATACATATAATCAACCAAAATAATAATAAATGTCATTTTATTTATTTATTAACAATATTTACAATGTCACAGCTTTTAGGGCACCAAACCCAACATGTACAACATTGAAAAGGCAAAAAAAATATAAAGGGAAAATAAGAAAATTCAATACAAATTCTAGGCCCTACAATCAAGAAGTTAGAATAATAATAATGGGATTATGATCAAATCAAATATTGAATCGTCAATCTCTGATTAATATAGTATCTCCAATGCTTAAAGTTCTAAAAGGCTCCTACATTACCCTCTTTTTTTTAGCATACAAACCATCATAATGGACGATTATTATAAGCATTATGAGTATGTTGTAGCTTATAGGGATTAAATTGGCCTCTATTCCCAATTTATTTATTATAGGCATGTCTGATATACTGGATTAAGGAGGATTCGATGGGATTAAATCATAATACTTTATTTGGTGAAAGACTTTAAAAAACTGGATTGGATAAGGTCTTAACCAATTCATGCTTGAATCCCCTTGGAAGGAGATTAGTTAATCCCTTTCTAAAGGATGAGATTAAATATAACATTTTATACATTATGAAAATTTTTAACTACTTATTTGCTAAAATTTATAAAAATTTGAGGTTAAATTATAATTTCCTAAAAATTAAGGGGTCAAATGTAATTTTATGTGATGGTAATTATTTTTAATAATTATATTTTTGCCCCTCTAATTTTAAAACATTATAATTTGACTCCAAAGTTTGAAAAAAATTTGCAAAATAACCCCTATTCTAATATCACAATACCAAATATAAAATTGAATTAGCTAAAATTTTATTCTATCATTTCCAATACATTCCAATTTAATCCTTTACGACTATCCTATCTAATGTTATCATATCTTATGCACTAAATGGGCCCTGTAACTATAATAGTAGCTGGCTAATTGGGTTGATTTTATTAATAAGAGAGGAAAAAAAAAGAATTAAGAGAAAGATACATTATTTAGGAAAAAAAATTGAGATGAAGGAAAATACCTTTATCGTATTGTGTTTAGTATGGATTATCTATTCTGACCCCTTCGTATTGATAAAGTTCAAAAGTAGAATCTTTTAAGGATTTGCAATCCATTTTCTCTCTCTCTCTCTCTCTCTTTTTTGGTTTCCCACCAAACATCTATAATCCTTTCTCTAATCGTCTCACCCTTTATCTCTTCCTCTTTTCTTTCCAAGCATACAAGCTCTTAAAATTAAGATCATATTATCTCACAAATATTTTCCCCTAAGGTAATTCAATAGGTCAACCCATCCAGGTACATGTCTGTGGGAGCATATGCCCCCATTGAAAAAAAAAAAAAAAAAAAAAAATCAATGAATATATTAGATTTTTAGTCAGTAAGTATGTTAGATTTTTAATTGGTGCCCCACTTATGCATTTAAAAGTGGGCCACTTATCTTAGGTATTATTTTCTTTTAAAACTTTTTAGTTTGCAGCACTAAAAACATTTTTTTTTTTTC
Organism: Artocarpus heterophyllus; assembly: GCA_025403435.1. NCBI lineage: Eukaryota > Viridiplantae > Streptophyta > Magnoliopsida > Rosales > Moraceae > Artocarpus > Artocarpus heterophyllus. The sequence goes on from CM046353.1 coordinate 9,810,443, forward strand.
AGATTTTAAATGCTTTTTAGTTCAATCCAATGGCCTATTTGGGATAGTTTGTGGTTTTACTTTTAAGCATTAGAAGAAAAGAAATATAAACTAGATCTTTTTAATTGATTTTTAGATAGTGTATAAAAATGCTTTTTAATTTCAGAATAGCTTTTAAACCTATTTGGTTAAATAAGTCAAAAGCTCTTATGGATACAAAAAGTAGTGTAATTCAAGGATATAGATAGAATTTTTAATTTGCTATTATTAAATATAAGGTCAAAAGTATAAATAAAAAAGTATTTTCATAAATGTTTTTTTCATAAGCATCTTTAACTTGGCTCTTTAATAAGTGCTTATAAAAGCCATAAACATTTTTCTATGGGTCATCTAAATAGACTCATGAACAGATTTTGAATGGAATAAACTATAAACAGCTTTAAATAAGTCATTCTAAGCCGGCTCTAAATCTATTACGAAATATTTTGTATTTTAAATGCTTACTTCAACAATTCGAAAAGGAAAATGCAAGGAAAAAAAAACGTAAACATTTCCTCTGATTAAAAAAACCATTTACAAAAAAAAAAAGTTCAAAATAAACATCATCCGATATGCTTATCCAATTCACTCATCCGATATGCTTTCTCTTTTTATTATTTTTTTAATAAATTCCCTCCTTTATTTATCTGTTTCACTCACCCATGACCCATTATATGTTTTCCCTTTCCGATTTAAAAATAAAAATAAAAAAAAAAAAAAAAAAAATCTACCGTGTACTACTCTCTATTTTTATCTTCTCAATCCCTTCTTTTATTTTTCCCCACTTTACTCAAGGAAAAAAATTTTATATTCCTTGTTTTAATTAACAGTGTGACTATCCCTTCTAGTTTAGAGTATTTTCTGCTATAAACATTATGAAAAACAGCTTGCAGAATCAAATGGGAAATCAGTGGATGAATGATAATTTAATTATGCATATTGAAAAGATATTTTTTATGGTATTAACAATGAGTTTATCATATACTATTTTCAGAGTACAGAAACTTATCGAGTACAATTGTAATACCGTAATACAAGGTAAAGAAAAAAGTTTATTATTAAGCGCAATATAAAAAGTTTTTCTTCCTAATTCAAGTATATAATTCTTAAACCTTTTTGTGCCCCAACTTAAATCAAATCCTTGATTGTCCCTGAGTCAACCAGAAAATATATATATGTATATATAAAACAGACAGAGCATAGAGGGAAAAAAAAAGGCTAAGCACAGAAGCAGCAACCATTTATTCAACTACATTATCTTGTTGATCCTTAATTTGTGCCTAATCTGGTACGGCACTAGACACAACAGTTTCTTTTGCTTATTTCATACATGAGGAACATAATAACATTCATACCCTTTTTTTATTATTATTTTGGGACATAGACAACAATAGGACTCCTAACTTGGTAAGTACCATCATCCCACACAAGTGAAGCAGAGACCACAACTTTCTTCTCTATTGTCCCCTGCACCGTCACCGCATAGGATAGCTTCTCTCCAAGGGATTTGAATGACAGAACATTTGGGATCACTGTGATTTTAAGCCCCGGTGGGGCAACCAATTTAGCTTTATACATTGAGGTCGGTGATCCGACGTTTGTGACGGTCCTATGGAAGACGTGTTCGATAGATTTCGAAGGCGAGGCTGAGAGGACAAAGGCCGGGTAGTTCAAGTCTGGAGCCGCTCCGTGTTTGCCTTTTGGACATGAGTTACTCTTGTTTCCTGTAATTATTCGCAACAACTTGGGAGTGTAGCCTTGTCCACACAAGAAATTTATGTAGTCAACTTCGTCTATGTCGTATACTAGACCAGGATATGCAGCCTTTACAGGATTTATCTGTCCAGCTCCGTATGCAAAGTCGGCATCGGGATTAAGGTCCGCGCTCATTGGTTTAGCTACAGCCAATTCACAATAATTTTGACTAAGTTTTGCAGTAATATTGAAAAATCACTTTTGAACAATTGTTGACATTGAATTCGTGAATTGTGTGGAGGTTTAATCAGTATGCAACCATTACCAGTGGTCATAAGAGACGACTTGATGGCAGCCGGAGACCATTTCGGGTAGAATGATTTGACGTACGCAGCGGCAGCGGAGGCATGTGGGCAGGCCATTGATGTGCCGGACAGTATGTTGTATGCGGCCATTCTGTTGTCTCCTTCTTCGCCTGAAATCGAGATGTATGGGGGCCATGCTGCCAAGATATAGGTCCCTGGGGCCGCTAGATCTGGCTGCTCATGGTGAAATAATCAAATATTAGTGTTAATTTAATTTTTTTTTTTAAAAAAGAAAGAAAGAAATTCTTACAATAGATCCGTAAACATATATAGATTATTTTGTAATATCAGATCATATACTTATAGCTCAGTAGAAAATGAATGGATGGTATTTATTTATATATATGTTATTTATTTTTCTTTCTAATCCCATTATTTTTATTTACGATTTGATAAACATGTTCTAAATAGTATAGAAAATAAATTAAAAAACATTACTTCACAACAAAATCTCTCTAGATTAAGGAAAGAACGAGCATAAGAAAGCATACGTACTTTGAGAATATTAGGGGTTATTGGATTTGGACCCCTTGATGAATAAAAAGCTATGTAGGGAGCCAGCTTATCAGTTTTCTCTTTACTCCTCCGTATTGATGCAGTTGGTTTTCTGCACATTGTAAAACAACGACTTTCAAAAATTCCCTTACTTTTAAAAAATGGTATTAATGTTGTTTCCATTTATATTAACTTACTTTATCATCTCGTTTTTTGTCTTAGATTATTAGTATGTTTACAATCTCAGTTTTAATCAAAACTTGTTAAAAAAATAAATTACAGCATAAAATTCTCACAGGTTATAGTATTTTTCAACGAAAATTAATTCAAACCATACTTTTTAAATACCCTGTATGTACCTACCTAGTCGAGTTAAGATAAATATAAAGTTTCGCACCATCCTCCAGACTAAGGGAAGACGCAGGCAAGGAAAATGGTTCCGCAGGGTCTCCGAAAAACCCACCAGAGAAGACGACCCCAATTGCCCCTGCTGACATCGGCGCTGTCCCAAAGTCATCGCAAAAGACAATTTTACCCTTTACCAAATTCCTGTCCAACGTATCCTCGTAGCAATACCTGCATAAGTAGTGATACACATTGTGGGAGTGAAAATATTTCCAAAAATTACCACGTTTTGATTATAATTAATAGATTAAACAACGTACAACCACTTAAAAGAACAGAAGAAATACTAGATTTTTTATAACACATGTGAAATGACCTTCATAAGGAAGAAAAACAATGATATTCTAATTAAAGAGGTGTTTGGCAGGTCGGTTCGGGCTGTGGTCTGGTTCATTTTCTCGATTATAAATAATGTAAAACTCTCACATGTTACAGTAACAAAAAAAAAGTTACAGTGTAAAACTTTCACATGTTACAATAAAAACAGTTTTAACTAACGATTCTAACCATTCTATCAAACACTCTATAAAAAAAATCATTCGAGCACGCTCAAAGGCTTTAGTGCAGAACACCAAGATTAACAAGGTCAAAATACTTAAGGCCCTAAAGCATAGTAAATGGTCGGACTGAATGACCATCAAAATTACATCCGCTTGAAACACATAAGAAATTCCTTTTTTTAAAAGGATATGTAGAAAAATCGAATTTAATAGTTGAAAACTAGGTCGTTTTGAATCAGTACGATCAGATTGAATCCACATTCATTCTAATCTAAGGTTTAAAAATGTAACACCCCTATGTGGGGGTTAACAGTTTTAAATAAATAAAAATAATTTTAAATTTTATATTATTTAAATCAATTAAACAATGCCCATGGGTCTTTAAACAACAAGAAAAATAAAAATAAACGTTTTAAATACAAACCACAGTTTTTAGTGTAGCACCAAATATATATAATTACAGTCATCATCACCATAGTACAATTCCCAAATAACTTAACACAGCCATAAAAAAAAATAATACAACTCTTACATGTTGTAGATAAGTTGTAATTAAACAGGGTCTTCTAACACGAAAACAGCAGGATTGTTTTCGTTTATTCCTCTTCAAATATGTTGCACTGAGTTCCACCTGAGATATGAAGATATGATAGGGATGAGCATCGACATGCCCAGTAGGGAAATCATGACTCACCTTATGGTTTATCCATTACCACATTAAAAACTGCATGGTTAGTAGGTTACATCATATTCCAGATTATGAGGTTTATTATGATCACATCTTATGGATACCGTAGTTAATCATTACCAAGTGTCATAATTACACATTTATACAAATATTACCAATCATCATTGTTCCTAGGTATCCATGTTAAATTGAGTATCACTCAACTCATCGAAACCCAAATGGGCGCACTTGATCACCCCATAAACATTCCAAGGGTGTTCCGGTGAGGGGACATCAAGCCCCGAGTCCTCACCAAATCAATTCCTGTACAGTGTGTTCTGGGACTTTCAACCCAAGGAAGCGTCATCACCTTCCCCCTATTTTACCTTTTTGGGTATTCATGCCCAAGGACGTAACCGCCGCCCTCTTCATGTCTCACCATTTCTCTATATTAAATCATTATTAATAGAGTCAGTTTTCCTAACCATGCTTCTCAATTTATAACATATGTCAATTCATTATGTTCCTCGCCGTACAATACAAGACGAGTCCATGTCATAGTTTCATATGTGATACTCATATAATATCAGTTCAACATAGATATATATATATTGCGGCAAAACAATCAATTTTAATTCTATAAAAACCTCACAAAAATGAGTAATAGAATCCCTACCTTTCAAGCTTATCAACAATCTTTTAATCCTGGAATCAATTAACGTTAGCTCCACACATCCTTGACCCTAAGGCATGCATAAGGACAATTAAAACTAAAGCACAACGTATAATCACATTCATAAGTGAGTTATGTGTAAACCCGTCTACTAGTGCCATTAAAGTATTTTTATGCATTAAACATGGAGAAAATGCATACTAAAAACTAAGTTTAGATTAAAGAAAACCTACCTCAAAACTTCTTTGAAAAGCACCAAAGTTTGGGTTATCAATCAAGCTTGAATTAACTTTAAAACCGCCTCGATCATCGTTGGGAATTATAATTGTCTTGGCCACAAAGAGAGCTTTGTGCTCTATGTCTTTAGTTAGAAATTTGAAGTGAGAAGGGAGAGAATGAGAACTAGAGAAGAAGGTGGTGATAGTTAAATAAAAAGATATCAAAATGCTTAAGAGGAATGAGATGTTTACGGGAAAAAGTTGTAAGAAGAAACAAAAGAGTCTTAAAGGAAAATATCATCTTGTCTCCCATGAAGACTTTTAGCAAATAATGCCAACATAATTGAGGGGATAATTGGAGTGAATTATAGAAGAAGATAAGGAAATAATTAATTAGGTGGTTGAGAAATATCTCCATGTCTTCTATGAATTGACGGAAAATAATTCAATGTCCCCTTCGGATACCTTTAGCAAAATGAGAAGAAGTCTATATAATTGAGCAATAATTTAGGGAGACAAGATTGGTAGAAGTAAGTGTTGGTAAGTTTTGAATGTTTCTTAGGAAGACTTGGTAAGAAAATACTAAAATGGTATTTTTTTTAAATGATCATAAACAACTTAGTAATTTTAAATAGTCACATTTTATTCATTAAATTTTACAAAATTATGCCCGTTAAAAATACGGGTGTTACAACTCTCCCCTCCTATAAAAATTTCGTCCTCGAAATTTCGTACGCTGATTACAATGTTAAAACAAATGTGGGTACTTTTCTCTCATTTCAGATTCAAGTTCCCATGTGGCTTCCTCCACATCATGGTGTTGCCACATCACTTTCACCAGAGGAATTCCACGACGACGTAATAATTTTATTTCATGATCCAGTATTTGAACTGGAATTTCTTCATAATTCGTATCTCCTTGAATTGGCACATCTGTCCACATGATCACATGTGAAGGGTCGGGTTCATACTTTCTCAACATCGATACATGAAACACATTATGTACATGAGACAATTGTGGTGGTAGGTCTAAACGGTATGCCAACGTTCCAATGCGTTCCACAATCTCAAACGGTCCTGTATACCTTGGTGCTAACTTTCCTTTAACACCAAATCGAGATACACCTCGTTTTGGTTTCACTTTTAAGAACACAAAGTCTCCGATCATGAACTCTAAAGGTCGCCTCCTCTTATCTGCATAACTCTTTTGTCGACTTTGAGCTGTCTGAAGACGTTCGCGAATAATCTGGATCTTGTCCGTTGTTTCTCTGATAAACTGAGGCCCAAGTTCAAGACGCTCTTCCTTTTCAGCCCAACACAATGGAGATCTACAAGGTCTACCATATAAGGCCTCATATGGAGCCATTCTAATACTTGCTTGGTAACTGTTGTTATATGCGAATTCAACATATGGCAGCTGTGCAGCCCAATTTGTTCCAAAGTCCAGCACACAAGCCCGAAGCATATCCTCGAGAATCTGAATGACACGTTCAGATTGTCCATCTGTTTGAGGATGAAAAGCTGTACTAAAATTCAATTGAGTTCCCAAGGCCCTCTGCAATCCTCTCCAAAATTTCGACGTGAAACGTGTATCTCTATCGGAAACTATTGACATTGGCACTCCATGCAATGTCACTACCTTTTCCACGTATAATTGACATAATTTTGAGACACTATAACTAGTTCTGATTGGGATGAAGTGGGCTGTCTTAGTTAAACGATCTACAATTACCCAAACGGCGTCATGCCCTATTTGAGTCTTAGGAAATCCAGTAACAAAGTCCATTGTCACATGATCCCACTTCCATTCTGGAATAGGTAAGCTCCTCAACTCGCCTCCAGGCTTTTGATGTTCCGCTTTAACCTGTTGGCACGTCATGCACTTAGAGACAAAGGTTGCTACATCTCGTTTCATTCCTCGCCACCAGTATTGTCGTTTTAGATCCATATACATTTTTGTGCTTCCAGGATGAATAGCAAACTTTGAACGGTGAGCCTCATCTAGCACCGCATGCCTGAGATATGGATCCTCTGGAACAACTAATCTTCCTTTGTAAAGTAAAAATCCTTCTGGCTCAATCTGCCATCCATCCAGTTGTTCTCCATTTTGTATTTGTTTCCAAACCCTACGTAATCCTTCATCGTGCCATTGTCCTTGTTTTACTTTCTGAATTAACGTAGGAGTTGCTATCACATTGAATAAGAAAGCTCTCTCGTTATCTTCATAATATTGCAAGTTGAAGTCGGCGATGGTGACTCGTCTCCAATCTTCCAATGCTAAACTGGCTATACGTCCGTTGTTCTTACGACTTAGAGCATCTGCCACGGCATTTGCTTTTCCAGGATGATATTGGATACTAAAGTCATAGTCCACCATGTACTCAGTCCATCTTCGTTGCCTTAGATTGAGATCCTTTTGAGTAAACAAATATTTCAGACTTTGATGATCTGAATATAGCTCGAACTTTGCGCCATATAGATAACATCTCCAAATTTTGAGTGCGAAAACCACAGCAGCTAACTCAAGATCATGTGTGGGGTAGTTCCTCTCATGGGGTTTCAACTGGCGTGAGGCGTAGGCAACTACTCGTCCATGCTGCATTAACACACAACCCAAACCGTTTCCTGAGGCATCAGTGTATACTGTGTAAGGCTCCTCGTTGTTAGGTATGATCAGCACAGGTGCACTAGTGAGTCTTCGTTTCAGTTCCTCAAATGCTTCTTCACATTTATCATCCCACACGAACTTGACATTCTTCCTTGTGAGTTTTGTTAATGGAGAAGCAATCTTTGAAAAATTCTCTACGAAGCGTCGATAGTATCCAGCTAGTCCGAGGAAACTTCGAATCTCTGACACGTTCTTTGGTCGTTCCCAATTTAGCACTGCTTCAATTTTGGAGGGGTCCACTGAGATGCCTTCTTCAGAGACAACGTGTCCAAGGAACTTGACCTTCGTCATCCAGAAATCACATTTTTCTCTTTTTGCATAAAGACCATGTTCTCTCAACGTTTGTAGAGCGATCCTCAAATGCTCAGCATGTTCTTCTTCGTTTTTAGAATAGATCAAGATATCATCTATGAAAACAATGATAAATTGATCTAAGTACGGTCGAAAGACACGGTTCATCAAGTCCATGAAAGCCGCTGGTGCATTAGTCAACCCGAAAGGCAAGACAAGAAACTCAAAATGACCGTAGCGAGTCCGAAAAGCTGTCTTTGGAATGTCCTCTTCTCTTATCTTCAGTTGGTGATATCCGGATCGTAAGTCAATCTTTGAGAAATAGCAAGATCCTCCTAACTGATCGAACAACTCATCAATTCGGGGTAGAGGGTACTTGTTCTTGATAGTCAATCGATTAAGCTGGCGATAATCGACACAGAGCCTCAACGATCCGTCATGTTTCTTCACAAAAAGTACTGGAGCTCCCCAAGGTGATGTACTTGGTCGAATAAATCCTTTTTCCAGTAATTCGTCCAACTGCTTCCTCAATTCCACTTTCTCAGCAGGTGCCATTCGATACGGGGCAATAGAAACAGGCGCTGCTCCTTGAGTTAAGTCGATGACAAACTCAATTTCTCTATCAGGCGGAAGTCCGGGCAATTCATCTGGAAAAACATCTGAAAATTCGTCCACCACAGGAGTGTGAGAGGATAGGTCACTCTTCTTTAGTTCTCCATCTGAAGCAAAGATCGTCCCAAGATTGGTGAAATTCCTTCGTCCTCCAATACAAGCCTTTAGCACCGGGGCTGGCGTCACTGTTCCTGTTTTTGCTTGAAATTCGATGACTTGTCCATTCTTGGTGAATAAAGAGACACGTTTCCTATGACAATCTACTATTGCCTGGTATTTAGTTAGCCAATCCATTCCTAAGATTACATCAAACTCTGTCATAGTTATTACATATAGGTCAGCCGATAGTTTATGTTCTCCTATAACAATACACACTGATTTACAAATTATGGATACTTCAGCTATCCCGCCCATTGGTGTACTAAGGGTTAATGATGAACTACATGTCTCAGTTTCTAATTGTAGTACGGAAGCAAATAACATAGATATAAATGAATGAGTGGCACCAGTGTCAAATAATACATGAGCCCAAGAATGAGACACGTGAATCATACCGTCTACAACTGAGTGATCAGCCTGTTTTCCTTGTCCAGTTGTAGCCGTAATTGCATAAGCTTGTGCTGGTGCTTTTCCTTTATCACTTTTTCCTCGGTTTCCTTGGCTACTGCTAGCCTTATTATTATTTCTCCCAGAAAAATATGGCCTTTGATTCACTGAGCCTTGTGGAGTCGGTTGGAAGTTCTGATTAGCATAAAAATTGGAACCCTGTGGCCGCTGTTGATAGTTGTACTGAGGCTGGAACCCTCGAGGTTGAGTTACTGAGACTTGGGAAGCTGGAGTGTTTTGCTGAGGCGCTCCACGATTTTGACTCCCTCCCCAAACAGTGGAGCCAAAATGACTTCCTTGTGGCCTTGGTGCAAAGGATGATTGTGTAGGGCGGTTAGGGCAATTTCTCCTCAGATGTCCCACTTGTCCACAGTTATGACAAGCATACGGTTGGAAACGACCACTGCCAGAAGATCCACCACCAATAGTCACTCCACTATGCTGAATGACTTGCCCTTGTGACTTCTCTTTCTTACTTATTTTCCTTTGACGCCCACCAGAACCCTTATACTCTCCATAGGAGTTATTTAGTTCTGTCTCTGCCCGCTGTGCCGCAGCTACAAGATCAAGAAAATCTGTTGATGGAACAGCAGCTATCATTTGTCTGATTTTCGGCCTCAGGTTATTTCTAAATTTTTCGCATCTCGCCATTGGATCCGATACAGCCCCGGGATTGTAGCGAGACAATTCTATAAATCGAGCATGGTATTCAGCAACTGTTGTATCTCCCTGCACCAGGTTTTCAAATTCTCGCATCATTGCTTGCCTATGGCTCTGAGGAATATAGGTGTTGCGAAAAATGGTTTCGAACTGCTCCCATGTAAGATTCGGCACGTCATAGTCGTCTTTCTGAAGATCCCACCATTCTTCGGCTTTACCCTCAAATATATATGTTGAAAAGCTAACCCAATACTCCCGTGGAATCCTCAAGGTGTCCAACTTCTTTTTGACTGCCTTTAGCCATTGTTCTGCTATGACCGGGTTAGGTTCTCCACTAAATGTGGGTGGTTTCTGCTTCATAAACTCCTTCAACAGAGTTAGATGTCGTTGTTCGGGATCACGAACCTCCACAGGTCTTTGCACATTTTGTAATGCTTGAAGAATTTGTCCTAAATTATTTACTTCTGGTGCAGCTGGCGGGGATTGTGTTGCATGTCGTAGTTGCTCATCTTCTTGAGCTTGTTCCATCGGTTCCGGTTGCTCAACTTCTTGAGCATGTTCAACCGGTTGTGACAGCTCAGACGATTGCATTTGACGTCTTGGTGGCATAGTTTCTACTGGCTGCGAAAATTTAACTAGGATCAGTACCAAATGATGATGACATTAACACCTAACTTTAAAACCATTCCCAAAGATTAATTTTTAAGGTGGTGCTATACCCCCTAGGTTAATCGAACCTAGGCTCTGATACCAAAAATTCTGTAACACCCCTATGTGGGGGTTAACAGTTTTAAATAAATAAAAATAATTTTAAATTTTATATTATTTAAATCAATTAAACAATGCCCATGGGTCTTTAAACAACAAGAAAAATAAAAATAAACGTTTTAAATACAAACCACAGTTTTTAGTGTAGCACCAAATATATATAATTACAGTCATCATCACCATAGTACAATTCCCAAATAACTTAACACAGCCATAAAAAAAAATAATACAACTCTTACATGTTGTAGATAAGTTGTAATTAAACAGGGTCTTCTAACACGAAAACAGCAGGATTGTTTTCGTTTATTCCTCTTCAAATATGTTGCACTGAGTTCCACCTGAGATATGAAGATATGATAGGGATGAGCATCGACATGCCCAGTAGGGAAATCATGACTCACCTTATGGTTTATCCATTACCACATTAAAAACTGCATGGTTAGTAGGTTACATCATATTCCAGATTATGAGGTTTATTATGATCACATCTTATGGATACCGTAGTTAATCATTACCAAGTGTCATAATTACACATTTATACAAATATTACCAATCATCATTGTTCCTAGGTATCCATGTTAAATTGAGTATCACTCAACTCATCGAAACCCAAATGGGCGCACTTGATCACCCCATAAACATTCCAAGGGTGTTCCGGTGAGGGGACATCAAGCCCCGAGTCCTCACCAAATCAATTCCTGTACAGTGTGTTCTGGGACTTTCAACCCAAGGAAGCGTCATCACCTTCCCCCTATTTTACCTTTTTGGGTATTCATGCCCAAGGACGTAACCGCCGCCCTCTTCATGTCTCACCATTTCTCTATATTAAATCATTATTAATAGAGTCAGTTTTCCTAACCATGCTTCTCAATTTATAACATATGTCAATTCATTATGTTCCTCGCCGTACAATACAAGACGAGTCCATGTCATAGTTTCATATGTGATACTCATATAATATCAGTTCAACATAGATATATATATATTGCGGCAAAACAATCAATTTTAATTCTATAAAAACCTCACAAAAATGAGTAATAGAATCCCTACCTTTCAAGCTTATCAACAATCTTTTAATCCTGGAATCAATTAACGTTAGCTCCACACATCCTTGACCCTAAGGCATGCATAAGGACAATTAAAACTAAAGCACAACGTATAATCACATTCATAAGTGAGTTATGTGTAAACCCGTCTACTAGTGCCATTAAAGTATTTTTATGCATTAAACATGGAGAAAATGCATACTAAAAACTAAGTTTAGATTAAAGAAAACCTACCTCAAAACTTCTTTGAAAAGCACCAAAGTTTGGGTTATCAATCAAGCTTGAATTAACTTTAAAACCGCCTCGATCATCGTTGGGAATTATAATTGTCTTGGCCACAAAGAGAGCTTTGTGCTCTATGTCTTTAGTTAGAAATTTGAAGTGAGAAGGGAGAGAATGAGAACTAGAGAAGAAGGTGGTGATAGTTAAATAAAAAGATATCAAAATGCTTAAGAGGAATGAGATGTTTACGGGAAAAAGTTGTAAGAAGAAACAAAAGAGTCTTAAAGGAAAATATCATCTTGTCTCCCATGAAGACTTTTAGCAAATAATGCCAACATAATTGAGGGGATAATTGGAGTGAATTATAGAAGAAGATAAGGAAATAATTAATTAGGTGGTTGAGAAATATCTCCATGTCTTCTATGAATTGACGGAAAATAATTCAATGTCCCCTTCGGATACCTTTAGCAAAATGAGAAGAAGTCTATATAATTGAGCAATAATTTAGGGAGACAAGATTGGTAGAAGTAAGTGTTGGTAAGTTTTGAATGTTTCTTAGGAAGACTTGGTAAGAAAATACTAAAATGGTATTTTTTTTAAATGATCATAAACAACTTAGTAATTTTAAATAGTCACATTTTATTCATTAAATTTTACAAAATTATGCCCGTTAAAAATACGGGTGTTACAAAAAATTAGGTCACTAACAGTCAAAGGTCAAGATAAGATTGAATCCAAATTCTCCCGCATTCACTAGGGCTATAACTAGGCGTGAGTGAAGACAAAAAAGACAACTTCAACTAAATTTTATTATCGAAACTCAATTCATTTTGCTTTCTGATATTTTCCTTTGGATGAAATTTTGAGTTGAACATCCAAGAATTTTCTTCGCCAAAAATCCTTCTCCAATCTCAAAGTTTAAAACAAAGTCATAGATTAAGGATAAAGTGGTAGTAGTTTAATTTTATCCTAACACATGAATTTTGTAATAAAAATTGGACTTTTTATAAGAATTTAGATTTCTATATTAAAAATCAACGTATTAAATAGAATGATCTACTGTCTTTATAGTTTCTGCTTATTGTTGTAGTTTAACAATATAGAACTTGAGTTTCTTTTATATTTTACAGACACCCGCAAGATGAAGCTCTTTTTAAAATTACTGATCTTGTAATGAATAGATTGACCAGCTTATTTGAATTTGTTGGGCTCTAATACCACTATTAGTGAGTTTATCAGCATATTAAGCTTCTCAAGGAAGAGTTGACTTGTTAATTCATCGTCTCTTTTACAAAAATTATCCAGTTCGTCAATGCTGAACCTTTTCCACTTAGTTGACAGCTCTACTTTTTTCCCCTCCATAATAAAATCAAGTTCATCACCAACAATCTCCATCTTTCTGGACATTCTTTCGATAAAGTCAGTATAGCCTTGACCTTAATTGGCTGCATTTGCACTCATGTCTTTGTCGTTGTTGCCCCAAATCTTTTTTGACCGCTTGAACACCTTCCATTCATGTCCCTCTCTTAGGTTGTAGTTTTTCTTTTTTGCATTCTTCTCGTACCTCTTTTAAAACATCCAAACTTTATCCAACAATCCTCCTTAATCTGCAACGATTTGTTTTGTTATGAAATTGAGAAAGGTGTTCGTGTCAGTCATGGTGTTTTTCTCTTCACCGTCAACATTGGTATCTCGTTCTCATTGCTCCACACTCTCTGGAACATCTTCTTCGGCTTCTCCACTTCTTCTTCTTCCTCCTCCTCCTCCTAAGATGCAATGACCTCAACCTCTCTCGAACACTTCGTAGCCTCGTTGCCTCCACAAAGGGCGTCTTTTTCTCATATTCACGTGGCTTAATCAACGGTTTGGGAGTTAATTTCACCTCCTCCTCATCTTTGGAGGCTTCTTTCTTCAAGTACTTAGACGCCATGACCTTAACCTCTCTCAAAAGCTTCGTCGCCTCGTTGCCACTACAAAGGGCGCCTTTTTCTTTTTGTTCCGCTCATATTCGCCACTGAGCTCGATCAATGGTTTCGGAGTTAACTTCACCTCCTCGTCATCTTTGGACGTTTCCTTGACTTCTTTTTCAAACGAGGTTTTGTCTGCTTCTTCAGAAGAATAAGTAGATGGGGCTACTTCTAATAAAAAAAGTTTGACTTAGGGCCACGAATTTGCATAAAGATGTACAGAGGGAGGTTTTCGTTTATTGAGGAAGAAAAAAAGGCCAAAGAAGAGGGAAATTAGCCTATGTTTACTACTACTAATGGTCAGTTTATCGACGACTTAAACTTCTTGAGGACAAACTTGGTTGTGTTCTTTACAAAAAGATCCAGCTTATCAACCCTTAACCTTATCTACTTAGCTGCCAACGCTGCTTTTTCGACTCTGGAATCAAATCAAGATCGTCACCAATAATTTCAATCTTTCTAGAACATACTTTTAGTAAAGTCAGTATAGCCTTGACCTGTCGTTGCCCCAAATCTTCTTCAACAACTTGAATACTTCCGGTCATTCTTCTTCTTCTTCTTCTTCTTTTTTTTTTTTTTTTTTTTTCATACTTCAAGTTGTAGTTCTTTTTATTTGTGTTCTTCTCATACTTCCTCTTCAATCTTTGGACTTTATCTGACGACAGCATCTTCAATACCTCCCAACCTACAGCGCTTCCCCGTCAGTGCTATCTCATCTTCATCATTCCACACAGACTGGAACAATGTCTTCAACTCTTTCTCACTTTCCTTCGACACCAAGCTTTCTTTGCACGTCTTCGAGTTCTTGGCCGCAATGACCTCAACCTCTCTCAAACACTTTGCCATCGCCATGAAGGGCGCCTTTTTCTCCATGGCTGGTTAAAGTTCATCACCGGGATTGGTCGACGGTTTGGGAGTTAATTCAACCTTCTCGATATCTTTGGAAGTTTCTGTAACTTCTTTTTCAAATGAGGTTTTGTCATCATCCTCAGAAGAATAAGCAGTTCAGGGGCGACTTGAGACCATGGACTTTGATGGAAATGTACAAAGGGATGGTGTTAGAGGATGGTGCCCATATTCAGTTTGGTTCGATCTGAAAGCTTGCGGTGCAATAATTGTAGTGAAATAACAAATGTGAGATTTTTTACTAGATTTGTGGTAGTAACGAATAGATCGGCCCCGATCTTGTGGCCCACCTTTAATCTCGCT
Organism: Artocarpus heterophyllus; assembly: GCA_025403435.1. Lineage (NCBI taxonomy): Eukaryota > Viridiplantae > Streptophyta > Magnoliopsida > Rosales > Moraceae > Artocarpus > Artocarpus heterophyllus. Next base: position 9,825,528 of record CM046353.1, read on the forward strand.
AGGGGTGTGGGGGCAGAGGCCTAGCAGTACAAACCTTTGCATTTTGGCCATTTAATTTATGTTTTGGGTCCACAGAGTTTTGTTTATGCCTATATATACATGATGTATTATATTAAGGTTTGGTATTTTTATTTTAGCCTTCTTATTCGCCACTATATTGTAATTTTTTTCGAGTTTAGTAATTTTCTTCTCCTTTACCTATGGTTTTTTTTTGTTTCAAGTTTCTACTTAAATTTATGTTTTTATTTTTTATTTCTATAGCATTATTTTTCGCAACAGATTGTTTCTTTTCCGGAGAAAGGAACAATTAATTTATTTTCTTTTAGTCAAAGAGAAGGAAATTAGCCTTCTTTGACAATTCCATCGACCTCCTCAATCTACAGCGATTTCATGATGAAATTGAGAAAAGGGTTCACTTCCGTGGAGGCGTTTTTTATTTTTTTTTTTGCCCACTTGGAGGGCATCGATCATCTCTTTCAACGTTGATATCTCGTCCTCATCGTTCCACGCTCACTGGAACAGCTTCTTCACTTGATGACGCTGTTTCTTAGAGTTAATTTTTATTATACTTTGATGATACATTCAAGTATCAAACTATTTTGTCTATTGTTTATTTTAGAAATGCACATCAATAAACAGCACAATTATAACTACTTTCCTTTCTCCTTTAATGATTATATTTTTTTTAATTATTAAATAAACCTTTTTGTGGTTGTAAATTATAAACTAGGCCCCTTATATTTTTCTGGAAAAATTATAGATCCCTCTGACTTATTGAAAGAAAACAATAATTCTATTGTTTTGATGTAGAACATAACAATTTTTCTGTGCAGTGCATAAAAAAAATTTAAAATTATTTATCGACTTTGACATGTTCTATATATACTACGTGATAAAAGAAAATCACATCCTGTGTTACGGCAATTTGCTCTTCTAACTTGAGTGATCCATTTTTCGAACTTGAAAAAAGACAGCGTCTATTTTCAGTCTAAAGAAAAGAATGATCATTGTAGTTGTAACTTAATAATAAAATCATATCTGATTCATTTAAAAGTGAAGAGTGTGAAAACCTCAAGTTTAAATAAAATGATCATTTTTCAAGGAAAAGTAAAAAAAAAAAAAAAAAAAAAAATTCTTTCTTGTCATGCATGAAGTACCTTGGATGTCAAAATAAATAAATAAATAAGAAAAAAAAAGATTTCTTGGCTTGAACAAAGAAAAAGCCGTGAGGAATTCTATTTAACCTTATAGAATTATAATTTGTTACTAATAAAATAGTAAATCTTAATCTAAAAATACATTACATATTAGACTAGGGTCTAAAATTTTATAAATAGTAAAGTTTTAAAAGCACGAGGATGAAAAGAGTTTTTCAAAAACCGTGTGTATCCAAAGAAAAGAATAACCATTGCTTTTTGTACCTTCATAATGTTCTAAAATATAAATAAATAACAAAAAAAGCTTACCTTGATAGAAACGAGTCATAATCGCCCGTAGTATTGGGTGCATCTCCACTATATATTATTGGAAACAATTTATTCTTCATGTCAAATGTGTTTATTGACGTGCCCTGTGGATTTGAGGCAAATATATAATTAGGAGCTTAATCTTGGTTAATCATAATTTAATCAACGTGACAATTCTCTTACAAAAGGAAGCTTAGCACAAGACAAACTTCAACAGAAAGGCGAACAAAGACTATCAAAAGTCCCCGACTTAAAAGTCCCTTTTATCATTGAGTAAAGTTCAAACATACTACCCCATGCATATACAGGGAGCCTCAAAGTCATCTTTTATATAACTTCTCCTGTTTTCAAACATTTTGGTATGTGAAGTAGGAGAAGACTAAAATACCTTCCTTCCCAACTTCTTAAAAAGAGAAATCTGTAAATAACACGAAAAATCACTTTGATATATTTTGTTTTTTATATTAAAATGACACCTTGACGTTTGAAAAAATGTCATGTTAGTAGTTGCAACCATTTCTCTACGATATTAAAAGTCTTTTTTACCCTTTTGTATTGTAGCAAATACAAAATGATTGAACTTTCACGTTTTAAAAATGGGCTTTAGAGCATCAAAAGAATATTTTCAAAAACGTCATGGTGCTATGTTAATAAGAATATTATTAAATATCACAAAAATTGTAGTAAAATTACTTTTTAAAAACTAATTTAAAGTAAATAACAGGTTTAAAAAATATTTATAGTAAATCATAGATTGTGGTATTTACCTTTTTATTTACAGTGTGAATAATTTTTTTTACGTAGTAAATAGATCAAAGGTATAAATAATTTATTTATCTCTTTATTTACATTATAATTTTTTTATTTATTACAAATATTTTCAAAACATGTTATTTACTTCAAAAAGTTTCAAAAATCTGTTATTAAATTTTTGAAAAAATACATAGTTCTAAACTTATTTTTCCCTAACTTAATTAACATGTACAATGATTTCATGGTAATATTTATATACCTCATAAATCTTGTGGTTGCCCAATTGAACACTTGTGAAGAAGTCCCGATCCATGGTGCTAGCAGCCACATTGAGAGACCAAGGAGAAAAGTTTGTCAGACTCGACGGGTCTGGACCTCTGTTCCCAGCTGAAGTGGACGTCAAAATTCCTTTCCTCATAGCATGGAAAGCCCCGATGGCGATCACGTTCCGGAAATAGTCCTGGGCGGAATATCCGAGAGAAATGGAGATTATGTCGACACCGTCAGCAATCGCGTCGTCGAAAGCCGCAAGGACATCGGCAGATTCACAACCTTCATAAGGCCAGCACACCTTGTAGATGGCGAGGCGGGCCGACGGAACCCCTCCCCGTGCCGTCCCCGACCCAAAGCCGAAAAGGCTTGCGCCGCCTACCAAGTTCCCAGCGGCCGCCGATGCCGTGTGTGTCCCGTGGCCGAATGAGTCTATTGGGGACTTGATTTCATCTTTGTCGAAAAGCCCATCGCTTCGGTAGTACTTTGCTCCAATGATTTTGCTAATTTATAAGTTAATAACCAATTACATGACAATATTCAGCAACATGGTCTATACATTTTTTTTAAAAGAATCAAAAATATATTAATCCTACTCGAATAATGAGCTCAATTATAGATCAGTGTCGCGCAATTTATTGGCTGGACAATACCTTTGTGATTATTGAGTATCTAATCAGAGTGCCAGCCTTTTCGAAAGAAGAGAGAAAAAAAAAAAAAAAAAAAAGACATCCTTATTATTGCATGTAATTTTTGGTCTCATTAATCAGCCCTAAGAAGGAATTGTAGTATAATTTTTACTTTAGGAGAATTATGGTATAATCTTATTAAAAAACTTTTGTTGTTAATTTTTCAATCGATACTATACGGTTGAGACTACGCCACATATATTAGTGTTACTATATATATGATGTAATTGTACGTACTTGTTACAAGAAAAATTTGCTGAGACTTGGCAAGTGCCCTTCCATTTGGAAGGTGGTGGACCAAATCCTTTGTCGTCGAAGCTTTCTGAGTGGGGCCAAATTCCGGTGTCGATTACCCCTATGATGATGTCGCTTTCGAGTGGGCTCCTCTTCACTTGCTGAGGAAACCCAATGAAGTCCCACGACCTTGTTGTGTGCAGTTCATACTTTTCGCTAGGGAAAACAGATACTACTCCCTCCATCCCTATTTTATATAATGAGCCGGAGCCAGAAAAAAATAGTGAAGAGAATGGTGGCATGATTGAATCAATAAAATTGGGCAAATAAAAAGATACGCATGTAGAATTTTGGAGGAGAAAAATACAAATTTAATGAAACTTCATTCAAAAAATTGAAGAAAAAAGGTCAAGTGAGGCAGCCATCCCCTCTTCCATGGGTGGTTCTTTGCTTTCATTTATATTATAATTTACGTTTGGTAGGTGTATTGTATTGTATTGTACAAGATGTATGAGACTATGTTGTATTATCAGAATACAAGACGGTGTTTAATGCATGACATGTTGCATAAAGGGTCAAAATGAAATTTTTTTAAGTTTGAGATGTAAAAATGTAATTTTTCAAAAAGTACAGGTCAAATATAATTTTATCAAAATTAATGGGTTAAAATATAAATTTTAAGAAAATATTGGGCCAAACATATAATCTTTAAAAAATAATAATAATTTTTTTTAAATTAAGAGGCTAAAATACAATTTGAAAAAAATATAAATTTGCCTTCAAATTTTAGATAATTATAGGCTTTGGCTCAATCTTGTGTCGGCCTAATCCAAATCCCGTGTTGAACTCTCACAAAAACCATAGACCTAAAATAAAATAATACGATATAATAAGCCAAAAATAAGACGTATTCTAAATATGACATTAATCGTATTAATTTATTATCCATATTAATTTATACAATACGATGCTTTAATATCATGTAAATTATTCCCTGCACAAATTAAGATGGAAAAACAAAAAAGAAAGACTGCTTTACAGGACTCACCGGTCATTTGCTGTGCTTCTTTCTCGGTTAGTTTCGCAACAAAGCCATTGAAACTTCTCTTGTAGCTATGAAGTAGAGAACCCGGTGCGATATCGCTGAAAATAGATCCATAAAAATACATTGACATATACATATACACACACACATCATGCATGTATACATACACATATACATCCATCTTTAAACATATACATTCTTAATGCATATTGTTTAGAATATTTTGGCTTTTTCTTTTTAATTTAAAGGTTGTATGCATATTTCATTGTTTATAATATAGGTTAAAAATAGTAAATTAATACACTTTATATCATATTATAAAATACCGTCTATTTTTTGTATATTAGATTTTATTATTTTATATTGTATTTTGGTTCATGTTAGAGTTGGGTCTAACACAGGATTAAAACCAAAACCAATAATTTTTATTTTCAAAACATTACATGTTGAGCCCCACGTTTAAAAAATTATATATTGACACCTTAATTCTGAGAAAGTTATATTTTGACCCTTATATTTTTATGAAATTATATTTTGTCACCATAATTTTTTTAAAATAATATTTTACCCTCTAAATTTTTTTTAAAAAAATTATGTTTATAAAACATATCATGTCATTAAACACAACATTGTATTATAACAACACAACACGGCACAATACAATACACCTTCTACTTTTATACAATACGGTACAAGTTATCAAACATTCCTGTCTCTTTATGTAAAGCACCATGGTGTATATATGGGCCTTGATTTAGCAAAATACATACTGTTTTTCATTTTATTCATCCAGAAACAATGATATTTTCGGCACTACATAGCTAGCTAGCTAAACCGTGATCAATATTGTTACAGTCGCCAACAATTTTAAACTGACATCATATGCATCATATATGTATGTATAACACCCTATTACCAACTTAGTGGTGTTCATAATTGAAATGTACTGATTGTTGAAATATACCTCCCAGCTACTTTTTGTAGCATATTCACGTGAAGCTGTGACACCGAAGGCTCGTCTTTTGGACTGTCGCCCAGGTACACAATGTAAGCCTGCAAGCAAATAACATATATCAATACAAAAAGGACGTCCCTTAAGATTTAAGACTTAATGGGGTATGATTATTGATTAGGGAAATGCTGAGATCAAATTAGTGTTGGATTTCTTGAAAACATTTTCAGAATAAAGTCCCTTCATAATCTATACGTATATTTTTCCAAGTTTTATTAGTTGTGATCATGAATATGCTCTCTATGTTAAGACCTATAAAAATGACTTTCTACTTGTTTGTCTGTACGTGGATGATCTTATATTTACAGGCAACAATCCAAGCTTGTTTAAAGACTTCAAAGGTGCTATGGCAAAAGAATTCGAAATGACTGATGTGGGGCTGATGACATATTATTTGGGTCTTGAAGTAATTTAGTCAGAAGATGGAATTTTGTTTCTCAGAAAGGCTATACGAGTGTTGTGCTAAAGAGATTCAATATGCTTGGAAGCAAATCTGTCAATACGCCTATGGAGTGTGGAATAAAGTTGTCAAAGTTTAAAGATGGTGAAAGAGTTGATCCAACACTCTTTAGAAGCCTTGTGGGAAGTTTGAGGTATTTAACCAGTACAAGGCCAGACATACTCTTTGCTATTGGAGTAGTGAGCCACTACATGGAGAACTCCTCTGTTACTCACATGAAGGTAGCTAAAAGGATTTTACGCTATCTTAAAGGTACACTTGATTTTGGGTTGTTTTATTCTTCATCTCAAGGATTTAAGCTTCTTGGCTATTGTGATAGTGATTTTGTTGGTGACGTTGATGATAGAAAAAGCACCAGTGGTTTTGTTTTCTTTATGGGTGATAATGCTGTCTCGTGAGCTTCTAAGAAGCAACCAATTGTTACACTCTCAAGTTGTGAATTAGAATATGTTGCTGCTACATCTTGTGCCTGTCACGCTATTTGGCTTCAAATATTGTTGAAAGAGATTCATCAACTACAAGAAGAAGCTACAGAGATTTTTATTGATAACAAGTCTGCTCAAGCCCTTGCAAAGAATCTAGTTTTCCATAATCGTTGCAAGCACATAGACACAAAATACCATTTTATCCATGATTGCATTGCCAAGAAGGAGGTGAAGCTCAGTTTTGTGAAGACACTTGATCAAATTGCTGATATCTTCACAAAGCCTCTCAAATATGATGTGTATTGCAAGTTTCGAAGTCAGCTTGGAGTGATCCAGAAGAATTAAGTTTAAGAGAGGGTGTTAGAAATTAAACTTAATTTTCAGTTTTAGAAGTTTTAAAGGGCTAAAGGCAGAATGTTTCCTTAGTTAACGTAACGCCCCGAAATTAATTAAGTGATATTAGTATGAAAGATGGTGGATTAGTGTGCCAAATTGTAATTTGAGTTTAATCTAAACATTTTGTAATGATTTTCTAATTAACTTGATTTTTAAAATTATTTTAATTATTTTAGTTATTTTATTTGTTATTTTGAATTTTGAAACAAAATAATTTGACAAATACTAAACACGGCTTATTTGAAATATGTGTGTTGCATACGGTTTTCTTGCTGAAAACCACCTCCCTTCCTCTCTATTTAAATCTCACTCTCCCTCACTCTCTTCCTCACTCTCGTTCTCTTTCTCTCTTTTTCTCTTCCTCTCAATCGCTGCCACTCTCTTTCTTCTTTCTCTTTCAAATTTTGATTCAAAAACTTAAAACCCGAGTCTTCCTCTTGCTTGATTGAAGCTAAGGAACTAGGATACAAGCTCTGAATCTTCCTCAAACGTCTAACTCAAGGTTAGTTTTTAAAATTCTAAACTTTTTCAATTTTTTCTATATTCTGTGCATCTTGAATTCTGAGCTTGTTAAAGCTTAGAAAACCTTGAATCTAAGTTAGTGGAACTCCAAACATCTAGAAACTAAGCTTAGTTTGATGAAAAATGAATTCGAATCAAGTTTTTCTATTTTTCTCATTTTTTGATTTCTTTGAAATTTTCTATGCAAATCTTGTATAAATTAGTTTAAAAAGTGTCCTACTATGTTTTTTTATCTTCTATGAATGTTTTGAATGCCTGAGAATTGAGAAAACAAGTTGAAAATAAGGATTTGAGTTCGGGGAGGCTAAGACTCGAATTTTGGAAAATTTCAGAATTTTTCAGTTCGACAGACCGGATTCAGGCCAGACTCATACCTTCGGTAGACCAAACCTGGAAACAGTTTGGCAAGCCAGTCCTGATTACCGGTAGGCCGAACTACACAGTTCGACAGGCTGGACCAGGGAAACCGCCAGGCCGATCAGACTTTGTAAAAATTTGTTGTTTTTCACCTGTTTTTTTATTTTGAACCCAGATTGAGATTTTAACCTTATAATATGATTTTATAAACACAATGGCATACTAGGACACCATGGGATAGTTTAGCAACATAAACTTAGTTTATATTTAAGGTTGTTTGTGGTTCTATAGAGTTAACGTATAACGGATCAGGACTACGGTGTTGGACATCGGCACGGATATTGAGGTAAGACTTATACCCCTTTCCTTGGTAGCCAAGTTTTTAAAATGATTTTTGGCCTCAAAACGATTTCTTTCAAAATATTTTTCAATGATTGATTGAAAAATGTTTTTATCAGTTGTTTTCATAAACAGTAGAATGAGGTGATTTTCATAATGAACGTAAATGAATATACTTGGTAAAAATGAGATTTTAATAACTATAGAAATACATAGATGGGCATGATGTCATATTCAAAGATCAGGTCGTGTCGCGTACGACCTTAAGGCAGGTCCTGAAACCTAGCTGGGCTGCTACGGTGGAGATAATTATGGTTTGCCTAAGAAAGATAAAAAGATACTTTCTGAACGATCGGATTTTGATAAATTTAATTTAAATGAATTTATCTATTTAATTCTGTTTTCTAATTATTTTCTTGAAAGACAAATTTTATATTCAAATTATTTATCTGTTTTAAAGCATAGTCCTACTTAGCCTTTTGCTCACTTTTTGCTTGTTTTCAAACCCTTTTCCTCTAGGTGGAATACAGCTTAGGTTCAACAGAGAGTCCACTGACCGGACTCGCGAGCAGTAGAAAACCCCGAGTAGATTATTTGTATTAATTCATCAAGGCATGTATCATTTTAATTTCTTTTTTTATATTGGACTATGGTTGTCATTTAATTATTATCGATACTATGTGTGTGCACAACATGTGGGCCCGATGGAATCCGACACGTAATTTCTTTTTTTTATCTTATTTTTATTTTATTTTCCACATGTCTGTTTATTATTTTAATAATCGTTTTAAAAAGGTTTTAAATTGTCATATTTTTATAATTAATTAACTTCTTTAATTTGTATTTTTAATTAAAATTTAACTTAATTAATCCGCTACGTGATCCCCGGTGTACAGGGTGTGACAGTTAATATGTTTTATTAAGCTTTTTTTTTCTGTTTTGGGTGTTTTGGTGTTTTTATTGTGGTTTAATTGTGAAGTTATGAATGGGAGTTTTATTTTTAGTTGTAAAGGTGGAAAATAAAACGTGTGTCAGTTATGTAATGATGAAGTTTACATAAACAAAGTGTGGGATTGTATTTAGTGTGGAATGAGGGTAAGAAGTTTGTTTACTCCTCTGTTCTAAATTTTTCATTGAGCCCCTTTTTTTTTTTTTTCTTTCACTCATTCCAACATGTGCATCTATATATATATATATTAGGTTGTATATAGTAAAGCATAAGCTAGTTAAAAAAATATTAATGGATGAAGAAGTTCGTTAATTACCTTTCTACCGTCATAAGCAGCCGAATAATGACCATTTAGAAGAGTGGAAATCGTGAGGCTAAGGAAGAGCAACAAAGAAAGAGCCATTGGATTGTAGATCATTATAGTGATACACGTCGAGGTTGCATTTATGGCTAAAGGGGTACACCTATTTATAGTGATTAAATTATCCTATTAGCATTTTTAGGAATCACCAAGGAAAATGCTTGTGATGATCCCGGCTCCACGTGGAAACTGAACACCCGATTGTATGTAGAAAATTATCGGTTTGAGAGTGATCGTTTTGAATGGTAAAAGTCTCTACACACAATTGACTTGAGACGTCAAATCTTTATTGAAGTGCTTGTTGATAAACATGTATTAGTAAGATATTACTTTTCGGACTCCGAGAGAGTGAAAAATCTTCCATAACTTGTCTTTCTTTGAAATTGACTCGTTTGCACTTGTCTTAAAAAAGTTAAAACTTATTAAAATACACATGAAGTCATTATGTCGTTTCTCACAATATTAATGATGTCCACAAAATCTAGTTCCACCTAGAGTGTTTAGTAGTATTGATTAAAATTAATTTTTGATTAAAAAATAATATAAAATTTTTATGTTATAATAAAAAATAAAAAATTATTATATTATAAAATTATTATATTTTATAATATTTTAAATAAAAAAATTAGTTTTGATTATATTTGTCAAACATACATTTAGAGTAGCTCAAAAATCTTTAAAACCATTTTCAATTCTATGCCTGACTTGTATAAGCAATTTTATTTAATGTTGTAAGATTATAATCTTATTATTTATAAAATTATAAGCTTAAATTTAATATTATTTTTTAAATTATATTATATTGTTTTATTAATAACATAATTAAAATTATATACGGATAAAAAGGATTTTTCGAAAGGGAATTTCGACTTGTATAGGACCTTTGTTTGCACATTCCCACAAGACTTCATCGTGTTATTTGAAAAAAATCTGTTCTACATAGCCCTGTCATGCCAGGCTAAGTGAGTCCTACATAGTGGGACCCACTTCATATGAAGATTCTGGGCCGGCAGGAAGGGGTTGAAAAGAGTTTTTCTTTAAAAATTCTAACCAATTGGGTATCAAACACTGGGATGGTCCTTCTGTCTTATCTCATCATGATATTGGTATGAAGACTAGGACTTTTTAGTCTTCAAGCGTGCTCTATTGCACTCCATTTATATCTCATCTTTTCGGTCTTCTTTTGCTTGTTCGATTTGTGAGAAATTATATCGAATTTAAGAATATTTGACAAATAGTAAAATTAAAATTATGAAAAGTAATTATTACATAACTTTGTATTCCGGTTTCTCTCTCCAAGTTAAGGTGGGAAATTTCTTTGCTATTTTTTCAAGGAAAAAGTATGCGTTTTATTTTTGTTTTTTCAATGTTCGTCAACGTTACTTGTCCATAAAAAACAACAGAAATTATAATAAATTAGAGATTTTATTAGTTGATTGATAAATAATGTCAGAAATTAAAAAAAAAAGAAAAATAAATAACAAATTCAAACAAATAAGTAAATTAAAATAATAAAAAACTTTAAAAAACCTCTAAAACGGATCTAATTTTTTTCTCCCATTCTCCTCTCTTTTTCCTATGTCCCCATTCCTCTCCTCCCCATACCCCCACATGTTTCTCTCTCTTTCTTTCCTCTATCTCCCCCCTCTTGCCCACCTGTTTCTTTCTCCGTCTCTTCTCTGGTGTTGGGATATCGAGTGACACTCTAGTGTTAGGTGCACGCTCGAAATCAGAAGGTCAATGCCGACAAATGTCGTCAAAGGTGTTGCAAATAGATCTAGGCAATGAAGCTAGGTTTCGTAATCATTTAGGCACCACATCTAGGACTTCACGTTTGATTTGGCAACAAAGTCTTGGGTCCTTGTTCCTTATGGTTTTGGTGTTACGATCCTTCCAAACCAGCGTTGAACGGGAGGCGACTAGACACGATCGAACCGCGATGTAGATCGGTGCCAGAAAATTTGCGAACGGGTCTGAGTGTTTACCCAAGGGTTTCGCCCCGAGACAAAGTTGTGTGGTTAGACTTACGCTAGATCTGAGGAAATCTGAGCTTAGAGTCACACCGGCCAAGGAAGAGAAAGGAGATCAACAGAGACGGAGATCTTTGCAAAGGGCAGCGCGAGAGGGGCGGGGAAGGAAAGCGCAACAAAATGGCAATGGGCAGCAGAATAAAGACGGCAACGACAAGTTTCTCTAGTGGAGAACTGATCTACAAGTTCCCTTTTTCTTTTAATTGGATTTTTGTACATGGAGTTCTAATTTGCAGTTTGTAGGGATTATTTGAATATGGATGTTTTTGGGAAACACCAATAAATTTTTGAATTTACCGAGAAACAATATTTTGTAGGAAATATTATATTTACCGATAAATATATTTTTTAAAAAATATTGTATTTTTTAGCCACCGTAACAATATCGTTGATGGTGATGTCCGACGAATCCACCAGCAACTTTTTGTATTGACACATAATTTTTTGTATTTTCTAGTCATGAAGGATCTGGCAATGTCATCAGTTAATCTTTGTATTCTGTAACGCCCCTATATGGGGGTTAACAGTTTTTAATGAGATAAAATAAAAATAAATAATAAAAGTAAAACCTTAAAAATAAAATTTACCCGGGATTTAAATGAAAACTCTCAACTCAAAAATAAAAATATAAACGATAAATAAACCACAGTTTTAATATAGCACCTTAAATTTAATAATATAAACTGTTGTCATCATCATTTTAACCCTCAACACATTGTAATACAGTCACAGAAAGTAACAATTGATGCTTACATTATCATGAAGAACATTCTCAACGATTGAAGCAGTCCCAGTGTAATATAGCTACATCATTTCCTCAACTATATTTCTCGTAGCCACCTCACATTTAGTGAGTCCTGAAAAGATATAAACAAAAGGGAATGAGCAACACTATGCTCAGTAGAGAAAGCCATTACTCACATTTAGGTTTTTATCATTACCACATTAAAATCTGCATGGTTAGTAAGTTACATCATATTCCAGATTATGAGGTTTATTATGATCACATCTTATGGATACCGTAGTTAATCATTACCAAGTGTCATAATTACACATTTATACAAATATTACCAATCATCATTGTTCCTAGGTATCCATGTTAAATTGAGTATCACTCAACTCATCGAAACCCAAATAGGCGCACTTGATCACCCTATAAACATTCCAAGGGTGTTCCGGTGAGGGGACATCAAGCCCCGAGTCTTCACCAAATCAATTCCTGTACAGTGTGTTCTGGGACTTTCAACCCAAGGAAGCGTCATCACCTTCCCCCTATTTTACCTTTTAGGGTATTCATGCCCAAGGACGTAACCGTCGCCCTTTTCATGTCTCACAATTTCTCTATATTAAATCATTATTAATAGAGTTAATTTTCCTAACCATGCTTCTCAATTTATAACATGTGTCAATTCATTATGTTCCTCGCCGTACAATACAAGACGAGTCCATGTCATAGTTTCATATGTGATACACATATAATATCAGTTCAACATAGATATATATATATTGCGGCAAAACAATCAATTTTAATTCTATAAAAACCTCACAAAAGATGAGTAATAGAATCCCTACCTTTCAAGCTTATCAACAGTCTCTTAATCTTGGAATCAATTAACGTTAGCTCCATACTCCCTTGATCTTGAACTCCAAGCAAAACAGATCCAGTTGTATCTCGCTGTATCTACGAAGCATCCTCTGTAGTGCTCCTCGAGCGACTATGAATGGCTAGGAATGCTTCCTGGAGATCATACACTCTTGAAAACGTCATTATGGACTCCGATACTGCTGTTTAAATTACCTCAATTCGCGTGCAGTCGGTACCGGATGATTTTCATCGGAGTGGAATTTGCTCAAACGGAGGTTACCATTGCATCCAGAGCATCGAAACGAGTCAGGAGGCTGTCTCGGATCTTCGATCGGAGGTTCGGATCACAAAATCTCATTTTGGCCTTTGACCGGCTGTTGACCACCGTTGACCGGCCGTTGACCGGCGGCGGTTGGCTCCGTTGAGGGCTGAGCTCGAGCCTACCCCCCCTAATTCGACCCTTCTAAGTCCAATGGCGGGGTCAATTTCACCCAATTCGACCTCTAACATAGCAAATCGAAGACGGAATTCACGGCCACAACCGGCAGCTCCGATCTCCTATCTCCGGCGGAGATACCGTGAAATTGAGGTGGGGGAATTGTTCCCCGACCTCCTCTGAGTATTTCCCCTATGGTGGGGCAGCTCAACATTGCGTGGAACGGCGGCTCCACCTAGCTCCACGGCAGTGCACGACGGAGATGCCATTCTCCGTCCTCCGGCCATCATTTCGTGCAATTGAGGTATCGAATTTCTTCCTCTCGGTCCTCTGAAGATTTTTGTGCCTTCAATTTGGCACAAAACGGCCTAAAATGGCCAACCCAACCTCACCCACGGCGACGGTGGCGGGCGTCTTCGTTCTCCGGCGAGGGGCGGCGGAATGGAGCAATTGACCGAGGGGTCTTGCTCGCCATCGCCCTCTGATCATTTTGGCACCGGCGGTGTGCCACACCGCTGCCATATGCGGCGGCTCCGACGGCGGCTCCACGGCGGCGACGGGGCAGCTCCGGCGAAGCTGTTCCAGCCAGAATTGAGCTGGGAAATTGGTACCATCTTGTTCCTCTCCTCACACTGAGTCCATAGACACCAAAATCACGTAAATTGGTGGTCGGACGGCAGAGAAACGACGTCGAGAAAATATGGGTTTCATCGCCACTTTGGGCGGCGCGTGAGCCCTCCTCCGGCGGTGTTTTGGGTGGCACGACACCTCGTTGGACTCAGCTCAACGAGAGCTTCCCACTGGTATGGGAGGTGTCGAAAAATAACGCCGGAATCTCAAACGAGATTTGAGGAGAAAGAGAGAAAATTCTAGAGAGAGAAAGAGGAGAGAGAAAGTCTCAAGTTTCTCTCAATTTCTTGATTTGATTTTTTTTTTTATATATATATATATACTAAAAATTAATCTAATTACCTTAATACCCTTAGGGGAATAACGGGTGTCACATATTTATATAGAAATATAATATTTACAAGTAAATATTGTATGTCACGAGCGACACTTGTAAGTTTTTGTATTTACATGCAAATATTGTATTTCACCACTGGCATCCTAATATGGTACTTTTTGGGTCTGGTAAGGTTGTCAATAAATTTTTGTATGCATATAGAGATATAGTATTTACATATTAATACAATATTTTCTAGCTACCGATGATATTGTCAATAAATTTTTTCATTATTTGAAAACACAATATTAATATGTAAATACAGTATTTATATAGAAATATTAATACTTTATTTCACAGCTGACATCTTAATATGGTACTTTTTGGGTCTGGCAAGGTTGTCAATAAATTTTTGTATGCACATAAAAATATAGTATTTACATATTAATAAAATATTTTCTAACAACCGACGATGTTGTCGGTAAATTTTTTCATTATTTGGAAACACAATATTAATATGTAAATACAGTATTTCTTGACTTCCGCCAATGCTGGTAAGGAAGGAGGGTGAGAGATGGAGTGAAGAAACATGGGGATTTTAGGTTTGTATTTTTAATTTATCATGATATATTATTTATTACATATTTTAAAGAAATATGAAACTATTTACTAATTAATAGCGTAAATATGTTATTTGGCTCTCTCCTATAAAATAAGACTTATCTCAACATCAAGCTTACTGGTGTTAGCCAAGTTGGTAAAGGTGACGTGGGTTAAATAAAAAATCTTAAATTTAAATGCTAGCTAGGAACAGCTACCATTATTTTATTTTTTTTTACAAACAAAAAAGGCTTACAGGGCCATACATTTGGAAATAATAACACAATATGTCTACTTTGGGGATTTTGTGTCAAAAAATGTCCACCATGCTGGCTTTAGTGATTAAATTTGATCGTATATCAGTAATTTAAGATTGGTATCAACAACTACGTGTAATATTCCCCCAAATACATTAACTATCTAGCTAGCTTGCTGACAATTAGGATGATTAATTTATTAGCTCACATAGATCACGCTAGTCAACAGAAATAATACATTCAAAAATAACAATATAGTATAATAAAGATACAAAGGTTCACCGCGCATCCACAGATTCATTTTTCCACAAATTTCTTTTATCGACAAATCTAACGATAGTTTCATGCCTGAGACGTCCATGGTAAAGCATGGAATTCAACTCCTCAGCTTCAAGTTATATATAGAGACAGAGATACTCTGCCTAGTATATACTATATGTATGTAACACCCAAAAATTTAATTAAATAAGGTTAACATGTAAATGGTAGTAACACCTAGAAATTTAATTAATAAGGTTAACATATAAATGGTAGATTAGTATGCCTTAATATGATTTAAACTTAATTTAAATATTTTGTGTTATATTTTAAATTTACCTCACTTTTAGTTATTTTTATTTTTTATTTTGAATCCTTGAAATAGAATAATTTGCCAAATGTCCAATATGTCTTTTTGAAAAACCATGTGTTAACATAATTTTTACTCCACAAAACCACCATTTTCTCTCTTTATTCCACTCTTCCTCTCCTCACTCTCTCATTTTCTCTCAGACTCTCCCTGTCTCTCTTTCCCTCTTTCTCTTGCTATCTTTCTCTCTCTCTTTTCCCTCTCAAATTTTTTGTTTCAAAATTTTGAATCCAAGTTTCAAATCTCAGCTGGATTGGAGGCCTAGGGATGCATTATAGATATCTCAAACTCGATTCAAGCTCGGATTTAAGGTTAGTTGCTCTATTTTTCAAATTTTCAAACTTTTTCTCAAATCTTCTAAATTTCTTTGTATCTTGAAATTTGAGTTTCTAGAGCTTAGGAAACCTTCAATCTAAGTTAGTAGAACCCAAATCATCTAGAATCTAAGTTTGATTTCACTAAAATCAGATTAAATCACATTTTCCTCTTTTCTCCATTTTTGGATTTATTCAAAAATTTATGTGTAAATCTTGTTTAAAGTTGTTTAAAAGTGTTCTAGTATGTTTTTTTAGCATCTATGAACATTGCCCATGCTTGAGAAATAAGAAAACAGGTTTGGATTGAGATTTGAGTTCGGGGAGGCCGAGACTCGAAGTCTCGACTCCCTCAAGTTTTTCCAGTTTGATAGGTCGATGATGAGCATCAGCAGGCCAGACTCATGAATTCGACATGCCGAACTCATCTGATTGACAGGTGGAACCTGGGCCAGTTCAGCAGGCCAAACCTGGGCCAGTTCGGCAGGCCGGTGCTGTGTGTCCGGTAGGCTGAACAGGCAAGTTCAGCAGGCCAATCAGACTTCACAAAATTTTGCTATTTTTATCTGTTTTCACCGTTTAAAACCTAGATGAAGACCTTGACCCTATGATATGATATTTTGACTATAAAAGGCATACTCAGACACCACGAAATAGTATAGTAGCATAGAATACTCTAAGTTAGAAATTGATGAAGTTTAGTTTACTTTTAAGGTGGATTAGGGTTCCGTGGAGATAACGTTTAGCGGTTCGAGACTGGGGTGTTGAGTCACGATGTAGAATATCGAGGTAGAACTTCTACCCCTTCTTTGGTAGCTAGGTTTTTAAAAGGTTTTGACCTTAAAGATTCTTTCAAAATGTTTTCAATAAACGGCAAAATATTTTGAATATTTTCAAAGAGGGCTTTGGCCACAAAAAGACTTGTTAATAAATGATTTCTTTCAAATTGATTTTAAGGAATGATTAGAATGAACTTCTTTGCATTTTTCATTTCTTGCTGAAGAATGAATGATAAGAATGAATCAAACAATGAACGAAATGAGAATATCCGATAAAATAGAACATAATAATGATAAGATACCAGATGCGTCGGTTGGCACCTTCTGAAATGATAAATAGAGCATGATGCCATATACAAAGATCGGATCATAGGGAATGCAACCTTGAGAGCAAGTCTTGAAACCCAGCTGTGTCACTATGGTGGTGATACTATGGCTTTGCCAAGAATAAATAATAAAGAATAATTCCATATGAATAGGGATTCTAAGTTAGGGATGAATTTAATATGTTTTATTCATCTTTTTGAAATTTTATGAATTATTTTTAAATATGAGAATTTATGTTTGGAATTAATGTTTCCTAAACCTGGTCCTACTGAGCCTTCCGCTTACATTTCTTTATTTGTTTTAAAACCCGTTTCCCTCTATGCGAATTGCAGCTTAAGACCAACTGAGAGACAACAGGGTAAACACGTGAGTTGTAGAAATTCTGTTTTAGTTATTTCTTCATTTTAATCAAGGCATGTATTATTTAAATTTTTATCTCCTGTATTGGACTATGATTGTAATAATTTACCGTCGATACCATGTGTGTGCATTAATGTGAGTCCGGTAGGGCCCGACTTATATCCTTCTGTCTTTGTTATTTTATTTTATGATTAACTATTTCAAAACAACGATAATTGTTTTTAAAAAGTTTTTAAACTATCACGTTTTTCAAAATACTCCAAAACATTTAATTGGTAATTTTAATCAAAAATTTGTTTTATTTAACTTAATTAATCAACCAAATCACTACTCGTATTTCAGAGCGTGACATCGTACTAATAAGGCAGGCATTTCAGAAAAGCACTTGATATGTTCTTTTCATAAACGATACATCAAATAACCCTTTTATGTTGGGACATAGACAACAATAGGGCTCCTAACTTGGTAAGTACCATCGTCCCACACAAGTGAAGCGGAGACCACAACTTTCTTATCTATTGTCCCATGCACCGTCACCGCATAGGATAGCTTCTCCCCAAGGGATTTGAAGGACAGAACACTTGGGGTCACTGTGATTTCAAGCCCCGTTGGGGCAACCAAGTTAGCTTTATACGTCGAGGCTGGTGACCCAACGTTTGTAACGGTCCTATGGAAGCCATGGCTGATAGGTTGTGAAGGTGACGCAGAAAGAACGAAGGCAGGATAATTTAGGTCCAGTGTTGTCGTTTCATAGGTACTGTGTCGTTCAGGACATGAGCTGTTGCCGTTTCCTGTAACTATCTGCAATAGCTTGGTGGTGTAGCCTTGTCCACACAAAAAGTTTATGTAATCAGCTTCACATGCGTCGTATATTAGGCCAGGGAAAGCAGCTTTGAGAGGATTTATTTGTCCAGCTCCATATGCAAGTTCAGCTTCAGGGTTAAGGTCGGCACTCATTGGACTAGCTGCAATACGTATATGGTTATGTCATGAATAATTAAGGGACTTGAGTTATCAGAGCGGAGCTACATAGAGCATAAGGTGGATACACGTCCTATTTGAATTTTTCTTCTTTCAATTTCATATACGTGAAATCTAATAAAACTTAAAATTCTAAAGTTTTAGGTCTGTCTCACTTCTAATAATCCAACCCATTTTTTTGACAATTTTAGTGTACCTCCTACTTATACTTTTGATTGCGCCCTTAATAATATGTGGTACTAGAAGCGTGTTTTCTAATCAAAAATTATGTGTTATTCTTTATTCCCTGCTGAAAATTATTAAAAAAAAATGGGTGATTAGATTAACTACTAAATAAAATTAAAAAGTGGTATCAAATGCAACCATTACCGGTTGTCATAAGAGACGATTTGATGGCGGCCGGGGACCATTTTGGGTTGAATGATTTAACATACGCAGCCGAACCCGAAGCATGCGGGCAAGACATTGATGTGCCAGAGAGAAAATTGTATGCCACTACTCTCTCGTCGCCATATAAAGCTGAAACTGAGGCAATTGGAGACCATGCTGCTAAAATGTTTTCCCCTGGTGCTACAGATATATATTAAATATCATATATTATACACAGAAATTGTTTTATATATATATATAAAACAATAAAATTGTTTTAAATCCGGCTATATATATATATGTATGTATGTGCTTATGCGCAAAGGACATCAATAAAATTGACTGAAATTTTAAATTACCTTGAGAATATTTGGAGAAACTGGATTTGGTCCTCTCGAGGAAAAGGAAGGTGCGTAGGGGGCCAACTTATCAATTGTCTCATTACGTTTTGATGTTGACGCAATTGGACTCCCGCATTATAAAGAATCTTTAATTTATCTTATGAGTTTTGTGTCACTATTGCTCATCTGAAAAGTAGATTTTTTTTAAGTCGTAAGGTATCTCCATGCCAATTCTAATAGGTGTTTAGAATTTCAATTGTTATTGACATTTAAAGTTTGAGATCTATGGTATATGAAACTTTATACTATAATAACTTTTTGCTTTTACAGTAGCTATTGAGAGCTTTACACAATTTATAGTTATAACTGATAGTTGAAACTAAAGTTCCAAACAACCTATAAGACACAACGTTATAACAAAGAGACGTATGCACGCATTGCATTGTTTTTTCTTTTTTCTGCAAAATTTCATCTGAACAATGTATCAAAACAAATTATTGTTTTTAAATTATTTTTCATTATAAAATATATAAATAGATAAATATGCTAATTTAAAAGAGTTGAACTTGAATGCAGATATGAAAAAAAAAAATTCATAAGCGTTTTCCAAATTAAAAAATAATATCATAAAATTTATAAATAAAAGTGTAATGGAAAAAATGCTTTAGACATAGTTGAGAAAATCTTTTTCAATAGGGAAATTAGTAAAAAAAAAATCTATTCAAATCATATTTGAGAAAACAACACTTTTGAGGACCGTATGAAAAAGAAAATTTTATTTAAAGCGTAAATTAAAATTTATTTTAAAAACAATATTGAAAATAAAAAACCTCCAAAAACATAAACAAGATAGAAGTAACAAAGCATCCCCTTACCTAAGTATACGGTTTAGATATTTATCTTAAATGGTATTAAGCAATCACATTTTACCATGTCATTTAATGATAGATGAAACAATTAAATAAAAAATTTCAATTTAAAAAAAATAATATGATGTCACTTGATTGGTTAGAGACTATTTCCAAACACCAAAAGTAGACATATAATTTCGTCTGTATGTATAGATATATTTTAGAGACTTAGTATTATACCCAGTCGAATTTATATAGGTGTAAATTTGGGTGCCATCCTTGAGATTAAGGTGGGAAGTAGGCAAGGGAAAAGTGTCGGCAGACTCCCCCGATTCTTAGCCAGTCATCACGACACCAACTGCGCCGGCATAAATCGCTCCTCTTCCGAATGTATATGCATCACAATACACAATTTTACCTTTCACCAAATTCTTGTCCAACGAACCTGTTGTGCAATACCTGCATTATCATTTTTCGTGAAATTATTAATATTGTATAGATTATTAATAAAGTGCTTTAATTAACTAATTAATGTAATTATTTTAATTTAACCTGGAAGAAGACTGGTCAAAACCTGCCGTCGTGTTTGGAGCATCTCCACCGTATATTATGGGATACATCTTATCCTTGAGGTCAAATGTATTTACCGAATATCCCTATCCATTAAAAAAAAAAAAAAAAAAAAAGAACTCTTTCAGTATTGGTTTGGTTCTACTTAGAGTTATAAAAACAAGGATGTGTCACACTACATTTTAATTTCACTAGCTTCATTTTTTCTCCAATCAACTCTGGCAAAGGTCGATTCTTCGTGCAACATATTGAGAAAAAAATTGAAAAGTAATATTTATTTGATATAATAATAACTTTTTTTTTAAGTTATTATTACACTCAACAAATATCATATTACACACTTCAACTGTACATGCACGTGTATGATTTGTCCTCCACAGAGAAGGTGTATATATATCCCTATAAATTTAGGCGATAATCTTTTATGAATAAAAAGACCAAAAAAAAATCTAGTGACGGTTACCCTGCTATCAATATTATCTAGAATTTATGTCTAGTGCTAGCCCAATGGTTGGAAGAGATAGAGTGGGTTATGCCTTACAAATTGGAATCTTGAAAGGGACAATTTTAGACAGTGACGCACTTGCATTTCTACCAATAATAATAATATCTAGCAGTTTTTAATCAAACAATAATAGTATCTAACATTTTCCTATGATACTACATTAAAAAAATTGAAACATACAATTAATCCCTTAATAGAGATATACTATCAACAGGATTTTAACTCATAAGTCTTGTGATTACCCAATTGAACTTTGGTCAGGAACTACCGATCAATGGTGGAAGCGGCCACGGACAGAGACCAAGGCGAGAAGTTCCTGAGACTCGTCAGGTCTGGACCTCCGTTGCCAGCAGAAGCAGACGTCAAAATGCCTTTCCTCATAGCATGGAAAGAGCCAACGGCAATCGGATTTTTGATATAATCTCCCAGACCCGACGACAGAGAAACTGAAATTATGTCGACGCCGTCGGCAATCGCGTCGTCAAACGCCGCAAGGTCGTCAGCGTCTTGGCAACCATCATCCCACAGACTTGTAGGCGGCGATGCGAGCCGACGGAACCCCCTCCACGTGCCGTGCCTAAGCCTAAGCCTAAGCTTAAAAGACTAGCGTCGCTGACTAAGCCCCCGGCGGCCGTCGACGCCGTGTGTGTCCCATGCCCGTCCGAGTCCTCTCGGTGACTTGATGTCGTCCTCTCCAACCATCCCATCGCTCCGGTAATACTTTGCTCAATTATTTTGCTGTTATGTTAGATATATTAGTATAGCCAAAAATATTGACAACATTGAGGCTATGTTTAGTAGTTGAAAAAGAAAATAGAAGAGAAGAAGGTTACAAGGGAAATAATTATGAATCCTGATTCAAACATGTTCTCAAACCTTAGAAAAAAAAAAAATCATTTCACCCTCTAAAACCATATAAAATTATTCAAAATATCCTTCCATTTAATTCTGTTTATAATATAAGATGGCTCTAATTATAATTTTATATAAATACCTCGAAATTATTTGTCTAGAACTATTGATTTTGTAGTAACTTATAAATAGGGGCCAAGATAATATAAAATCTATAATCAGGAGATATAAATAACTTAGTTCTAGGGGTGTTTTAAAGCGACTTTATATAATTTTGGAGTGAAATGAACTCTTAAAATTTGAAGGACATGTTGATTGGAAAGAAATGAAAAAGCCTTGTATATAGAGAGAGAGAGAGAGAGAGAAAATTAATTAAAAAATATTTCTACTTTATGAAAAAGTTGTAAGTACTAAAATTCTCGATAATCCTCCACTCCTGTTTCTCCTTTCACTTTTTTCCTGTACCAAAGAAGCTCTTAGTAGTGCCGTCATAAAAACTAATTAATTCGTAACATGCATATATAAATGTTGCTAGGTAACACAATGAAGTTAAAGCCATAAAAAATAGGTTTTTGTCCTACTTTATATTCCCATAAATTCGTGTATATATATATAACTTGCACATACTTGTTACAAGCGGCATTGGAGGTTTGGCATGATCCCTTCCATTTGGAAGGTGGTGGACCGAAACCTTTGTCGTCGAAGCTACCGGATTCAGGCCAAATTCCGGTGTCGAATACCCCTATGATGATCTCACTTTCGACTATGCTCCTCTTAACTTGCTGCGGAAACCCAATGAAGTCCCATGACCTTGTTGTGTGCAATTTCTGCTTTTCACTAAGGAAAATGGATACCACCCCTTCTTTTTCTATAAAACGTAATATAATAATATTGATAATTAATTTGCAAGTGCAAATACTAGGTAAGACAAGTCAAAAGATGAAACAAAAAAAAATGTGTACACTAATTAGGTGAAATTAATTCACTACACACCGGCCATTTCTTGTGCTTCTGTCTCCGGTTAGCTTGGCAACAAAGCCATTCAAACTCCTCTTGTAACTATGAAGTAGAAAATCCGGCGCAACGTCTCTGGAAACATGCATACATATATTCATTACATGATTTTTAAGGCAAAAAAATTACATTTTGTAAAATGGAAAAAGACGTTTAAAGAAAATTAAAAAAACACGCAGTAATTACTAATATTAATGATAATTATATAAATCGATTTAACATTAATTACCTGCCAATTACAACGACATTTTGTAGCATGCTTATTTGAAGAGGCGCTAACGTGGACGGCTCACTCTGTGGAGTAATGTCGCCCAAGTACTCTACAGACGCCTAAATTCCAAATATCATAAATGTAAATTCATATTATTAGGGAATAAGGGTAGATTATATGTCATGTTACATATAAACCAACTATGAATAATGGTGATAGAGACTAAGAAATTAAGTGCTTTTACCTTTCTGTCATCGGAGAAGCCGAATGATAACCGCTCATCAAAGTTGAAGTGATGGTGAGGAAACGAAACCATGAAAGAGCCATCATCGATTGATACTGGGAGAGCTAGTATGTATCTATAGTTATATATGTCATTGAATATATGTTGTATATATATATGTTGTATGCTTTTGGGCAAATATATTCGCCGTATATATAACTCCGTTATCATGCTAGTGTGGAAAATTCAAAGACTAAAAGGCCGTGGGGCAAGTAATTATTAGTCATGTCCGACGAGGACATTCACATGTGATATATTCTACCCAAATGGAATACAATGTAATCCCGTCAATATCTGCTTAGCTGGATGAGTTTTGTAAGTCAGTTTTGAAAGTGAAGTATACATTGTCTCAACACGCTTTGGGACCTGGCTAATTAGTTAAAATCTTCCAGAGAGCGGCAGTATTATTATTATTAAAAAAATTGAAGTGATATTTTCTTTTTCTTTTTTTTTTTTGAAAATGAAACTTTATTCAAGTTAAGGAAGAACAAACAAAGTTACATCAAACGCTCGTAATGGACAAAATGACCTGTATAGAGAGTAGATCTACTAATAACAGACAAAAGAAATACAAGGACCAAATATACACGTTCAGACTAAGGGAGAAGAAAGCGCATGACATATAACACCAAAGGGTGCTACTGCCTCTACCCCCACCCACATCAGAGATGGCCACCACCCCCCACCGTGGCATAGAAATCGAATCTGTGTGGATTCACCAAAGGAGAAGCCAAAACCACCAGAACCAATCCCAATCCACTGGGAATACAGCTCCCTTACTACAAGCCCGCCCTTCTGGCACCTCCCATGGTTCATGGTTCACTTCATCGGACGCCGTCGATTCTCCATCCCTGGCACCAAGCGCAGCCTCATCCTTCCCCAACACCCCAGATCTATGACAACAGAAAGCTGAGGTCCAAAATCCATGTTGAACGATTGCCAGCCATCCAAAACGGCCGGACAAACAACCCCACCGCCGCCGCCTCCCTTCTCAACAGCCACCCCCACCAAACACCGATCCTTCTTCCACTAAGGACTCCTCCAAGACAAACCCAAACGCTAGCCCTGTCCCCTCCCCGAGGCCATTGCACCAGCAAACAGCCCAAGGCCGTCAGCGAGCTCCAACCTAGGTGGAGAAAAGGAGGCGGCACAGGGAAACCCAGTTAGAAACCCTAGCACATATTTCTTTTAGAGAGAGAGAAAAAACCCCAGCAGAGATAAGTAATTGATATTTTGATTTTGGATTTCATTATATTTTTAAAATTTGACAAATTATAACCAACACCAAGGTTGCAATAGGACAAGGTTTGTGTCGGCATTGCCATCATGGTCAAGTTGTCAAAATGCTAAAACCGGTCACTGCACACCTCAATTACTTAAAGTTAACAATTAAATAGGTGAAAAGGAAATAATTATAAAGAGAATAGTAGAATAAAATCTCAAGAAAAAAAAAAACATTTCAAAAAAAAAAAAAAACATTTCTACAACCTCCCCTAACAGGGAGAAAGGGGAGTGGGGATCGTGGGGAGAAATGGGGGCGAGGTGGTTGGAAGGAGGGGCTAATTGGGTTGCCTAAGGGTGAGTGGGGGACTTGCATAATTGTCCATCTCTTGAATTGTAGCCTGATGGTCCGTTTGGTAAATGGATTCGAATTAATGATTTGATTTG